>CAHIKZ030001535.1:1497500-1792500 GCA_903632075.3 Acanthosepion pharaonis | reverse complement strand
TATTTAGTATTGTTGAAGTTATTGCTATCATCTTTGTCGAGATTTACAAACTCTACGTTTCTTTCAATGTCGCAAAGCTATCGATTAAATTTGAATATGCTGATTTGTTTGGAAAAAAATTGAATAAGCCGATTTGTTTGACAAAAACCTACTTTAAGAAAATTTCTTTTTTTCCCCTTTTTCCTTTTTAAGAGCGAAGAATAAATTCTTAGGCTTTCTTACTCCCGAGCATGCAACATACCACTGACCATGCGTAAATATTTTTTTCTGGAGCCAAATTTCAACTTTTTTTAATTATATATTTGTGGTTGTAATATGACAAATTATGGAAAGGTCTAAATGAGGTAAATACTAATGCAAATCACTGTAAGTACTTATTATTTATTGAAATTTATTATCTTCTGACTGATTGATACCTAATCTCAATCCTACTGATTAACCCATATTACTTTAATACTGATCGACTCATAATCACTTTCTTATCAATCAAACCCTAATCACGTTAATACTGATTGGCTGTTAATCGTTTCTTATTAATTAGCCCCTATTAAAACGATACTGATCGATTCATAATCCTCTACTGAGTAACTATTATACCTGCGATATAACCCAAATCCCCCCGCTACTGGTTGAAGACTATACGTTTGCTACTATTCGATTCATAACCACTTTTTTTTAATTGATTTTCATCTGAATATTGATTGGCCATTATCTTGAGACTGATCGAATTTTAATATGTTTCCATTGATTGACATTGATACAGATCAGCCATTTCTGAATGATTGACAATTATCACCATGATGCTGATCAATCCCCAATCACCTTTTATTGATGGACCCTTATCGCTGTGGTATTGATCCAATTTTACCCTTTTGTTAATGAGCGAGTCTTAACAACTCGATTCTAACCCTAATAAACTTCTTATGACCCTAACATTATTAACTTTCCCACCACCGCAAGGTTGCCACTCTGTGTCTTTTCTATGAACACTTTCATGGTAATTGTTCGGGTGAGCGCTTCGCTATAGTACCTAAAATTTAAAAAAAATTAAACGGAGTACTAGACTGATGTCGAGTTCTCATCAACTTACAATTAAGCTAGCTAGAAGTAACTGTAACTTATGTGCTAACAGTTTCTTTTCTCGCACTTCTCACTCGTGGAACTCACTTCCGGTTCCATGCTTTCAAAGTAACTTTAATCTCCAAAATGTCAATCGCTATCTTCTGCCCTCCTGATAACTGTTTTCTCTTCCCGCTCATTAGTAATATTTTTGTTCCCAATTCTTCCACGACCTGTAACCCATTGTGTCTTAGTGGCTTTACTGCCTTGCATAGGGTGATATCGATTAAAATAAAACTTATAACCCGTTGAATCATATTTGTATGATAATCAAAAATTGATTAGTTCATAAAACTTGTTAACAATTCTATGTGAATTATCTGCATTGCCTTAAAATAATGTATAATGGAATTAATTTTATTTATTTGTTTATTTATTTCTATATTTATTAATTTTGTTTCATTTTCTAAGCTGGAGGTCATATTTAGAACTTTTTTTTACATTTCTAGATTTGCATTTATTTCCGAGTTTTCTCTATCTTCTGAAAGAATTACTAACACAGAAAGGGATCACAGCATTGCATAGTAGATGGGGAGGTTATTTAAAATAGGTATTAAGTAATTTTTTATATAGCACGCGGAAAGAAAGTTACGTTTATTTAACCTTTTATTTCATGCAATGAATTTAAATTTATTTATTTGAATGTTTGTCATAATTTCATTTGAAACAGTTTATTGTTTTCTCTGAAGTAATGGATTCAATTCAATTAAAAATATCTTTTCAATTTTCAAAAATAATATTGCTTGTTCAAAATAGTTTGAGAAATAGACTTTTCCGAAAGATGCCATTCAGAATCGGGAGGATGAATCTAAATTTTAAAAAAATCTAAATTTAAAAAAAAAGGAAGATTATTATTGGCTTCTCTCTTCTCAAGAGAAAAGTTTGAAGCAAAAAATTTAAAAAAAGGGAATATTTCATTTTCAAATCCTTGAGTTGTCCGTGTAAAAAAGGCTGTCATCGTCTGATGGATAGCCTTGGCAACTATTATCACCTTCTTTGCTTTTCATTCTTTCCCCATTTTCGACTTTACATTTTTTGAGTTGCAATTACGTTGCAAATTGATGAGATTCACAGAAACCCGACAGCGATTCCGACTTCGGCATCAAATGTAAACTCGCTGTACACGCATACCTTTAATCAGTCCAACGGAAAACAAGGCAAGTGTATATGTGTGGCCTTACATAAAATAACCAAAGAAAATTATGCCCTATGATATATCTATTCAAGCACTGAAACTGACATGATTGCCAATATATGAAGGTATGACACAGTGATACCATGTTCGCGTCTTGCAAGAAACGGTAATACTTAAACATACGTTGTTTGCCATTGGTGTGTGACCTCAAAATTATGTGCGGCCAAATGTTTCCGTTTGACATTTCAGTGTGATTGTAATTTGATGATCAAACATTGAAATTTTTTTTCTTCTTACTATATCGATCTTTCTTCGTGTAATCTTAGAAAGAAATAACTTCCAAACAAGTTAAACGCTTATTTTCAATTGTTTATTAACCTTATTGTATATATGATTATAATTTTGTTCACGAAACGTTTGCTTTAACTCCTTACCCACGACAATCATTCTTGTATTGATTTCCAACGCGGACTATACATATTAAGTGCCGACATTTTCTGAAACAAAAATATATTAGAAAAATCGATGTTTAATCACCCATGAATGTCCCTTCTAGCAGGACAGGATTTCATTTGAAAATGCAGAAAATGATTGTCAGGAGAGTGATGGGTAAACTGTAAAAAAATTATATTTTTAATTGATTCAAGTTCTGTAAAATGATGGACTATTTTAAAATTTGTTTGATACTCTTTCCATCTATTTAATTCATCTATATAATAAATACGAATGTGTGTGTCACACTTTTTCAGCTTTACTTCTAGAGGCTGTAGTTTAAAATATCATAGCATTTTGGAATCAGACCAACTCTGTGAGTAAATTGAAATCATTACGGACCGGATCCGGACCTGAAATCCCGAAATTCTGGATTCCCAACTTTTCATTACTGCAATTGTTTTCGGCCATTTTTTTTACATAATATTATGCGTCGAATTTTTTGTACGATTACAATTTTCATAACTTGGAAATAAATTTGGAAATAATCTAAATTAACTGCGAAATCCAGCAAAAGTCACTAAACAAAACAAAAATAATAATTGTTTGTACGGAAGGTAAGGCCCTACATACATCAAATTGTCTTAAAATTAAGTCGCGGCAGAAGAAATATTGTTGAACTTTTAAAAGGTAGGTTTAAATATTAATGCAATATTTAAATGCAGCAATCAATTTTGCGTTCTGTAGTTTATTGTTACCTATTGCATCTACTCCTCGCTACATATTGTAATGAAGGCCTTATTAAATAAATTAATCAGGAGCTAGCTTAACTGCCGGGCGATAGGGCGTCTTTTAATCTAGGTTTTAATATAAAATGCATAAATTTGTCAATTTTCATATCTTTGAGGTTTAATTGTCAAAACAGAATGTTCGCCAGACTTATAAGATTAAACCCGACATCAGTACAGCACAAATGGTTAGAAATATGTATGAAGTTTGTGGCCAGAAATTGTTAACGAATGCATAGTGCAACGTTGGTTTCAAAAGTTCCGTGTTTGGGAATTCATGTTGGAGTTTGCGGACGGCGGATTGAAAGCTTCTGTAGAAGCAAATTATTGTAGAAATGTTCGGGAGCTTGCAGCAGAGCTAGATATAAACACTACTTCAATTGTTGAACATTTGAATCGAATGAAAAGTCGGAAACTCCTGATAAATGTGTCACACGAATTAAACGAAAACTAGAAAAATCCCCGTTGTAAAGTCTTCTCTTCATAGGCGCTATCAAAACGTCCCATTACTTGATCGCATCCTATACAAAAACGGCCGACGTCTTTTAGTGATCTGACCACAATGGAAGCTCCAAAATTGCACCAGACGTTAAACAGGAATAATTTTTCTCCCTTTTTCATGTTTAGGATTGGGTTTCCGGTTCCTGCTAAAGTCTATTTCAACGCTATACTTCTAACGTTTCTGCCTAAACTCTGGATTTTTATTTCCTATTTTTTTCTTCAACTGGAGTAGATAGGTTCGCCTATCGTCCTGTTTAAAATCCACTGGTCTTTCGAACATTAGTAGAGATTTATCCCTTGTTTCCTGTTTAGGACTGGGTTTCCTTCTAAAGTTCTGTCATTCTTTTTCCCTCCCAGTAACACCTTGTGTCTTAGTGGCATTATTGCCTTCCTTGGAGAGAACTGGCAAAATAAATATGTTGACTGTTTAGTGGCCTGCAATCAGATTAATCCAGTGCAATTTTCTAAATCCTATCTGAAAAGCAATGCCACGATAATTGCAGCGTAAGTATCACGCATTGTTTAATAAAATGGCTCACTTGTCTTGCCCAAATTTACTCGACTAGACGTCGTATAACTAACTTCTAACATCTTTGTAAAATGTGTAGATGTTAATGCTTTTCTTGATAAAAAAAATGCATTCTAAACCGAAATATGATTTTTTTAATGTTAATGTTTAAAAACCTGCATTATTTCTGAACAACTTCATATATACATGGAATGAAAATGTAACTGGTTAAAGCAAAAACAAAAAAAAGCAACTGTGATCAATTTTCTCTTTTCGCTATTGTCAGAATTTGCTGTATAGCTGTATATTTAATGAACGCAGTTAATCAAAGTTTCAGTGTATTTATTGAATAAAACCTATCCTTCTATTAGCGGCTGTATAAAAAACGAATTATTATTCCTAGGATAATTGGTGCGGCTTCCATACTGATAAATGTGATATTAATTGTTTGGAAATGTACTGGGTAACGTGAAAAAAAACTCGTTCAATTTATTAAGATAAACTAATATACTTTAAATCGACATTATCTTCACCGTTTTGTTCCACGATATTCTACCATTTGTCAGCTAAATTCATAATTTCATCTTCCTAAAACGTTTAATCTTTCCGAGCTAAAAACTGCTCCAGGTACACTTTTAACCTTCTAAGTAAATGAAATTTTTTACATTAAGAACATTTTATAAAAGTCAGAATATGTTTTTTTGTTTGTTTGTTTGTTTTTTATCATTTCACCCCAAGTATGCCAATGAATTATTAAAACGTGTATGAAAGAATATGTAAAAAAGAAAACATTATTAAGGAGAGAAGACAATAAAAGAATGAAAATTAAGAAAACAGAAGATAACGATTGATACTGCATTTAAATTTTTGAAGAACAAATTTGACTGGAAAGCAAGAAGCCGGAAGAGAGTTCCACAAGCGATAAGTGACATAGAAGAAATTGTTTGCATAGAACTTACAGTTACATCTAGCTAGATTAGACCTTGCCACCAATCTAGTACTACGATTAAATTCATAAAGTTTAGGTGCCAAAGACGAAAACCCATCAGAATAATTACCATGTAAATATTTATAGAAAACGTACAGTGAAGGCATGTCACAGGGGTGGAAATGTAACTGAAGCTGAGATACCAAATCAAGGCCAATAATATTGCAGATTCTTCTTTGGATTTTATCAATAATCTCTATTTACATAGAAACACCAGACCAGATTCATAGTAATATTCCAAGCATGAGCAAATGGTAATCTTATAAATCATAATCAAATGGTAAAATATCTGTTGAGTAGATTGGATGAGATAAATTCTAAATGTAGAAATACACTAATAAATCATCTTGAGAACATTTAAGTTTAGTGAAGACAGCATAATGCCATGAGTAACTAGACAGATTCAAGACGAAGGCCTTAATATAATTTCTTAATAATATAAGATTTGAAAATTTTAAAAATTTGACATTAATAATTATCAGAGCTTATAGACCTTCTACAAGAAACTTCTTTTATTGGTTGTGCCTCTTTAGGATGTCGACGATCCTGGCCCTGTACAATTTCTTATCCTTCATAGCTCTATCCTTCCCAGCCTTTGCTCTGCCATCAATTGGGACAAGCCGTTAGATTGCTTGATCAATCCTATTGTCCCTATTGCCTACATTATAACATATGAGAATCTAATTCACCATGCCTTGATTCTGTCCCCATAAGTTTTAACTGTCTTTTTCTGATACTGTGTCCTTTTTATTTCAGTTTTCTTTTTTTTTAAAAAAAATCCCCATTGCTCATAGGCCACATCCATGGTACTATCAGCATCCTTCTGCAGAATCACATCCCCGTTACCGCAAGTCTTCGCTTTTTCTCTAGCATTAACCACCATATTGGAGGATTGATATTACATGTAATGCAGCACTCATTTCTTTGTTTGTAACGAATTTTTCTATCTCTTAATACTTTACTTAGTATTTGGAAGGCATGTTTCTCTATTCTGATGAATCTTCGGATATCTCACATTTTCCGTGATCTATTTAAACACTACTCAAATAATTAAATTCATATACTTGCTTAATTTTAATATTTTCAATTGAATATAACATCTTGTTAACGAGCATATATACTGATTCTTAAAATTAATGGTTAGTCCTTTCTTCCTGTTTTCTTTTACTTACATTAGAGACATCATCACAATATCACTTACGCATCTTATTTTGGTAAGATTCTGCCCACAATAATAAATCCTGGTCGATTTCTAAATCTCATAGAATCGCCTAGCTATAAAAGTTAAATAAATTTGGTGAGAAAACGCATCTTTTTTTTTTTTTCACCCAAATTGAAAGGTGTTTAAATTGATAAATTCATTATTGCATTTATTTTATTTTTCTTTCAATCAAAAGGGAAATCAAAATGCATTTTGATTTAACAGGGCTATTCAAAAAGAATGAACCAATTTCATGTCGCATTGCTTCAGTTCTCAAGCATCGTTCTTGAGTTCGCGAAAACAAATACTGTCGTCACAGTGAAGCGTGATTTTCGAAGACAATTCAACATTAATCCACCCTCTCTTAAAAACATTCGACGGTAGTTTAAACATTTCAAGAGAGTGAGTGCCTGTGTAAAGGAAAAAGTCCAGGACAACCATGAGTTTCGGACGAACAAGTGGCGAGAATCCGTGCTGCGTTTGAGGGGATTCCACAGAAGTCTACAAATCGAGCTAGCCGTGAGCTTGCAATATCTCAATCCACTATCTGGTGTGTGCTAAGAAGAGGTCTACATTTGAAACCTTACAGACTACACCTCATTCAGGCACTTACCAAGACCCTGCTCTTTGTGTTTGGCCTGCGAGATCCTCATACCTCACCGTGAGTGATTTATTCTTGTGGGAATATGTAAAAGGTCACATTTCTGTTCCACCGCTACCCACTAAACTCGATGACCTTAAACATAGAACAACAGCGATCCACTCAGTAGATCTTGATATGCTGATACGCGTCTGGGAGGAATTCTCTTATTGCATTGATGTTGGCCGTGCTGCAGATTGTGGCCACAGTGAACACTTATAAGACAGGAAATGAAATTTGATTCTGAGGAGAATACTTGTGACTTGGCTGGAGTTTTATATTGCTTTTCCTTATTATATATTGCGTAATGAAATCGGGCCGTTCTTTTTTAATAACTCTGTATAAGCAGGCACAGATGGCATTGTTGATGGCTGACTCGGAAATGAAACTAGAGGATCTTCTAGACAGGATGATTGAAGAGAACAAGAAAAAAGGACTGACCATAAACTTCGATAAAACAGAAAGTAGGGTCATCAGCAAGAGTAAAAGCCCAAGATGAGAGTTACAAATTGGAAGTATAAACATCAAGCAAATGCTAGCGAAAGGGGCATTCCAAAAGCTGAGAAACAGAAAACAAATTCACCAGAAACAAAGAATAGTGTGCTGGGTTACTATGTTCTGTCCATGCTGTTATATGGCGTGAATGTTGAACAGTCTCCCCATGGACGAGGAGAAAACTGGAGGCAGCAGAAATGGGATTTGACAGAAGGATACTGAAAATTTAACAGACGTACGATTAAGGAACAAGAAAATCTTAAAGAAAATAGCAACAGAAAGAAAACTTATAGTTAGAACCAGAAAGAGATAAGCTGAAATTACTTGGAGACCTAAAGTGGGGGCATGTAAATCCTCACATGTATATTGAGAACAAGAGAGCTATTTACTTGACTAGCTTGTGTGAATGTGGGTGGTGGAACGTGATTGGAGCTTAACAAAAGTAGAAAGACTACTAAGAGGCACACGAGATAGAAAGTTTTGGAGAGCCATGATCGCCTATATAATGAAGGGATGCGTCACAAAAAATAAGAAGAACTGTACTTATGTATAGTGTGCCTCTAGCATCGCCTTAGGCCAATTTTCTTCAACCTTTTTATTTCACGGCATACTTGAATCTATAGGATTTAACTTCCGCGGCGCACGCAAGCATGGGGATTACTGAGTGTGAAAGAATATAGGAAAAAAGATAAACATTTATAAACGTATGTCACTAAATTTTAAAATATGCGGAAAAATTTCTCCCATCGATGGTTGTTGATCACTTATGGAAAACAAACATTGGATTTTAGACGGCCGTCAATAAGCTTCAATAGTGGCCACAGAGATCACCGGTGAAAATGTTCAGCCAAAGTTGTAGAAAAAATAGTGTTTTAAGCTCAATATTTGTTCTCTCAGCCTCTTTTATTGGGCTTTCTGTTTCTGTGTTAAATTCCATGGAAATAAACAAGAGGCATTATTTTCGGAGAGTCTCTTATATATTATTATACCAATTATATAATATTATCATTATTGAACGTTACAGAATCTTTTATTATTGCTGTATTTGTAATATTTATTGTAATATTTTATAATCAATTGTAGTTCGAGTTCATCTTTTCATATCTGAGAAACCGAAAGAGTTTTGCGCCATATTTCTTTAATCGGTATCACCACATGCAAGGCTAATAAAGCCACTAAAGACACAAGGAGCTACAGGGTGTGGAAGAATTGAGAACAGAAACGTTAATAATGTGCGGGAAGAGGAAATAACGACCAGGAAGATCGTAGATAGCGACTGACATTCCATTTAAATTATTGCAGATTAAAATTGACTGTTAAGCATGGAACCGGAAGGGAGTTCCACAAGCGAGAAGTACGAGAAAAGAAACTGTTAGCATAGAATTTACGGTTCCCTCTAGCCAGCTCAAGTGTAAATTGATGAGATCTCGACGCCAGTCTAGTACTGCGCTTAAATTCAGAAAGTCCATACACCATAGCGAGGAGCTCATCCGAACGATTAGCATGTAAATATTTATAGAAAAGACACTGAGAGGCAACTTTAGAGTGGTGGTAAAATGACTGAAACTGCACCACTAGATCAGGACCAATAATTCTTCTTTGGATTTTATCAAGGAGCTCAAGTTAAATAACAGGGGCATCGGACGATATGTGACAGCAATATTATAAGCATGAATTATTCCGAATAAGAAATTTACAGTTACACGTATAACACGGCAGCATCAGCGAAAAAAAAAAAACTCTCGCTCTCTCATACACATACACACAAGCACGCACACACTACTCGTCTTAGCCTTCTACATATTTTTTCTTTGTTAATTCTTAGTACCAGTTAATCTCATTTTCTTTCTTTCCTCTTTTAACATTATTTACATTCGCCTTCTTCGGGACGCCATCCTTCTGACGACGGATCATGTCGACTCGTATCTGTAAATTGTCACTTTTCGTGTGCCCATGTGTTTGACGATGCAAAGTTTCTGTTCTCACCATTGGACTTAAACTCAGTCATGCTTAAACTCAAAATGTAATGTATTACTAAACTTTAAATATTTTTACTTATATTTACTTCATTTGTAATTAACACAAGCGACACGAGATTTTTCCACAGGTAACAGATCAGTATTATTGAATGTTTGTTTTGAATGAACAGATAAAGATTGACGAGATGCTGGAAAGTATGAATTAAGCTATTATTATTATTATTATTATTATTATTATTATTATTATTATTATTATTATTTCCTTTGTTTTCTGTGATATACACATTTCCTTCTGGTCCCAACCAGCAACCTAACTTTCAGAAATGACTTTTTGACATTTTCCACGGATCCTTTTTATATAAAATAAACTAAGATCATATATATTTTATATAGATAAAGATTTCGTAAGGTGTGTGATCTGTTTATGAGTGGAAATAGGAGGAGGATACTGGTTGGGTGTTGAGAGGGATTTTTTTTTAAGTTTGAAGGATGAGGCAGCCAATGAAACTTTGAAGTTACATTTAAATATGTGGCAAAACTCTAAATTAGTACAACCAATGAAATTAATTAGTGTCGAGTCAATACCTAGATGTGTAACCGCTTTGGAATACGAGTTGCTGTAAGCTTGAATATGGGGGTGGGGGTGAAATAGATAACAGTTCTGAATTGTAAATCGAAGAACCGAGTTCCAGTTCCAGTCAGATTCGTTATATTCACTTACTCGACCATTCTCGTTGAGAATGGTATGAATCCAGCTGTTTTCCCCTCTGCTATGGGTTCATTAGTAGGACTTGTATCAGAAATTCGTTATTATTTCCAAAAGTTTTTACAATCCCAAAATATTTTCCGACTTCAAATAATCTTAAAAAGTTGATAAACCTTAAAAAACAAATAAATCAATATAAGTGTATATTATTATTGTCTCAATTTTACATTAAAATTTGAATTAAAAGTTCCTCGAATTTTCAATGTTAAATTTGATACTTTTTATATATGAGACTTTTATTTATGAGACTTGAATTTTATCCAATTTTAAGACAAGAGGCTTGGATTTTGCCCGCTGGGATTTTGCCCATTGGGGTTTTGTCCTGTTATCCCCAAATATTAAGAAAATCATGTTTCTTAATCGAATATTCTTTACAAAATTACTTTCATCCTTGATCTCCTGAAATGTTAGGCGTTTCTTTTTAGATCTGTTATTATTTTAATTATTGATTACTGCTGATGATTTAGCTACGTTTTAAATGATAATCCTCAAATGTTCAAAATAAAAGAGACATTTAGAAAGATTGATTTTTAACTTTGAAGCATTTAAATCCAACCGTAGCCTTGTTACTCATATCACGTACTGATTGTAAAATGTAAAAATAAATTTTTGCGCGGCACAATTATTTTATCCCACATTTAATAAACGGATATGAACATTTCTGACGGAATTTTCATTTGAAACAACACACTTATTTTACAGTTTGAAAAGGTACCTTCTAGCAGGACTATTCAAGACAGGACTTGTATTTTATAGAAAAGAGTCCAGAACATAAGAGAACAGTTTTAGAAAATACAACAATTGAAAGAATCAGGGTTAGGGTTATCTCTATCTATAAGAGGCAGGGGTGTGTGTGTGTGTGTGTGTGTGTGTGTGTGTGTAACGAATGCACGGCCGCAATTTTCGACGGATTTGCACCAAAATTTACATGCATATGCTCCAAGTTAGCGGGAAGTCAAGACCGACTTTGCATTTCCGAACTCCCATCGATAGTGGAAATAATCGATTTTTTCATGCTTCTACGGCGGTTTTCATGTAGTTTGCGCCCATTTTGTACTGGCCAGAGTGAGAGCCAATAGCTGGCTGCCACGAATAGGTAGGAAGATTCTATATGCCAGCGTGAAAACCAACACGAATGTTAACTGACACGAATGTTAACTAGCATGCTAACATGCAAAAAATCCATAGCTGCATTCGTCACAAGTGGGAAAAATTTAAATTTGCATGGCACTTTACTCCAGTTGGCTCATTCGCTTGCTTAAACTCAACGTTGATTCTCATTCCGCAGAACTGGGTTGGGTGTGAAAAAGTATTTGTTGTTAACATTCTTTTTTCATTCGGTTTTTCCAGTTACGAGTCCTTTTTTAAAGCTGATCGTTTTGTGTTCATTTTGCTTAGTTCTTTTTTCTTAACAGATTTAATGTTTAGTATAGAGCTTAGAAAAAATTCGCAGTGTGAGATAGGCAAGAAGTAAGGCATGTAGCAACATCAGCACGGCAAAGGGCACTCCTTTAAAGGCAAGGAAGGGCAAACATATTTTTAAGTCAAGTGATAGCGATTGCTGTATGAGTCGTACGATTTTTGAATCAAGCACGGGCCATGCTGCTAGTTCAAAGATAAATTTCTCAGCAGGTCTAGCATAGAATTAAACACTATATGGAAGGCTTTAATTGGATAAAATCGACATTATGCTCGTACTTCCAAAATTTCACCACCCTTGGACAATGACATATTTTTAAACTAATGTTCATCCCAAGGGTAACTCAATGTAGAGGACTACTGAGGCAGTTGTTGTGTGTACAGTAAGAGTAAGCATAGTTTTGTGGTGGAATGCGTGAAAGATAAATGGTTAAGCCTACACTTGAAAAGGTTAAGACTGTACTGGTCGGGAAAGCACTCTGGATGCTGTTCCACAAAGCAACCATTCTTGGTAAAAAAAGCTATCATAGTAAATTAATTCTAAGGTATTTCGTCTCAATGGTGTGGTGGGTCTTAGCCATGAGAGTTAGAGTTTGGGGATCAAAGTAATATGGCTTGTTTGAAGATTTTCCATAGAAATAACGGTAGAGTAGCTAGAGGCTTACAATGGGAAAGTGTTTGCAAAGTGGAAAACAGTTCATCGCCCAACAATGTCACGTAGGCGCTTTTGGACTGAGAAAGTGGGGGCTGGATATATGTGTTGGTTAAGTGTTGATCGTGAGATCAATATAGTCTTGTGTGTTAAATACAAGTACCGGCGTAATTAAATTATTGCCATCAGTTCCCCTCCCCGGCACCGTGTTTATTTGGTACGGAATAATTTTTAATCGCAGCAAGATTATTTTAGTCTATGTTTCTTAAATTTATATTTAAAAAAAAGAATTCCCAGTTGAACGTTTATCTGAACCGGCACGCTTAACTTGTAACTTGAAAAGTACCCAACCACATGACTATTCAAGACGGAACTTGTGTTTACCCAGATGGCACTTCTCATATGTAGTGTGTGTGTGTGTGTGTGTGTGTGTGTGTGTGTGTGTGTGTATGAGAGAGAGAGATAGAGAGAGGGAGAGAGAGATGGAGTGTTTTTAATCATTTCACCCCAAGCAAGATAATAAAGCCACTTAGACGCAAGGTGAGTGTAAGAGAATATGAATATATTAGAAAAAGAAAATATTATTAAGAAGAGAGAACATTAAAAGAACGGAAATTAAGAAGATAGAAGATAACGATTAGCATTGCATTTACATTTTTGAAGATCAAACTGGAAAGAAAGAAGCCGGAAGTAAGATCTGCAAGCGAGAAGTCCAAGAGAAAAAACAGTGTTGCTTTAGCGTGTGTCGTACGGATCTGTGTATCTTTCCACCACATTTGTATACTACATTATCTAACGTAAGGGGAAAAGCAAAAACGGAAAGAGGGGTAACATTTATTGTTGTATCATAAAATTTAAAATTATAAACTGAGAAAATTAACTAAAAAATCATAAAACAAGATATTTGAATCCTTTAAATAAAATAAAAAAATGGAATATCATATCGAGAAAAAAGTCGGGACAATGCCTTAATAATTTAGGATAGAAATGCCGTGATAGGATACACAGTAAAGCAGAAACTGATCGTTAAGGCACACACTAAAGCGGCACCGAAAAATCTATTAACATAGAACTAACGGTTACATCTAGCCATTTGAACTGTAAGATGATGAGACGATTCCACCAATATAGTATCTGTGTGTGTGTGAGGGGGGTGTATGTGCGCACGCGTGTGTATGTATGTGAAAGGAGAAAAAGAAAATTATTTCACATTGACATACAAACGCACATTATCCTTGGCTTTATATAATCACAAATGAAGATATTATTTTTTCAGCAAGCTGTAGATCATTTTCAAACTCGAAATCCAAGAAGCTTGTTAAACATTTTGCCTTTTCATCCTGAGAAAGAAAGCAGTCCGATGAAGGAGAACTAAGATTCAGGCATACCAGACAGTCTTCAAAAATGGAATCTTTCAAAGAAATATTGCGCAATTTCTATCCAACAAAAACAAAAATTCGGTAAACTTTGAATGGCGATAGAGAAACAGGATAACGTTGGTAAGTGAGTTTGAAGAAATGAAAACATAGAAACCATAAAAGAAAAAGGAAAAAATCGTAGGCCTTCGAAGAAACCCAAGCAAAACCCAGGTTCATCTTTCAGTGTTTTGACAACCAAAACTGAACGATAAATCATGTTATAAGTTGTCTGTTGTAAAAAAAAATTCTCTTATAATTTTACCTTTTTTTTGTTTTTCTGCTTATCATTTTGGCAGTGTATTTAATATTTGTTTCTGTTTTACTTATTTTGCTCAATAGTTGACTTGTGACAATTTACAATGAAAGGAAAATAAATTACCACTCTTCGAATTTTTTCGCAATTGTTTTATGTCAACCACTCAAGAGACCACTGACAGCTTTGAAATGAGGCATTCCTTTTCATACGTACCATTATGTTTTGATTTTCTATTTGATAAAAATTACCTTTCTATGGTATATATATATATATATATATATATATATATATATATATATATATATATATATGTTATTTTGAAGAAAAACTTTTGATGAGTGTAATAACTTCCGTGTGATTAAAAATTTATTCTCATAAATTAGTATGAAATTACATTAAGTTGTTTGAATTTTTTATATCAGCATTGTCATTAATATATATTTGCAACTATTTTTTCTTACATTTTATTTCTGTTGCTTGTTTAAACCGGGCGATATTTATTGTACGAAAAATTTACAAATATGGCACAAGGCCAAAAATGGAGGATTATGGATTAAATAGCAGAAGAGACTGGACTATCTATCCTTGGTTAGCGACCAGTCTAGCAGAAGGAAAATTTAAACCCCGTCAAGCTCGAGGCAGGCAACTCCAATCCGTAAAAAACTAACTTGTTATACAAGTGCATCAAAAATCCTATTGACTATTGTAAATAAGGAGCAGGATGATATTTTTTACTAGTATTTCTTTCATTTTGTTTTGGGGCTATTTTTATATCTATTCATATTAGATGTAATTGTCTTTTAATTTCTTTAAATTGCCTTTGTTAGTATTCACTTTTGAGTAATTTATCTTTCATTTTATTTTGTTGCTTGTTTACACTTATTAGTGTAACAAGCTATAGTCTTCACATATTTTGAGAATTATGCTTATGTTTTTACATCTCTGACACGTTTTTTATCCTTTTTGTCTCAATTCATTTTACGTTTACTGTGTCAAAGTCTGAACTTATTGTTTTCATTGCAAAATATTCCTACGACTTTGGTTGAATTGAAACGTTACTGATTTTTATGAATCACAGACATTTTATCACAATTTATTCATCATTGTACATTGTCTTTTTTTATAATTTAAATCAGTGTTGGCAAAAGTTGTAAAAACAGGCTTCCTGTAGCAAGTTATCAGCTACTCATGCTCAAAGATTGATAGAATAAAATTACAGAACTTTTCATACTAAATTAGAAATTTCTGTTGTACAACATTTTTTACGAGGTGAAGTTTCCATGATCAATGTTTGGAATTATTTATTATCGTTCGTGTCTGAAGATTAAAAATATAAAATATTTTGTTGAGTCTAGATATATAAATCTACTTTATTTTGCTGAGAAATTATATATTTTTTGTAGCCTTTTATTTTTCCTTTTTAACATTTTCAGGATATATTTTATTATACAAGTCTTAGATTGCCTAGTTATAATTAAATGCTTTTAGTTTCATATTTGTCAAACGTTTCTTTTCTGTTTTCGATCACTTGTAATTAGAAAATGTTTACAAATTGTAAAAGAAAAATCAGTATAATATCTTAGAATAATATTCGGAAAATTGCGTAGTTAGCTAGTAGATAGTAAGAATTACTATTTGGTTGATTTAGCGGCATATCAACACCTCTATGAGTTATTTAATTCCGAAATATTTTGAACGCAATTTTATGCCTTCTAATGCAGGTAATAGGTATTGTTGGTAACTTTATGTAAAAATGTTATTTTTACTGGTATTTTTATATAAAACTATTGCTGGTATGTTTACTATAAAAATCTACTGTTATACTTTCATAATGTTTTGCTTTTGTTTATGGCTCACTATTTGACCATAACTGGGACCCTAGCAGGTGCTACCACCCCGAGTCTGGGTGGACCTTGGAACAACAGTAATTAAGAGGTAGTTTCACGCTCTTCAAAAACTCCAATCTCCGGATCAGAGGCATTGCTGCCGGATGTAGTTTATCATTATACCCAAGACTAAGAGTTACTATGCATGACTTTCAGTTTCTTTTTCAGATTCATATGTTGAATTATCTCTCCTGATTAAAAATTACGAGAAGTAAGCACTTACTCTTTTTCATTCGATTTCGGGAGTGACACACGTGCTGTTTTCTCTCCTTTTCCATATCACCCCCTCTCTCTCTCTTTCTCTCTCTCTTTCTCTCTCTCTCTCTCTCTGGTTGAACACGCTGTATGTAAGTATTTCAGAAAGAGAAGTTTAAGATCGTAATGAACTATCAATGACTTCAACGATGAAGTTTATGTCTTTCCTTTCTCTACTGCAAAATATTTTGTTAATAACTTTATTAATTGTTGTTTGTTTAAATTCCATGTCTTAAATGAATCTATAAAATATTATTTGTGGGACAAATAATACCATGATCCATAAATATGATAATTCGCCTATTGCCCAGTTCACACTTATTACACTTCTGAACAGGGGTAAAGGATTGCTTTTCAGGTTAATCTAAAGTCTACGTCAGAGGCCGCTGTCTGAAATTTTATTTTTATTTTATTTATTTTTGTTCAATAGCAGTAGATAGGTTCGCCAATCTTCCGGGTCATATTGCTCCCCGGTCTCTTGAACAGGAGGAGAGGGTTATCCCTTGTTTTCTATTTCTGGTTACTTCTAACATCGTCTCATTTTTTTTCACTCCCAGTAGCTCCCTTGAATTATAGAGGCATTATTGCCTTGTTTGGTGTGAATTGACTATTAAATAAAAAAAAGATTATTCCCGTTTCGCAACACATATAAGAGATTTATTGATAATTTTACGAAGATTAATCTAACGTTGGCGTGAGCAAAAACTATTTTTTAAAAACTGAGTAATAAACACACTACTCAAAAGTCCTCATTTGCTGAGCCATTTTGGGTAACGTTTTCCAAGAAAAAGGAACCAAGACTAAATAATGACATTGGATTTGTCTTCTTCCAAGAGTTGAAAATTACGTTAATTATCCAGAAAGGATAATTGTCTTACAAAATTTATTCCCCAATGTCATATTTTCTATCTAAATTTTTAATGGTTAAATTTATTTTGAAACACGTTGTATCAACGTTATTCGTCGATTCAGGTTCGGTAAAGTAGTAGTCCGTCATAACATCTTGGCAAACGATTTCTGTCAAAATAACAGCCACATAGAAAAGCGTTCACTTTTTAGTATAACCAAATCAATCTGAAAACTTCGGCAAATAAAACTACGAGTGAGAACCTTTATATGAAAACGTTACATTTCAAATATCCATCTCATCTGTAGTTTTCGAACAGCAATGGTTTTCATATAATAGGGAGCCTCTTGAGATATTGTATCGATCCAGTGAAAGCGGGTACTGAATTTTCTTATATCTTTTAGAGTTATGTTAGAGGTTATGCTACCAAACGTTCTTCTAGGGGGAGCATGCCATGTGTTAAGGATGCAAGACGATCGTCATTCGGATATTCTCCTGATCAGGGAACTAATCTTTGGTTGGCGGAGCCGGTGGTGGTGCCATAGATGAAAAGAACGCGTTAAAAATAACCGTAGAATCAACTACGGCTGCTGATAGGGAATCAAGCCGACAAAAGGTCTAGCAGGGAACCTCACTCCTTTTTCCGAAACAAACAACAGATCAGGTGAAGAAGAGAATTAACACTGCGAGACCATAACTTTCTACGCTGGCCAAACTTACAGTCCTACAGCCTATGCCGAATGTGCCTCAATGTCCCACTGAAGGCCTCCAAAAGACGTCGATAACCGTAGTAAATCTTTGTAAACCAAAGTTACGAATGATATAACAATAAACGTCTACTGCAGAATTGTCTCATTTATCAGCAATATATTGAAGTCATTATAAAATATGCGATATTTAACCCCTTCCCCGCCAATTATTTAGGGAAAAACGTTTCATTTTCAAACGAATGTTTTATTTGTTTTTAATATAGTAACGAAGAAACTAAGGCACCTTGAAGTACCTGAGCAATAGTTAACACCTCTCCCAGACATTCAAGTTGACAACTGGACTTGTTTCAAGCTCAGAAGGGCATAAAAAGAATCGAAACCGACATATAAATAAATAAAAAACACGTCTGTTGCTGGTTTTTGAACGTTATGTTTTGAACGTGTTATACGTCAGTGTCTGAAAAACGTAAATACACATCTATGCCGGTGAAGGGGTTAAGAGATAGATTTATTCAAGCACAGGGCGCCAAGTGAAGGGCACCAATTAGGTAGAGAATTCATTATTTAATTACAATAATAATAATATACAAGATCAGCTTGATAAACATTAGATCACGTCAAATTGATTATACAGAAGAGATTTCAAAGAAATCAAGGTAGAATATTCTATCATCGTTAAAAGAATGATGTTGATACGATGGATGAAAAATCAAGATTTATCATTACAGATCATTCTCCCGTTTAATCTCTCCACAGATTTAGTAACACGCATATTGTTGTTTTGGTTTCAATATTAGAAAGGTTCTGTGCTTGAATTTCCTATTTTCTTTAGATTTAATTTTGTATCCCGACCAAGAATAGTTTAGAATATTTTGATCATTGACGTTGGTCTGTTGGGATTTTAGTATAATATTATCATCATGTGTAACACTTTTAAAATAGAGTATATCTGTAAGAGGACAATATGAATAAAGACAAAAGGAAAACTTATCTTATCCTCTGAGGGATTTTATCAAAATAAATGTAAAGATTTTATTTTGTGACAAATATTTATATACAAGAGCAAAAATGTTTGGTATATGAGTGCTAATGAATATTTAGCGGAAAAGTCAGGCAAGTTCATGGACGTGAGGTGAATCCTCATATTTGCCTTGATAAAGTCCTTCAAAGAACGAAACGATTCGGCCGTGATAAGTTATCCGTTTGTTTTTATTCATTTGTTATAAGGATTCGTTACAAAAAAAACCAAAAAGCTTTTTCATTAAGTAACCGACTTCTGTATTTCGAACAGAAATATCCGGGAAGTGTTTTAACAGAAGGTGCAAAGTGCGACACTGAAATCCAAATGCGCATTGGAATAGCGAAAAATGCCTCTCAAAAACCAAGATAAGTATTAAGAAACAGAATAAATATCGTTATAAACAAACAAAAGAGTACAGAAATCTTATGTAATATCATTTCTCCTATATATGCTGGATGTTCTCATCACAGAAGAAGAGATTTGGAGCAACAGAAATATGTTTCTACAGAAAGATAATGAGGACAACTTGTGCAGAACATGTGAGCAACGAAAAACGTTTTAGAGAAAAGAGAAACAAAAAGGTCACTTATACATAACACCAGGAAGAGATAGTTGAACTTTTAAGCAACATAGAAAGGAGAGCTTGGAAATTTTGATACTCTCAGGACAGTTTCAAGAAATAACGCATAACCTACCTATCTAACTTGAGTACATAGATGTTGTAGCAAGGATTTGGAGAGATAACAAAAAGACAAAATTTATTAGAGCTACAAAGGACAAGAAATTATGCAGAGCTATGATCACCCACGTCCTGAAGGGAGATGAACCATAGAAAACGAATGTCTTAATCACGCTCTCTCAATATATATATATATATATATATATATATATATATATATATATATATATATATATATATATATATATGTGTGTGTGTGTGTGTGTGTGTTCGATCACTGATTTTACATTTCTTCCGACATAATTGACTAAATCTCTTGCATGACCAGAATCTGTTTGATATGAACAAAATTAAATAGATAGATATAAACAGATTTAGATAGATAGATAGATAGATAGTCTGGATTTCTGAGATGAGTAGTTATTTTCTACATTCGGACTAATATCCTCACCTTTGTTGTTATAACACAGTTTCAGGCTGCCGAGGTCTTTTAGTTTATATAAAGGGATAGAATGCTCTCTTTCTGCTGTCCATATTGCGGGATATCTCATCTTTTTCTTATTCTAAGACTGCTCAATTATTGATTCACGCCTTTTACACTCTAAGTGGATACTACCAGACGCAGGAATTGAACTCATATTACTATGTCACCAAATTCATCAACCAAAGCTTTAATCACCAGAACAATAGCCAATAGCCTATATTGTGGATGGAGTTTTTATGTTGTGTTTTATGTTGTGGATGGAATTGCAGATCCGCAAGATACTTGTAGAAAATACAAGTATAATAGCTTCTTGCACACGTAAAAATGGCTAAAAATAATAGAAGCACTAATAATAAAACAGAAAAAGCCAACATTCAATAACATCGACGATGAACATGGCCACAATGTGCTGGCCATGTATAAAAATAAAAAAAATTACCATCATTCTAGAAACAAAATCCATAAACTAAAAAGTAGAAACTATCCTTGATAATGGCTGATAGAAACCTATAGGAGTAGATAGGTTCGCTTATCATCTGATTCGCGCTCTTCCTTAGTCTTCTGAACAGGAATAGAGGATTATCCATTGTTTCCTGTTTAGGATTGCGTTTCTGGTTTCTTCTACTTCAGCTCTATACTCCTAAAGCTTGTTCTTTCCTATGCAAATATAACCCTCTACCTTGAGTGGCATAGCTAATATCTATACATGTATTTTAGTTTTGTGAGTATATATCATAATATATGGCTGAGTGGTTAGTTTAGCACTCTGACCATGAGACCATAGCCGATTTGTCAAGGAGGTGACTGATTGATGATATTGACCTGTAGACATAATCCCAGCATGTTGCATCGTTTGGAAATACCTACAATAATACCACTTATTGACCCAATATTTATGAAGGAAAATTCGTTAAAGGGAACTATTCAGAAGCAGTCGCTGAGCGGGCACGAACTCATAAGTTAACTTGACAGAGAATGTGAGTATACTAGCCTTGTTCAAACTGTTGTTCACGCCAGATTATTTGCTTTCATCCATAAAATGTATCTAAGGCCGTCACAGTATAAATCACAGGTTGGGTCTGTAGGTTTTGAAGAAACACAAATATGCCTGATCCGGCATTGCAACAGGGATTAGCTAAACACCCAGCAGACAGGCGTACTCGGAAACAAGTAGTCAACTATTGACATATTTATTATAATAAGAAAACAGATTTCTTATTTTGGTCAACTTAATAAATTGGCTCATAACAGATTGGAATCGTTCTGGTTTCATAGAACTTATTACCCAACAAGAATCTTCGTCATTTGCCAAAGTAACAATTCATTTCTAATAATACCAGGTGATCTCCAACTAACTTATTCAAAGAAATATGTGCCTGAGCCTCCTATCTCTACACGCAAGCCACCTTCTGCCACTGGGTGGTATGCCACAGCGTTTACCGCTGGTAGCTCGCTGGTAGCCCGCAGTCGGACCGCCGGCGTATTCGTCTCGGCAATGTTACCACTGGCAGACCGCTAGAGTCTTATCGCTGCTCTATCGCTATGTCCATGGCAAATGTTCAGATGAGCGCACCATTCTCTAATTCCACCAGTTCATACCTCTACAGATAAAATATGCCTTTTTATTTCCACTCTAATCACCTTTATTCCCCCACCGTGTTCCAAAATTTCCACTGTTTGTTTGTAGAACAGACTCCTGCGTAGATGCTTCCTTGAATATTTCACTCTTAACAGTGTTCCAGAGGCATGAAGAAAGTTTCACTCAGATACCTTTTCATTGAAAATAGATACCTTATAGAACAGACGCCTGCATGGGTACTTACATGAACATCGAAATCTTAACCTCTTCATGCTTGTAATTATTTTCTAAATCTTCATTCTGACATCGATTTTCAAGTCCGTCACTTCCTTCCTCCCTTTTAGATTTCATAAAAAATTCGGTCTAAAATCTTTTACCCGGTTTCCGGAAGGACAACGTATTCTTCACCCTGAATCTTATTTTCCCACAGATGCAACGTTAGAAGCCTGTTTCTACTCTATAGCTATTACCACGGCAAATGCCCAGGCGAGTTTTACCAGTTCAGATCTTTACAGCCAAAATATGCCTGCTAATTCAATGGAATCGAATCATGCTCGTTACCCCCGTATTTAAAATGTAAGAAGCAGATTTCACTCCTGACATTTTTACCTTCTTCTTTAAACATTCCAATCTTAACCTCTTCATGTCAAGTGACAATTGTTAAGTATTAACGTCATGTCGACTTCCTCTTTCATTCATATCACATATATTACTTATCATAACCATTTTAACAGTAATCCTCTAATTTGAATGTCTTTTTCACAATAGTCCTCTAATTTGAGTCGCTTTTCTAGCTTTGTATTGGGTGAACATTAGTATAAAGATACACAGATAGAAATAAGTTGGAAGATAAGATTTCAGAAGTTAAAGAAAAGAATGAATCAATTAAGCATACCTGAGTAGAAGCGTGTAAAAGTGAATCAAGTTTATGTTGCTCAAGTACAGTCATTAATATTTTGGAAATGTTGTTTATTGACTCCGGTTCGTGTTGAAACCATTTTTAAAGAACGACTCTCCTCTGGGTATTGTTTAGTTTCTTGGTATTTCTATTAATACGACTGGTTATCGTAAACGATGTGCCAATTTAGAGAATGACGAATTGTTAGGAGTCATAGTCAAATAAGTAATTCAGCACAAGTATAAAGTATCATTTGAATAGAATAAAAGAAGTAAAAAAAACGCTGTGACTGGGGCTACAGATTAGGTGTATAGAGACATAATGAATTTTGCTTCGCATTTCTGTAATGGCACATTCGTAACTCTTTAGACGGATTATGCTCAGTTGTATCAGGTATACACCCACGGTTTCTCTTTCATGATGACAACATTATATGACATTAAAGAAGAAAGATTAAATATGATGAGGGTTAAAAGTGAAAGGCTAATTCCCCATCATAATGGGGTTTGTAAGTTTCACTGCTGCATGGCTCAACAGGCAGTAAACGTAATCGCTGCAGTGTCACAGGTAAACGATCAGACATTAACATTTTGAGGTGTGGGAAATAGAAAGAGATTAAGCCAAAAAGTGATAAATGAAGTGAATGACTCCTTGAGCTTGTGCTATCATGCGTATATATGCCTAAAATCTTATGTCTCTTCAGACACCTGGTCACGGCTCTCCACAGATTACTTTTCTTTTTAAATAGGAATTGCCATGACTTATTGGGAAATACAGCGGAGTAATTTCCTTCTCAACAGATTTGAATTGAGAGTTTTCCTACATTCAGACTGATTTCTATCCACTAATAGAGCGCCCAGGATACTGTTTAACCCATATCTAGTGGGGCAAAATATCTATCTATACCTTTCCCAAACAACATTTGGGCAAAAATGAACGTAACTGATTCGGCAAAGGAAGCGAACTCATCCCTTTTCGCGGCGGTATCCGTTATTTCATCTACATATCTACATAATTGTCTGAATATCTTGATTAGATGACTTGGTTCAAGGATTCGGAATAATATAGGCAAATTCTGATTTTATATATATATATATATATATATATATATATATATATATATATATATATATATATATATATATGTAATTAGGAGGATTTAAAATAATCATAATTAAGTAATTCATCGAGTCTAGAAGAAACGTCAACAGAATGCAGAAAGCACTGGACGGCCATTTCGCCCTATATTTGAGACTCATCAGCAGTGCGCATCCACTACCGAGAATTGAAACCCGGTGACGAAAAGGTAACGAATTAGACTCGATATAGCGCTGCTCGATCACATATTTCGTGGTGGAACTCATCCCAGTTTCTCTTTACCCATAGGACTGTGCCTTCACGAGCTACGACTACTATCCCAATGCCGCTCAGTCCAGAGCATTAGAAGCCGGTTCAAGCAAGGATATACAGATAGAAATAATTAGGAGGATTTGAAATAATCGTAAGAAACGTCAATAGAATGCAGAAAGCACACCATACCAACGCTATATTGAGTCTAATTCGTTACCTCTCCGTCACCAAGGCCCCTTGGTACAGTTGGTATGGCGTTTGCCTCCTATCGTACCTGTTCGGGTTTCAATTCTCGGTGGTGGATGCGCACTGCTGATGAGACGGAAATATAGGATTAAACGGCTGTCCACTGCGTTCTGTTGAGGTTTCTTCTAGACATGATGAATTACTTAATTACATATATATATATATATAATTAAGTAATTCATCATCATATATATATATATGTGTGTGTGTGTGTGTGTGTGTGCAGACATATTTATGTAACTATAAATATATCTGTAAAAAGGCCATAGGAGTAAAGACAAAAATGGTTATCATAGCCAGTGTATTTCGTCCTTTGATGAACTTTATCCAGGTAAATGTAAGGATTTTATTTTGCTACAAGTATTTGTGCACTGAAGTAAAGTTTAAATTAAGAAAAATCATAAATATACTTTAAGCTGATAAATTATGATAGATGCTATGTGATTTAATGTCTAAAAAACTAAAGTGGGGAAATATTGTTGATCTTTTATAATGTAATTCTTATTTATATTATTTCAAAGTCATATATGTTGGCTTGGGAAAGTATTTCTTTTAGGAAACAATTCTAGGGCTCACAGTTATATTTTGTGTAGTGGCTCTCTCAAGAAATTCTGTCTAATTCAGTTACTTTCTCTTTCAATAAATGTTGTATTTTTTAGATCGAAATCGTGGTTGAACTTATTACAACTTCGATCTAATTAATGTTTTCTTTTTCTCATAATATCTCACACTCAGTAACCCCTTGCAACTTAGTGGCTTTATTGCCTTGCTTTGGTTGAAAACACAAACGGAATACAAAAATGAAAATATTTCGCCCCGACCCCTACACACATTTGGCATGAAACCCTGCTACAAAAATGTTCTTATAGGAAAGAAACATAAGCATTAAACTCGACCACACACGTGCTTAACCTTTGCCGACACCGTGAGGTCATCGGCAGGCAGGTGATAGGTTTCAAGCTAAAAGAAGTAACCGTAAATAAACAGTCCACTTGTATACACAGCCACAAATCTTCATGGGTTGACCAGCAGCGAATAAGTTAAGATCACTTATATACATAAAGGCCTGTTTCTCTCCGAAAGCTTGCCTGTATGTGAGGGTACTCTGACGAATATCGTCGTGTAAAGTAAAACCGATGAGCCGAGTTCAAGTTCCGGATTAGTCTGTTGCGTTCACTTTCGCAGAAAGCTCCGAGTCTGTCTGCTCTCCCATAAATAAATAGCTGTGTAGATTGGGTTTTCTTACGGTCGATAGCAACCAGAGTAATAGAAGAAAACTCTTTATTCAAAACCGTGTAGAATGCGACGGGAAACGCCTTCACTATTTTGCCAGGAAGTCATTACAGTTCACGTTTAATAAATCTATGGAGAGTCATGATCGTCTACGTTTTGAAAATAGAAAGCATTTAAAAATATATAAACTCATGAGAGCGTGTGCATGGCAAAATAAGGAAGAAAAAGAATTCGTGGAGAGGTACGATCGCCTACGTCCCGAAGATATATGGCTTTATAAAAAATAAAAAGAATGGGAAAACATGCTAGGCTTAATTTGCTACTCTCTCTCTCTCCCTCTCTCTCTCTCCCTCTCCCTCTCTCCCTCTCCCTCCATCCTCTCTCTCTCTCTCTCTCTCTCTCTCTCTTTCTCTGTCAGACGACGAGTAATGAGAAATCCGAAAGTGGATAGAGAATATCGAATAGCGAAAAAGCTAAATAAATCATTAAGAAACATGGTCGGGAATTCTGATGAAGAGGAGACTTGAGGCAACAGATATGTGGTTCTATACAAGAATGATGAGAATACCATGGACGCAACATATGAGCAATGAGAACGTTTTAAAGAAAATGGGAACTAAAAGGAAACATGCGCCTAGGATCAGAAATAAATAGTTGAAATTTCTAGAGTATATAATGAGGAAAGATGACTTGGAGAATTTGAAAATCACGGGACGGATTGAAGGTAGTCGAGACAAGAAAAAATCAACAAGCAATCTACCTAATGAGATTGTGTAAATAGTTGGCAGAACAAGAACTGAGAGGAACAATAAAGAAACAATTAATGCTATTTTGGCGATAGGAAATTATGGAGAGCCATGATTGCCCACATTCTTAAGGGACATAGAACAAAGAATGAGAAGATAAAAGGCATTTATAAAACTTTTCTAAATCCGATACAAGGTGTTCGCTGCATGTAGTATTATTCAAATATTATTTATTTGATTCACTGTCGAAATTTGATTTCTCGTTCATTCATTTAATGCTTGAACCTTGGTAAAAGTCTCTGATGTTGCCACAAAGGCGTGATCCTCCAATATCAAATTTTAAAAAATACTAAAACATATTTTTTTTACTAATGTTCATCCAATACAAGACACAAGGGCCACTCAAGGTAGAGGATTACTCTGTGGAGTTGTATAAGCATAAGAAAGAGCAAGATATCATGGAATATAGCTAATTCTAGATATGAAGAGGTCAAGATTTAATTATCGGATAAAATTTCAGAGTTCAGAGACGTTAGGAGTTTCGAATTGAAGTCTACTTTAGAAGGGACCAGAAACCCAGTCCTAAACAGGAAACAGGGATGGACCCCTATTTCAGTTCAAAAGACCGGGGAAGAGTATGAACTAGATGATAGGCACACCTATCTATTAGGAGAGTGAAAAATAATAATTACTGAATATAATTTCAGATTTCAGGTGGAAATGTCAGAATTAAAGAGTTGAAGGAACCTGAAACCCAATAAACACATTATGACATTTCTAAGACATCCATAGACGACTAAACCGAAAGCATATATTGAAATTTAATTTAGTTTAATAATAGAAAATATTTGAAGAAACACAGATGGTATTATGATTTGTTAGTATATTTCTCCAACGTATGAGAAAGTGTTTTTAATTCCGTTATAATTTTATGAATTATTTAACCCGTGATATAGCAAGATAGAGACATTTCACAAGCTCTGAACGAAAGTCGAGAGATATTCGTCATTATGGGGCTTGTTTCTAGAACGTTTATCTTCATGATTCAGTCATAAAACAAAAACATATTTAAAAGGCTAAAAGACTAAATTAATCGCCATTAAGGCATTGACATCAAACGGCAAAGCAAATGCTAATAGAGAGAAACTAACCTTCTTTATTTTCTTGCTTTCTCTGGCCTATCAATACAAATTCATTTTAGCTTCATTTCTCGTCGATTTCCTTTCCTTCCATTGGCCAAATATCGTCCATGCCTCACTGAACACGAAAAAATGCTCTGCTCTTGTGATGTGTGAAATGCTTATGGGGTTTTCCTGCTTCACTACACGCTATAACCTGAGATTCAAGCCCCAAATACAGGCATAAAAAATAGAACAGAAATTGAAACACACACTCGCACACATACAATACTAGCATGTGTATACGTATTCAGGCATATACGATATGCGTATATTTTCTAGTTGTTGTCGGTCGTTAACATACTAGTGTTCTTGTATTTTTGCCATTACGAAGACAGCCTAAAATACAAAATACATATATATATATATATATATATATATATATATATATATATATATATATATATATATATACTCTCTGTATTTCTAAGAAGTATTAACTTTTTTTTTTTACTTTTTTGTTTCTGTTTTAGATATCAGAAAGATTTATGATACTTCTTGTGCGCGGTAAAAAAGCATCTGGGATTTGTTGATACAGACCAGCTCAAACAGTTTTTTTTTTTTTTTTTTGGTCCAACTAATTCATTGGAAACGGCCAAATTCTGAACAGCGATTGCAAAACAAATGCTACTTTTGGACTTATTATATCCTCGATAGTAGCATCAGGAAAAGTTGATAAAGAAATAACATTTTTTTCACCTTACTTTTTTTTTGTTAAAAATTCTTCAAGCAGTGCTTTCATTGATGTTTGAAAATGTTTCCTTTCATTTTTTTTCCATTTGTCTGTTTTTTGTCAGTCAGTGCGGAAAGAAGCGAAATGGGATGTAAAAACATAAATAAAATAGGGCAAACTTTTTCATCTTAACTTTCTGCCATCGTTAAGTGGGTAGAATTTTAGCTGTTGACTAAAAAAAAAGATTTTTTTCTGCCTTTAGATGAGCTTTAGAAATCAAACCAGAAATAGCAAACATAGCTTATCTCAAAAAAAAAAAAAAAAAAAAGAAATGAACATTATTTCAAGGGAAGTTACTATTTAACGGAGACATCGCAAAGCAATGTTGCGGTCGATTGGAAATTATTTGCAGAAAACATTCCTCTTGTTTATAGAAACTGACATTGCGAATATCAGTGGTCTAAAAAATCTAAAAAATAAATCCATCATTAAACAATTTTTTATTAAATTTTACACCAGCAATGACAAACTGGAATATATTTTATTCAAGTAATTTTTGCGTCACTGTTTTCTGTCCCTGACCGAAATCAAGTGACAGCACATTTCCAGAACCTTCCTCAATATACTTTCAATATTTCTCATGTTTGAATAGTTTCAGTTCTTCCATAGATTTCGCAACCTGCCAATGATTTTACAAGAATCTTCTGGACGGTTCCAAATGTTCCAGTAAATACTGAGTGCAATCATCATATTCATAGTCAACAATTCACTTTCACTATTAAATAGTTCTCTCTCTCTCTCTCTCTCTATATATATATATATATATATATATATATATATATATATATATATATATATATATATAATGTTTCTATGTGTGTGTACGCTGGTTGTTCCTGTTGTTTTCGACGTATCACAACAGCCTATTCCTCCTTTGATTCCCTACTTATTTTTGTGCCTGCGATGAGTTTTTGAGGTTAGCTTCAGCCCCACATCCAATACAAAAAAAAAAAAAAAAAAACACTACTGACCTACCAACACCGAGATTCAATTAAAATAGTGAAGACCTGTGCAGGACTATATACACATATCTTTAAAATGCTGATAGCAAGTGATTCGTGCAAATAGTTCCACGAAGCAAATTAACAGCACAAGTCAGGTTTTTTTTCCATCCCTCGAACTAGTTACATATATATATATTAACTACGGAGTCCACTCTACCACAGTAACTCTATATCCTCGCTTATATACATATATGTAAGTTTCTAAGCCCCCACTAATTTTGACCCTATAAAAGGATTCATGCAAACGTTTAACAGTGTTTCGTTTGCATCCTACTGGGTGTTTAGCTACTATCCACATCAGAAAAACCTATGACTTGACCATGCTACTCAAACACGTATACTCACTAAAAATAAAATAATATATATATATATATATATATATATATATATATATATATATATATATACGCGTATAGCTGCACGCACACACAAACGCAAAAAGTTTAAAAAAATTACATCAAAGATAAGCGTATAAAAATGAAAAGAAAAGAAATATAAGCACTAAATTGGTGATACCCGCTGAAATGTCGACTGACGTATCCGCCTACGAAAACTCAGTAGTCGGGATCCTGAAGGCAACATCAATCAGCTAAATGTAAATAATGTACTGATTTTATTCATATATATATATATATATATATATATATATATATATATATATATATATAATTAGATATGTTCGCCTATCACCCGCTTCACACAGTTTCATTGTTCATTGAACAGGAATTTATCCCCAGTTTCTGCTTTAGCATTGGGTTTGCGTTTTTCATATCATACAATTGTTCAGGAATTAGGAATGATTGTATTTCCTCTTTCAAATGTCCTTTGCGCGGCCATCCCTTTACTGTTGCCAGTGCACTTTTTGTTTGTTTAGCACTTGTTTCGACATAAATATTTATCTGTTCCCAATTTAAGCGTTCTCTGTTTCTGCATTCGCCATTTTTTAAAGTTTTGCAATAATATCTGGTTGTCATGATTTTTCTTTTGTTATCCAGGCGGAATTTTCTGTTAGTCTTTTCGTATTAGATTTCACACATTCTACATCCTTCTTTTTCTTACTTTGCGTACTCACAATGTTTGGTCGTTACTCGCTAGCCCTCTTCAAATGACTGTTGTCTTAATCGACAAGCTCAGAATTTTGGACCGAGTCCTTTATATTTGAAATCGTTTTCATACTGTTTTTCTTACCTTGGCGACATTTCATATCAGTTAATATTCACTAATCTTATTCAGCTTTCTGTCGCTTGTCCGTTTCTTTCCATACATTGAATAAAAGGCTCAATACTAAATTTCGAGGTTACTGTGTTCACAGATAGAACTCTGAAAAACAACCGAAACAGCGTGAATATAACATTTTTCACATCAAGCCTCTCGATATTATCTCTAGATTGTAAGAATTGCAAAGTAGAGATAGCAAAATCAAACAAATATAAGCATTTAAATAACTAAAAGTGTTTTAACAGAGGAAGGAAAGTGCGACACTGAAATCCGAAGGTGCATTGGTATAACGAAGGATACCTTCCAAAATCTAAACAAATTAATAAGAAACATGAAAAGAATACATAACTTCTATTGAATATCGGCCCTTCGATATGACAGTGAATCCAATGAAAAATTGGCTTGCAATCAAAATACAGTTTTACAGAAGGATGCTGAGGATACCTTGAACTGAGCATGTGAGCAATACCAAAGTTTTAAAGAAACGAAAAGTACACTTATATATATCATCATAAAGAAACAGCTGGAATGTCTAGAGCCCATAATGAGGAAAGAGGGCTTGTAAAATTTGACACTCACAGGACATATTGAAGGCAAGAGGGACAGGGGAATGCAGCGCATAGCCTACCTAACGAGCTTGGCAGAACAGAGATTAAAGGAGAAAAAGGTACACTTAATAAAGAAAAGGACATTTTCGAGATCCATAATCACCCACGTCCTGAAGGGACACGTGATATTGAATAAGAAGACTCATTTTGCGGTTAATTATGAAATAAAACACGTTGTGTGTATATATATATATATATATATATATATATATATATATATATATATATATATATATATATATATATAGTGCAGTTCACTTTCGCGTACATTTTAGTTTTCTTGGCTGGAAGCTCTTAATTCAACAAGAAAGCAAACATTTTCTCTATGTTCTTACAATTTCTGAATGGAGTTTGTTTATTAATTACTGGCTTTGATCATAAGGGCCCTATATCAATCTCCAGTATTATCGTAACAAGACTCATTACACAGAAACTACTCCAAAACAAGTCAGATATCGTTGGTGAGTCACTGCTTATTTCCTAATTTTAATCTTCAAAGCGAACTAATGCATTCATCGTTAATGGGAGATAATTAATATTTCATATAATTTCAAGTTAGAAAAAGCGTTAATATAATTAACCAGCTCGTTCTTAGCTTCGCAGCGTAATGATAGGTGAAAATACCGTCTTATCAAACAGGAGCACATATTGCTGTAATGGTATGTCGAGAACGGAGCACGTCTTAAATGGTAAAAGGTAAAATAACCGACCACATATTTATGTAGGAAAAACAGTAAGTAAACGAAAAGGGGTAATTCCATAAAATTCTTGATGAAAACTTTGATTATTAATTAGTCTAAAGGAACTAAATTTACGTCAAAATCCACAGAGAAGTTTAGAAAGATATGAAACAAGCAAAAGCGTTCATATTCCCCCTCCTTGTACGTCAAATGTCAAATAAATAATTTTATTTGATTTTAATTAAGTTAATAGCCAATAGTATAGAGTACAGAAGCTTAAAAATTCCTCCAATCATCTTCCTCTTTACATTCTTTCCGTCTTCTTTTCTAATCACAATCTTCTTGTCTTTGTATATATTCTTTCTTTCTTTCTTTCTTTCTTTCTTTCTTTCTTCTAAATGCCTTTTTATTTTCACCATCCAAGTCTGCGTCAATTTCTTTCAATATTTCTCTTCATACCCCCCTCTCAACATTATCATTACTATTTCTCTCTCTTTTTCTATTATTTTCTCTCACTATGTCTTACACTTTCTCTCTCTTTCCCACTCTCTCGTTCTCTGTATGTGTGTTTCTCTTTCTGCTATTCAATCTGTGCTGTCCATTACTATTTCGACTATGTTCTTCCAATCTGAAACCTCGTATATCTCCCTTCGTTACAGATTATTATGTTAACACTATCAAATGCAATAAAAAAGAAAACATGTCTCTCTCATAATATGCCCCTTCTTTTTTTTTTACTCTTGGTTCCATTCGTATTTTAACCTCTTCTTCGAAGTCGCCTTCCTTATAATCATTTCATTCCGCTTTTCTTCAAACTTCACTTTTTTCTTCTATATTTTTTAACTTAAGTTTTATTATTTTCTGTCCTTTAGTTTCTATTCTATAATTCTGCCCTTGAAACACGTTATTTTTAATATAGATTTTTTCAAAGTTCATTGTGCATCACTTTCTCAAAATTTTTTTTTCTCCACTTATCAACAGTTATTTTCAGATTTGTTTTCATTTTTTCCGTCTTCTTTTCTAACCACCACCTCCTCGTCTTTCTTTGTATGTATTTTTGTTTGTTTGTTTGTTTCTTTCTTTGTTGTTTATTTGTTTCCTTCCTTCCTTCCTTCCTTCCTTCTAAATGCCTTTTTATTTTCATTACCTATAATTCTCAAAATGTGTTTGTGTATGTATGCGTGTGTGTGATCGGATGTGGCTTACGCGTTTCCACAGTTTTCATCAGATTTCGATGAATTTTTTGTTTGAAAGATAATTCTTCAGTGCCGATTTTGAGTCCAAATTGTTGGCGACAATGGCTCTTCACTACTTCATCTTCATTATAACTCTCACCAACGTTTTACTATTTACTATCATGTTCTTTTATAAAAACTTTAATTTTTACAATAATATTATCAATATCTACAATTCTCAAAATGTGTGTGTGCGTGTGTGCGTGTGTGTGTGTGTGTGTGTGTGTGTGTGTGTGTGTGTGTGTGTGTGTGTGTGTGTGTGTGTGTGTGATGGGATGTTGTTTGTGCATTTCCACAGTTTTCATCCGATTTCGATAATTTTTTTTTGTTCGATAGATAATTCTTCAGTGCCAGTTTTGAGTCCAAATTACACATTCCCCTTCTCTTGGCCAAGCCATCAATCTCTCTCAAGTGAGGTTACCTTTTTCGTTGCATAAAGCCTACTTCAGTTTTAAGGCGTTTCTTTCATTGTCCTTTATAGTCGTTCCCAATTTAAATTTTTTATTGTCCTACCAGTTTTTGCATTGCATTCACCATAGTAATAAGTAAGCTTGCTTTTTTATTACTCAACATTTATTGTTCCAAACTTTCCTAAAGATATTCGAGTTTAGTGATTCCTGCAGCTTTACAGTGTTCTCTTCTGATATTTACCCACACATTCCATTTGACAATTCATACTTGCCTAAGACATGCCATTAAAGAAAAGAACTTGCCTAGGTTGCAAAAGTGCTGCCAACAAGTCCACCATGCGAATAAGAGATAACGAATCGTCTTTAGAACGTTCAGTTTGCCTGTCGCAAAATGCTTCACGGAATGCTTCAATCAAAGCCATTGAGTCCGAAAATTGACGTTGTCATCGGCTTTCCAGAAGAGCATAGACGTTCATAATTTTAGCCATTATCAAGGATGATTTTTCTTTTACTTTTTAACTGGATGTATGGGTTGTGTGTATGTATCTAGAGTTATAGGGATGTTTTGTTTTCCGAACACATTCAGCACTATCAGTTATATATATATATATATATATATATATATATATATATATATATATATATATAATAATAGAAAATAAGGAAATCAGCCGATTCTGCTACCCTTTCGGTATCTTCAGGCGATTTCAGTCAATTGATTTCTGTTGAAACTTGACTAATGCATGGAATAATAATACAACACAAAATGTACTTAGAACAAAATGTATTGAAACAAGAAAGTGTACACAATATTTACATATAGTCTTTTGTATATTCTTGGGAAGACCGTTCCTGGAGAATGTGTTGACTTAGTCGCAGTCGGGCAGAGTCTCTGGATTGAATCTCTTGATTCCTCCTCTCGTCTTCCCGGTACCAACCATATTTATATGGTCGGTACTCCACTATGCAAATTAGGTGGATCCTACCACAACAATTTCCTAACACATTATTTTTTTTTAAATTATGAATTAAGTGGCAGCAGAAGAACTTTTAAAAGGTAAATTAAATATTAATTCAATACTTAAACGCATCGACCAATTTTGAGATCTTCTCTAGTTTATTTATGCCTATCGCCACAGGAGCTAACTTGCAATTTTGGATACAAAAGAAAAATAAGAGTTACTCCTCTTAAACCATGAAAGCAGCGATAATGGATAGTATAATATATTAATATCTATTTTTAACCTCGCATAACCTAGCAACCCTGAATTTGAGTTCAACGAAAATCGTTCACTGCGTTAAACTTTACTACGACTTTACAATGAGCTATGAATCATTGAAATAGGACCAGTAGAAGCGGAGGAATTGCTTGGAAACACAAACACACACACGCACAAACACACATACAATCTACTTTATATATATATATATATATATATATATATATATATATATATATATATATATATATATATTTACAAACATTAAATTCTGGAAACTTGACTAAGAAAAACAATTAGTTAGTTACCAGCATTCCCTTCAAAGTCGTCTTCTCTTCTTTAATTAGAAATGTAAACTACAATTAATACGTGGATTCCTATAGTCTGATTTTATGTACCTTAAAAGATTTTAAATTTTTATGTTCGCATTGTATTGTCAAAATTTAAATTTTAAACTACAGTACCCAGTAAAAAAGTGGAAAATTTATTCTCCGTGCTCTAATTGGTCCATCTCAGGGGCCATCTAAAAGCCCAGATCTGAAGTCATTTGCAAAACTGTCGTCGTGACATCGTCGCGGATATTGATTCATTGAAGTAGAACTGAAGCTTGGAATGAAGTTCTTCTTGACACCATTCGCAAAGCTACTGCCTCCTGATTACCACGCTTATAAATTTGTGTTGAACATTCAGGAAAACATTTCGAACATCGACGATGATTGTTAAGTTTTTGCATGAATCATGATAGCTAAATAAATGTCCTTCTGAATTTACCGCTTTTTTAATTGGCCATCCTGTAATAGGTCTATACTGAACTTTGGTAGTCTGTCAGATGTTTTGATATGTACGGACTATCTTATTAGCTTTTTTCTATTGTCTTTATAATTTTTTTCTTTGTTGAAGGCTAAGTTTGTAGCATTCCAGGCGATTTCGGATAATAATTTAGACATTCACAACATAGTATAGGAAACAAAATAAATATCTTAACAATATTCTTTACCGTGAAAATTTAAAAAAAAAACACACTACAAATGACCAAAGAATAAGCTGAAAGCATCCGGAACAATGACATTTGTAGTCAAATTTCGCTAATCTCAATACAAAAATTATCATAAACACTTCTAAAACAATTCAAAATTTAATCAAAGTAAAATAGACAAGTAATTTCACATCAGCATCAGAATTCTTCCAAATAGGATGCAAACATCCACTTCTAGAAATATATAAACGAAACAACCCGAAATTATAAATTAGATGTACGAATAAAGAAATGACTTGAAATTAAGCAACACATTCAATGCATTGGTATGCCACCAAAACCTTCCTGATCACAATTTAAACCTGTAAATGCAGTTTTAATAAAATTGCATTTCAAAAAAATTAATTTTCACTCAGACAAAGAGGCATTGAAAGTGCCATGATCTACAAATTCTCGGCGGTTTATATACGACCCAGATTCTTAAATCTCTCACCTGATTTTAATAAAGTGTTGTTGAAACAATGTGCAATGCGAAAAACTTTAAGAAATGATTATATAAATAAAAAATGATTTGAAATTAAAAAAATCTAATTTTAAAAATGATTAATTTAAATCTGTGTTCTTATGACTAGCGCGAACTAGGTTCTGCCTTGCCAATGTGGATTTCGTCGTAATAAAATCCATTTGATAGTTCGACGCATACAGTGAGTGAAAGAAAACATATGTCAGCAACTTAAACTAACGCTGAAAGTAGTTATAACCATTTGAGTAACGACTATTTTATTTATAATAGCTTACATGTTTGCTGACGGATGTGGGATGAGATTAACATAATGTATGTGCTTACTATCAATGGTATGCAAGAGCAGCTCTCTAATCACTCTGCTGATATGAATGTTATAGGATTTCACATTAAACCCCGGATCTCTGTATTTATGCAAATAGTAAAACATTGCCCAAATCTACGTATTTTTTGCCCTTAGGGATCGTATTCGAAACTAATTATTCATTTTGGATACTGAATATTTCATAAAGTCGCATATTAAATGAGATAAAAATTCATCTGATAAAGTTCACATTCTACCAACTCCTCTTTCATTCATATTCTACACCTCGTATAAAAAGGTCTTTTTTATTTAAGACCTCTGTACATATTCTGAATATTGACTCTTGTTTATCATATAAACTATAATACCACCTCAGACAGACAAGAAGAAGAAGAAGAAGAAAAAGAAAAGACAAACGTCATTAGATTGGAAGAGAATTCACATTAAATCAGACGTTTTGGTTTATGTCGATAAACTACGAGTGGCAGCAAGGCCTCTGATCAGAAGATTTTGAAGAGCGTGAGACCACATCATAATTGCTCTTGTATTCAGGCCTACCCTGATCCAGGGTGGTAGCATCTGTTAGGGTCTCAGCTATCGGTAAATAATCCCCACACACACAAAAAATGGGGTCAAGACACTATGAATGTATAAAATGATATAGTAAAATATCAGAAATACATTTTTGGAAAAAAAAATATTACCAGCGACAGATTTGACTCTCGACAAAAACTATCCTGACGCCAATGAACCGTAATCTACAAACTGATTTCTTACAAAAATATATATTCTATTCATACGAACCTATCCTAAGAATCTTGTTGGCATTAAATAACCTATTGAGGTTGATATGACGTAAAAATAAAATAAAACAAACATTAATGCAGAGACTGGTACGAGATATATGAAGGAAGCTACTAAAGCTGTAGAATTTGCCATTTTATTTTCAATTTTTGTCTTTCACAGATGTAAATCAATAACACACAGATATAACAGTACTCATTTTAATGTATAAACTGTGAACGAATTGGACGGTCACAATCCATTTACCTCGTCATCGTAATTCTACTACAAGTCCAACACAATTTTCAATATTATGACATGACGGTTTTAAGATTTCAAATTTTGAATATTTAGGCGAATATGAAAAGGATAAAATAAATTGTCAAATAATTCTTTTCATTATTCTTCGACTAGGTTATTTAAAATACTTTGTTTTAATATTCATTTTTTTAAAGTATTTTTATTTTTTTAAATTAACTTTTTAAAATTTTCCTTTATTTGAATAAATGAATATTAACCATTATTCATATAACTGTATTAACCATTCTTTGTTTAATTCAAAATTCATTGTTTTATTTCAGAACATTTAAATGTATAACCTTTAAAAATGATATTTTCATTTGCTTCGAGGTATGCCATCGCTTAAGACTCTCGAGAAACACTGTACGAGATGGATTTGTAGGTCTTTAACTTTTATAAATATCACCGATCAAGCACAGCATTTAGATTACATATTTGATGGCTTTAAATAATTTGCTTCTTCCAGCATGGCAAATTACTCTTTATAGCATATTATAAGTTTTAACGTCACCATATTTTTTATGAATACATGTGTGTGAATAGTACAGAATATAAAACACAGGTTGTTGAACGTAAAAAAAAACAAAACAAAACATAATATGCTTTCTTCTTTACCATTCTAATTTTTCTTTTTGCTGTTGACATCCTGAGGATTATTATTGAGTTTACCCTCCGAAATGCCTCGGTTATTTTGCTATCTTCACAGTCCTGGACATTGATGGTCACAAAAGAAATTATTCCTTCCCTTTCTCTATATATTTTTCATTCATATATATATATATATATATATATATATATATATATATATATATACATATTCTATCGCCATTTTTTCGTCTGTATTGTTTTATTACATGTCTTTTTTTATTCTTTCTTTGTTGGCAACTATGAAGTTCGCGTTGACAATTCAAAGTGCTAATAAAGAAATCTCGGCTAGGTTGTAAAATGTTCTCAAATGTGACGTGCAAAATTCTTTATTTTGCAAACAGTCAGCAGCCTATCCCTGCGGGGCCATCAAGCCACATATATCTTCAGCTTTGTTACTTCCTCTTGATTTCCCTCTGCAGCCGACAGACGGCGCTTATCACCAAGATTATTGCGACTCACTGTTTCTGACTGAATCTGCGCCATTTTTTTTTTTTTTTACAGTTGTTTCTTTGATTTTTCTTTTTTTACCGCCCTTTTTTTTTCGTTTTCTTCATCCCTTGCAGGTTGACTTTTTTGTTTGCCTCCGCTTCAGCTCACATATTTTAATCTTTAATTTTTATTTCTTCTGCGTATATATGCGATTTAGATTTTCTTTTTTACATATATATATATATATATATATATATATACTCACACGCAAACTTCAAAACACGTGGGTACGCACTCTCTCTCTCTCTCTCTCTCTCTCTATATATATATATATATATATATATATATATATATATATATATAAGTGTTTGTGTCCATTAATAAAACATTGCTACCTTCATACGTAGGTTGACATCTCTACGGATATTAGTTGATATGTGCAAAACTATGTGTGCATCAAAACATAGGAGAATACTTTTAATCAATAAATTTAAACGATGTGTTTCCCACGACGAGATAAATGCAAGGTGGCCTTTACATTAATACATTAACATTTTCTGAATCTCTAGTGAGGAAAATATTTCCTATTGATGGTAGACGTAACAGATATGTTGACCATTGCTCTAAGCTTTGAAAATTAATGTGGACTTATGAGTAAATATGTGATTACACACACACACACACACATACATATATATATATATATATATATATATATATATATATATATATATATATATATATATATTATATCATATTATATTATGAAATGGATTAATTCCGGTAGATTTTCATTTGTTTTCGTTTAAAGGTTATTTTAGATAAATATTCGAGTAGAAGGTCTGTTTATTTAATTAAACAGTATTTTCATCTAATTTATCCACCGGCATAAATATTCGAAAAAATTTGTAAGAAAATATGCGTCCTCCAGTAGTCTTCGAACCTCATCGCTTCAATACTAATGTTTGATTAAATATACAATATATTAAATATACTCGAATATGAGAATCCATCTAATGTAGCGTTTAAGCAAAACAAATTAATATATATATCTATATATATATATATATATATATATATATATATATATATATATATGCAAATAATTTTAGATAGAGTGTATCTATAAAGGAACACGTCGGCTAAGAATACATACATACACACACACATATATATATATATATATATGTGTGTGTGTGTATGTGTGTGTGTGTGTGTAAACATTTCGATATAAATAAAATATATCTGTAAAAAGACAATACGAATAAGAGAAAAAGAAAACTTTTCCTTAACAACGCGTTTCGTTCTCTGACGGACTTTACCTTGATAAAAAATTCCTTTCGTCTTTACATATATATATATATATATATATATATATATATATATATATATATATATATATATATATATATATATTCTTTATCTGCCACTTTTCTTATTTCTGTAAATGCTATTCGTAATGGGCACACGCGTTTGAGTTACTATTCTTTTTATTTCATTTTATTAAACATTGAACTTAAACAACAATTGTACCTCCGGCAGGAATAGAACCTGCTACCGTTTTCTCTGGTGAGAAAAAGGGATGTATGTTCGATTCCCGTCGGAGGCACTTTTTTTTTTTTTTTAGTAGGACTTCACAATTTATGCTGCTTGTTATTTCATTTCACTATTTAATAAAATAAAAATGAAAGATAAGAAGACAAACACCTGTACTCACTGGAAATAACGTTTATTTTAATAAGAAATATATATATAAAGTGGACACTGAAGTCAACACACAGAGGCGAGAGTTCGTTTCAAGCTAAACGATACGACGACTGCGTTTAGCATGAAACAGACTGTCACGTCTGTGTGTTGACTTCAATGCCCATTTTTATATTTACATACTCTATATACTGGATATTGAACACTTTAACTCATAAATATAGCATACCTTAAAACTATATTTTATAATATATATATATATATATATATATATATATATATATAATGGACTCTGCCCCGTCGGTTTCGACGTATGAGGATCTGACAGCTTAATTGATTCAGTTATGAAATTTTGTGCGATAATCTTAAGTGGCACTTAAGACCCGCTAGTGATTTACAAAGTAGTCCACAAATGGAGCCAGAGATTGTGTTGATTGTGAGATGATATCACCGTTAGATTGGCTGACCTTTTAGATCGTGCTCTCGATTCTTGAAGATGATTCAAACAAGCAGATTGAAAACTGCTGAGTCCACTAAAGCACGTTGATCTCCATTCTACCGGCTCCAAGGCTAAGCGCTCAAGGGTGTTATGTGGTATATTGACAGCTGAAAAGTTGCTTTTCAGCTTTTCTTTTTATCTTAACCATGGGCGTCCAACATTCCTGCATCCCTGATCTAACTGGCTGTACATTAGGATCTTGGGCATCCTGTCATCCGACATTCTCAAGACAAGACCAATCCACCGTAACTGAGACTGTATAAGAAAATTCTCGATCCCTCCAATATTACACCTGTTAAAACAGGTCTCCGTTAACTACGGTCTACATTAACTCCACAGATTGCACGCAGACAACTTTTATGGAAAACATCTAGCTGGCGTATATGGTACCTGTATGGAGTCCAGGACTCTGAGCCATACAAAAGGATGGTAAGTACAACAGCTCTGCAAACCCGAATTTTCGTATCCAGTCGAATACCCCGCTCATTCGATGGCGAAGTTTGCCGAAATCACTGGTAGCCTTAGCAATCGGACGCATGATTTTATCATCTAAAGTTCCACTGCAGTTGACTTTGCTACCAAGATAGGTGAAAGACTGTACATAGTTCAGGGCTTTGTCTTCTACTTTCAATGGTCTCTCTGGAAATTTGTAGACTGGTGGTTTTGGTTTCCCACCACAGAATTGCTTCGGAGTAGAACAAGGTTTGGCGCACTACTTCAGTTTTCCTATATATATATATATATATATATATATATATATATATAATGATTTGACATTTAAGCTTGCTATAAATTATGTTCGTGTTCGTATTTCTTATTCGCTTGGTTATGTCGCCAGTGTGTCTAATGGGTGATGGGTTGATGTTACCTAGAAACGGATTTCGAATAAATTATATTTGCTCTACTCTGTATTGAGCACACTTTTAAAAGTAGTATTTTTGGTTAATGGAATTTATTCCATATACACCAATGCTATACTTGGGTATATATATATATATATATATATATATATATATATATATATATATATATATATATATATATATATCAGTTGATCATAATAACATGCTACTTTGAAAAGAAGTTTCCACGACAGAGACATTATATGGCAGCCTGAACCAAGTGATAACACGCTACCTTTATGTGATATTTAGCTGTTTGTTGTGAAAACAAATGCAGTTCAAGAAAGGTATTTGATATAAGAACAAAGCAACGGTTAATTTACGAAAGTTGTCATGCACGAAATTGAGTAGACAGCCATCATATATATATATATATATATATATATATATATATATGTAGGAGCGCTCACAAGTTCACATACCTATCTGATGAAACAATAGATATAAGTTATCAGTGCCAAACATATAAAATTTAAATCATTGTTTATAAGTTTATACTACTCTGAGTTCATAGTGGCACATGGTCACCATATAGAAGAAATCTATGATGCCTGTAACATAAGATTGCCGCCACTTCGATGACATGGATAACCATCGCACGACGACATTGTAAAACTCACGTGTGCTTTGAACGGCTTTTTCAAACAGACAAACTTTTAAAACGTTTGGCACTAAGTTGTCAGATATGAGACACACAGTACTATTTTGAGCCGCCTTCATTGGTTATCATTGCGTTTCTCGACTACGAAGAACCATCCAGCATGTAAAAAAATCTTTCGATATCATGCAATATCAGGGCAAGAATTTTTTTAATGTGGAAAGATATGTTGCACTGGGTCAATTAAACGCTCTACGAATGAACTGCATATACCCAAAAAGAAGAACTAGTCAACACCCTTGGATAGTGAATTATATAGTTACGAAAAGAAATGAGTGACTGCAGCGGCAAATCCGTACTACATTTATTGCATGGACGCCGTTCATGATTTATGATTATTTCTACATATCTGTAGACATAAACAGAATCATATATAGCTTGTATTTACACACACATACGCGCACACACACACATCTATATATATATATATATATATATATATATATATATATATTGTACTTTTTCAGTCGTCTTTAATAGATCTCATATATATATATATATATATATATATATATATATATATATATATATATATATATATATATATAAAATTTCCATTAAAGACGACTAACATGTTACTACGATTAAGATTTATTTAATTTTCCTTGTGTTTGTATGAATGTTTTCTTTCCTGAACATAAAGTGTAGAAAAATAGTCCAACTATTCTATATATGTTCTTTTCTGCCATTCTATCATTTTTCGTGTGTTTCTTTTTTGTTTTTTAACTGAATGTATGAAGTTTTTTATTTATATGTTTCTAGAGGAATTGCTTCCCAACAAAACTAGTTGAGGAACCTAAGTGAAATAATTAAACAAAAAATATTAATATATAACGCAATGTGTTTGAAAATTTTAATATTTTCCATTGTTCAATATATATATATATATATATATATATATATATATATATATATATATATATATATATATATAATTTACAATTTGATAGATTTAGAGGCGAAAAGTGCTCAATATCGGAGATGGAGCATTTATAGCTATAGAATGTGTGGACATAGGAATAGACACTGGATGGTGACTACCATTTTTGTTCAGCAATATGAACTAAACTTCATATTGCTGTAATGTGAAGATTACAATTAATATCCTATATTTTGATGTCTAAAACTCTCATTACAAAGCCTGGTTGATTAAAAATGCTATCTTCCAGAATATTTTTCTTTTTTTTTTCTAAACACAATATTATTTGATCAGTCTTGATTATCCACACACTCATTATCTATAAACGCCTTATTTCCTATATTGACCACCACAATTTGGTAACTTGGAGTGAAGAGATGGATTCATACATTTCCCAAGGATGTGTGCGTGTACTGATCTTTTCTCTGACTGAGCTCTAACAGCTCAGTGGATAAAAAATGTAGCTGATCACATTCAATGCCACAAACATCAAATTAGTGGCGTCCAATCCTCAACGGACTGGCCCTGAACTTTCGTCTATCATGATGAACAGATGTTCGGTCAAGAAGACCCCGTCTCTTGAGCTCCTGTTTGGAGTAACTTATCTCCTATACTTGATCGCTGTACCGCTCTAATAAGTAATTGACCCGTGCTATTTTCTCTCTTTAAAAGAGCAAGATGAGACCTAAAATGGAGTACTGCTGGCATATATGGAGCTGGCCAGTCTTCACTTTCCAGTCACGATGGAATTCAAAATCGTGTACGATTAATTATTTTCCACCCTACAACCGCTTTCCAACACAAGAAACTTTGCAAACCTCTCGTTACTGTATCGCTATTTCTATGGCAAGTGTTCAAACGAACTACATTTCTTAGTTCCAACATTTTGAACAGCTCGAATCCGCCATGTCACGCAAATTGTAGCGAACCGCCTTACTTTCTAATGCCATTGGTGAGATGTAAATTCAACTTGAACAGCTTCCTCCCACGAACCGCTTGACTCCCAAGAGGATGCATCCGCGTTCACTACAATCTTAACTTGTTCAAGTCTAGAGTTAACCGTTATCTTCCGCACATACCTCCATAAACTGTGCCACTTACCTCTTACCCTGTAATCCTCTACCTCGAATGACTCTTGGGTCTTGTATAGGGTGGTCATTATTGTAAAAAAAGGGAATTCCAAGTACCTGATTGGAATTTGAACTCGGTTCCACATTCCGAGCCACTATTCATTACACCACCAACGCATCTGAAAAAAGTGGAAGGAAAACGACAAACATTACATCGAACTACGACTGATAGAAAGATGTGAAGAACCATGATCGCCATTATGCTGACAGAACAGGTCGCATAAAAGAAGATCAGGAGACAAGCGAAGAATTACAAATAGAAATAATTATGGGCGAAAGAAACTAAAAGAGGCGATACGTAAAGATGACGGAAGAATGAAAAAAAAAAAGAGGAAAATGCGCATACTCGCGCGTGTGTGTGTGCGTGAGAGAGAGAGAGAGAAAGAGAGAGAGAGAGAAAGAGAGAGAGAGAAAGAGAGAGAGAGAGAGAGAGAGAGGTTGAAAAATATCTTCTATCATTATAAATTCCAAGAGGTTTTTATCACCATTCTTCTTTCTCTTAGTTCAAGGACTCATTTTATGTGCCTCTGAACTGCCGAAAAAATAGCTTCGCATTTTTATACGGCTTTTTTTCATCCAATTTTGTGGCCACACCTCCCTCCATGAGTTTTTGCTTGCCCACGCCGACGTCTCTCTCATACTGCACTGTCAGAATCGCTATATTTTCTCTTTCCTTATCAAATTTGAAGTTTTTTTTTTTTTTTTTTTTTTTTTTTTTTCTATTATTCATTTCCTTTTTTCCCCTTCTATACAACTTTATTTCTAACGAAAAAAATACGATAAACAACAGGTTGCTCTTGGTTTCGTTCTTACTTTAACCTCTTTTTCGAAGTCGTATTCCTTATTATAATTATTTCATTCAGCTTTTCTTCAACTTCGCTTTTTTCTTCTATATTTTAAGTTTTATTTTTTCCGTCTTTTAGTTTCTATTCCATAACTCTGCCCTCGAAACACGTTATTTTTTAATGATTTTTTCAACGTTCATTGTGAATCATTTCCTCAAAATTACTTTCTTTTTATCTTCTAAGTTCCTCTTTTTTCCTCTCTACTTATCTACACAGTTATTTTCAGATTCGTTTTCATTTTTTACATTTTCCGTCTTCTTTTCTAACCACTACCTCCTTGTTTTTCTTTCTATGTATTTCTTTCTTTCTTTTTTTTCTTTCTTTCTATATATTTCTTTCTTTGTTGTTTCATTCCTTCCTTCCTTCCTTCCTTCCTTCCTTCCTTCCTTCCTTCCTTCTAAATGCCTTTTTATTTTCATCATAATTCTTAAATCGTTTCTTATCGAATCTCTGTCCCGTTTTATTGCGTTTCCATTTTGACACCATCCCAGTCTGCTTCAATTTCTTTCAATATTTCTCTTTACACCCCCCTCTCATGATCATCATTACTATTTCTCTCTCTTTTCCTAATATTTTCTGTCCCTAAGTCTTCCACATTCTCTCTCTTTCCCACTCTCTCCTTCTGTGCGTGTGTGTGTTTCCCTTTCTGCTATTCAATCTGTGCTGTCCATTACTATTTCGACTATGTTCTTCCAATCTGAAACCTCGTACATCTCCCTTCGTTACAGATTATTATTTTAACACTATCAAATGCAATAAAAAAGAAGACATGTCTGTCTCATAATATGCACCTTCTTTACCCACACCATATCTCCCTCCTTATCCGTCGTCACCAACCAAATTTTCTCAGGAGAATAGCCTCTTTTTTTAATCTGTTTTATTAATTTTTTATTCTTTTCTCTCTCTCTCTCTCTCACACACACACACACACACACAAATACTCTCTCTCTTTTAAACATATTATTTGTCTTCCTCCATTGGCCACAATTTTCTCCTTTTCTCACCATCCTAATCTACGTTTAATCCACTTAACGTTGCACACTAAAAATGCAAGAAATTACTTTAAAAGCTCCGATGCGTGGCTGCTCTGAAATTTACGGCCGAGGCGCCCGACACTGAACTGTTGCCGCCATTTCCACGAACGCTCCTGCGCCGCCATCGTCAATATAACCGAGATGCTTTATATTATCACTCAAAATGACAACGTATTTTGAGTTTCCATCTCTCTAATTTGATTGGCTACCTAAACGTCTGCTAAATCACGTTCAATAGTGCATATGCCTTGGCCTATTATGCTTTGCCTTTGTGGAATGAGCCTCCAAGGGCGAGAATGTGACGACCTCTTTCTACAAAATAAACAGCCTTAATGAGACAGTTTACGATGCACCGCGAGTAAAAATCCGTACGTTATTTCTCCAGTAGACTTAATTACAACTTTTTGTAAGCCATTCATTCTGCCTTTACCTTCTACACAATCAAGTTACTTTTTCGTTATTGTTTTTTTCTTGCATTTGCCTTTTTGTAATGGATTTTTTCTGTTCTGTCTTTTTTCTTTCTCTTTTTTATTAACTGAAATACTATTTTTACGTTTCCATCGTTTTTAGAAAGGCCTATTCGTAGTTGCCGCGGCTGTCTCGACCCAGACCGTTGGTAATCGTTGCTTAACAACGAGCTATCAACTCCAAGCAGGTTTGGGGCTCCGGTGTTGCACGAAGTTTTTATCCAGTTTAACGATGGCCTTTTTATGCTCTTGAAAAGTCAGTCTCGTTTACCTGTCTCCGCTGTTACCAGTTGTGTCGGGAACAAAGAAAGTGAGGAGAATTAAAAGAGAGTGAAACTCTTCAATGAAAGCAATAAATATGGCAATTTTATCCGAAAAGTTGGCTAAGATTTTACTGTTTGACACATGGACAGATTTTTATCTCTTTTAAGATTCTTTTCTAGTTTCATTTATTTTCTTTTTGTTAATAAAAATATTTTTTAATGAATTAAAGCTACTTTTGGATAATAAATCATCGGCAAATGAATATCTGCTGAGAATATGGCCTTTTCGAAATGCTTTTCTTTTAAGGAATTCGAGTTTGGTCTTATGAGAGCAAGCGGCAAAATATCTGCAATGTGCTACCCCAAAAATTCAAAGGATTTGAAGAACGGGTAGGCTTGGCGCTTGAGCAGTAAAGGAATAGTCTCACCCATTTTCTTAAATGGTTCCTTCACTATTACATCGAAAGAAATGGTGGAAACTAGTTTTGAGAATAAACTATTTTTCATGTTTAAAATGGCCTAAATTTTGAGGCTGCTTTATTTTGTCTACCAGTAACGCTTTGATTAATTCGTAAAAAATGCTAATCATTTTTTACTTTCATTTCAAAATAAAAAGGTTCAGAGCCAAAATTCTGAATCTAAATTTGCAAAATTAGTTGCTAATACTAGTTGCTAAATCATAGAACATTTACCCTATCGACAGAAATATTTTGCTGGACAAAGAAATCATAAAGTAGCCGAGTAACGGTAGAATCATCAGGTAATGATAGCTTTCATCCGTATACCGTCTTTAAATCTTTTCGATTCTAAAAAGTAGCTGGGGTGATTTACATTCGGAATAATGTCGTCATCTTTGTTGGTATTATCACAACGTGTCAGCTATTGTGTCTCACCTTCTTCAAGTGTCAATCGATACGGGTAACGTTCAGTGAATTTCGATCTGATTCCTTTATTTAAATTACAGGAGCAACTTGTTGGCGTTCCGCTGTCCATGTCTCAGGATGTCTCGTCTTTTTTTCTTTTTTAGTATTTCTCAGTTATTGCTCGCTCTGTTGCTAATGAGTCTGAAGGCACTAAGCCATCCAGGGATTGAACTCATATTTACTGTGTCAGCAAATTTACAACTGGGTTATTATTGCTCCTTGATTACACCTTGGAGGTGTTCTCGTATTAGCATGATAAATCCAATTCTTATTATTACATATCACATATACGAGGTCTTCTGAAAGGGATCCAGAACATTCGTCTGAGAAACATTCGTCTAATGAACACTGATCTAAGGAATATTTGTCTAATAAACACTCGTCTAAAGAATATACGTCTAAAAATAATATAATAATAATAATTATATACATGTATATATATATAGTGGTAGTATTAATATATATATATATATATATATATATATGCCAATAAATGCTTATAAGCAACATGTATCATCAGTAATTAATGTTGCTATAATAGTTTTAAATATCATTCTGTAATATAATGAATATCAATAAAATTGAGTACTTTGTACATGTATCAATTATTACCTTATTAAAAAATATTATAAAAGACCAATGATCCTTAGACAGGCGTTCCATAGACCAATGTTCTTAGACGAGTATTCCTTAGACAAATGTCCTTAGACAGATTTCCTTTAGACCAATATTCTTTAGACGAATTTTCCTAAATCTGTCTGAGAAGTAACAGGACTCGTGTCACAAACAATTTTTTTCAATTCCAAATAAACTATATAGTTTCGCCTTCAGACTAAACCCTGCTCGTGTCTTATGTACTTTTCCATTCTTCTCTGTCACGCTTCCATGCATTACTGGAAGGATTCTTCTTGGATGCTCCTCGGCTCCGTCGTTATGGCCCTCTTGATGGCCTCCACGCCTTCAAAACAGATCCCCTTCATGGTCCCATTGAGCTCCAGGAAAAGAAAAAAGTCCCATGGAGCAAGATCAGATGATTAAGAGGTTGTTCGAGTACAGCGATATTCTTCTCGGTCAGGAACTGTCCGATGCTCAGGACGTTGGGAGCAGGTGCTTTTGTAGTGGTGAAGTAACCCCGATTTGTCCCGTCACAACTCTCGTCTCTGCACGCACACTAAGCGAAGCAAATAACACATGATCTCTTTGTAGACTTGCTGATTGATCGTCTGTCCCTGTGGCAAGAACTCACTGTGGGCGATGTCTCTCACGTCGAAGAACGGATGTCCCGTTACTTTTCAGACAGACCTCGTACATTTTTTTTTACGTTGTCTTCTCACATTTATCTCGGTTTAATATAAATCTCTTTTATTTCCTAATTAAAGGAGTAATGCATGCAGATCCGTATTGTATATTTACCAAAATTTGTGTGTACTACTGTTTTGAGGTGTTCCCTACTGAAAAAAAAGCTTCCTATTGTACATTTAAAGAAGGCCATAGAATAGAACGACTGAAACGTTCTTGTAACCACAAAAATAAAGAGTTCAGTAGTTAGAAAATAGATTGAAATGATGACTCATCTTAGAATTACAGAATGTAAGATAAATAGACAATGACTATATACACACACACACACACACACACACACATATATATATATATATATATATATATATAAGATAGACATAATGATGGGATAAAGAACAAATAGGAAATCTAACATCTTTCGCTTTTATTTTTTTCATGAGAAAATGAAATATGGAGAAAAATAAATTCTGGTATTTTTATCATTGTGTCGTTTGATTTTTATTGATTAAGCAGGCTTCACGTGCATTTGACTTTGCAAGCAGCGTTTGTGTGAATCATTTATGTGTGTAAGTGTAGCATAATTCTACCTTGTCTATGCGGGATTCCTATTATAAGGTATATCCGTGTGTGTTTGTGTGCGTGTGTATCTGTGTGTATGTGTGTGTGTCTAGTAGACATTATGTTTGGTGATTGTCTGCATGTTGAATGGGGACGTTTTTACATAACACCGGTTTTGATAGATAAACATACGTTAGATTCTTTAAGGATAGATTTAATAAAGATCGGCGATGTAATATAATGTTTTTGACGTGTGTTTATAGTTAGTGGAATATTTATCAACATTCCCTCGAAGTAAAGAATTATGTTCTTTAATTAGGGTTGAATTTATCAAATCAAAGTTATGTCCAGTTTTGTTTCTGTGTATTACGAGCAAGTTTAAAGGGTTGTTCCAACGCAAGTCTCTGATATGAACAAAGATACGGGCTTTTTAGATTTCAAGATGTCTTGATAATGTAAGTGTTTCTACATTGCAAGCACTTTATTTGATAAATCCCGCCAACTGAAATGGTTTTGGATCTATTTTTCTTCCTAATTATATCTCTGGTTGACTTTAAAGTGGTAGTAAAAACCCTAGTCATGGAGATAACTAATTTATTTTCAAATTTTATAGATAGATTGTTAGTCGGTAAAATTATGAATATTATGTTGTTGATGTTAGAAGTTGTATCGGCGGTGGCTAATTTTTGGATTTGTGGAATTTGTATGCTTGTTTTCCATCGTTGAGGATGAAATAATGACAGTAGGGAAATCTAAATATTTTTATTCAATGTATTTCTCTACTTCGCCTATATGTTCTGGGCGACATATTCTAATGACACTTGAGGTCGAATTCTATGACTAGTCCTGATTTTATTTTTTGACTCTGATATGAATAGAAATTAATTACATTGTTTTCGTCATTGGCTTTGCGATAAACTCTAAAATCTAATTTGTTATAGTTACATATTAATGAGACGTCGAGAAAAGTTAGAGATTTGTCTATTTCAAATTCACGTGTGAACTCGATGGTAGGTCTAGTGTTATTAATTTCTTTATGATATCTAATAGATTTTTAATGTGAGGGTATATTAAAAGAACATCATCTACGTATCTGTAGTTTTTTTAGGTATGGTGTGTTTAAATTTTAGGAAGAGACAAGTGAGGACACCACTAATAGATAGATAGATAGATAGATAGATAGATAGATAGATAGATAGATAGATAGATAGATATGAAGATATTGAGATAGATAGATAGATAGATAGATAGATAGATAGATAGATAGATAGATAGATAGATATGAAAGCAGCAAAGGAACGTGATCTACTGGGGGCTAAGTAGATACTGTGAACTAAACACACAACTAAATTTGTCCGTAATACGATTGGGTTGCATCATTTGTCTAAAATCATTATTGCCATTAATTGTCAAAATAAATTAGAAAACTTCATTTTCTGTTTTATTTTTCCCGAAATATTATCTTCTAAAGTTTTGTATAAATGTAATATTCAGAAAGGTATACAGTTCAAGCGGAAAGCCAAAAAGAAAAAAGTGTATTTAAAACAAAAAAAATGTCTACAATCAGGATAATAGATCTAAAAAGTATTCGTTTTATGATAGGATCACATAAAATAAATAGAATCAGGACTCTTCAAAACATATCTGATCTAACCCCACCCTAACTTATGACATCATATTTAGCCCTTCACACTTTTTAAGAAATTTTGTTGTTTAATTACAATATTGTTAGGTAGCATATTTATGAGTTAATAGAATAATTTGAAATAATCTTATTAAAGCAACGTTACCGAATGGAAGTGACAGCTTCAGTTTTACACATTGTGCTGTAACTGCAACAGGAAAAATAAAATCACCAAAAATTTCGACAGATATAAAGCGAATAGAAGGAAGTAAAGAGTTGGGACAATGACAATTCCTAAACGAATTTGTGTAATCAGAAACATTTGAAGAGTCTTTTCGCAATTTAAATGTACACATTCACGTATCATATAAATTACAAAGAATAAATAATTTTCCCATTGAAAATGGATTAAATAGTTGTTATTTAACTGTTCAATAAATCATTCTTAAATTATTCTCTCGTCAGTGACTAAAAGGTCAAAACAAAATCTAAGCGTTTAATGCGTCTAAAAATTCAAAATTTTATGCGTCATAGCAAACTTCCATGTTTGAAATGGAGTATTTGAACCAAATTGTCGCATCCGTGTATTTGCTCGAATTTTTAAGGATCTGTCCATATTTCTGAGATGAGAAGCTGTAATTAATAACATTACTTACGTTGTTCAGACTGTTGTCCTAATTTTTATTGTCATATTCATGACGTTTCAGCCGTTGTACACACCCGCCTTCTTCAGGTGATAGATGCTGGAATTTCGAATTGAACCCTTTATTTAGTCCACTGGTGTAGATTGTTGTAGTTCCAGAAAAGGCATGGCACATATATCAATTGAAGAAGACTGGAGCGTCATCGGGAATATGGCAAAAGTCAATACAATGTAAATAGTATACGTTCTTAATGATCTGTTTTGATAGGCGTCAAAAACTACGAAAAAATGGTTGGTAATTCTTTGCAATAAGGAGTACAAGAAACAGAAATGTTATATTTGATGTTAGCATTGCATCCTCATCGAATCTCTTTGAGAAATTATTGTCCTATCTATAGGAAGATGGAACCAGAAATCGTTATGATTAAAACTTTATCTAGATTAAAACAGCTTGGGTAGATGTTGATGCCGATTTCTTCCTATGACTTTAAAATAGCATATTTTCCTTCTCTTATGGCCAAATATTCCTATCATGCACACATAAAACCTCACAAACACGCACTTAAGCCTTCATATACGCACATATATATAAATTCCGATGAGGGTATTGTATATACAGTTTTGTACACGTGGGTAATGTAACGGTTATTGACATGGAAATTGGAATTAGCGATCAGAATTCAAGCTTCAGTCAAGTCAGTAGCGTTCGCGTTTGCCCTAATGTCCATGTGAAAAGCATGAATCCATTTCTTCTCTATTCTCGGTTATGGGTTAATTAGCAGAGTAGACTGGCCACTCAAGCCTTAGTAGCCAGTCTAAGCGAGCGACAACGTATATTCAAAGCTGTTGAAAAAGCAGCAGGAAATTGCATCACTGTCTTTCTAAGAAGTCTTGATAATTTACAGATAATAAAAAAGATGACCGTGGGGAGCCATAATCGCGTATGTCCTGAAAGGTGTCCGTGGACAGCCATGACCTCTTACGTCTTGAAAGGTATCTGTGGAGAGCCATGATCGCCTACGTAATGAAGGATGTCTGTGAAGAGCCATGAGCGCCTACGTTCTGAAAGGACATGACATTAAGGAAAGTGGGTAAGACATATAAAAATATACAATATTTAGTCTTCGTAGTAGCACTCGTACCAATTAACTTTCTGTGTTTGATCTTTAGCCGGTGACACATTGCCGCATAATTCAATATGGGGGATAGTCATTTCGAAGAATTCCTTCGCATGTTGAAGGTGACGCTTCGGTGATGACTTGATATTGGCAATAGTGGTCAAACGTACATTTTTTTACCTGTTGTAAACATCTGTGTAGTGTAGACATGTGCAAGGTACTGATCAGAACAAATGTCCCCCTCCACAGGAATGTCAACACGAACTGCTACTATTTTTTTCTTGAAGCAGAACAACTGGTTTCTCGCGAGATTTCTAATTACGTCACAACATTGTCACCGGTGACGAGACGAGATGATCCCCTGAAGGATCGAAGAACGTTTTATAATATTTAGTATGGAGAGCAGATTATGATTTTCTACTAGCATCATGTTGTGTTGTGTTCTGTAGCAAGAATCGCTCATTTTTGGTGTTTGTGTGAGAGAATGCTGTACATCGCCATGTAAATCCAGAACATTTTTCAACCTATTCTGCTACCATTCCTGCAACAGGAAGTCACTGAGAGTTTCCAGTAAGATAATGCCTTCCCCTTCTCCCTACATAATGTTCATGTTCCTCAATAAGCATTGTAAGATGTTCGGCAACATTCCTGGTCGGCACAATTACGTGTATGGGATATGATGGAACAACGACTGACACTTCAGTTAGCCCACCTACAACAACTGATTTATTGTGTCAAAAGATAAAAGAGTCGTGTATTGCAGGTTGATATTCGTCATCAGTACAATTGAAAGCATGTGCGTGCTAACGAGGACGGGGTATATAGTGCGTAGTAATATACCCCTACTTTTGTGATCTACCCACGTATTGATTTATATGTGATATATTTATTTACTCTAATCCAGCAATACAAAAGGTATGATTAATCGTGTGCAAATTCAAGCAGATATTCATGGTGTTGAGATTAGAGTTTAATTCATATATTTTAAAATATATATATATATATATATATATATATATACAAGTTTGATTACAAAGAACCGACAAGGCCTGTCTGTTTAGTTTTTTATATTTTTTGGGATAAGGTTTTAAAGTGTTGTGCTCGAAGTTGTGGATAAACTGTCCGAAGTTCATATTTTGTTATTCTCGATTTTTGCAAACATTATCAAGACCAAATGTGCCTGAGCAAGCGTCTGCAATAAGGATTAGCTAGCCACCGTATTATACCCTAGAGTCTCCGGAGCCTAGTATTTTATGCATACATACACACATACATACACATGCACATATGTGTGTGTATGAAAGAAGACTATCTTATTTTATCTTCTTCTTCTTCTTCTTCTTTTTATTATTATTATTATTATTATTATTATTATTATTATTATTATTATTATGCACACGCACGCATATATGTGCGTGTGTCTGTGTTTGTTAGGTGCCTGAAAATTTTCCCAGCACACTCGACTAAATACACAATAGACAAATATTGTTAAGAATAATAAAATTTTAAAATGGAAGGAAAATTTTTTATAAACCCTAAATACTGGGTATTTTACCATAGAAAGACGAAAATGCGGACATAGCTTCATCGTTACCAGCGCCGAATGTAAGGCCGTATTCTTCCTGCTCTGAAATTGCAACGTCACTTTGATAAACGAATCATGATCTACGAATTTTTCTGAATAAGATATTTTGTTAAAAAAATGTTGAAATGTTTGTTTCGACCCTAAAAAAGGAATTAACCACCACCCTCTCCTCCCCTTCTTTTCATATTCAGACATCAACGCAGTTCAATAAGTCCACTGGGTTTATTTTTCTATATTTCTCAGTTATAGAAGATAAGTTTAATCCTGATGGCAATGATAATGATGAGACTTTTGAAAGAAGTGAAATGGCTTTAAGTAGACGCCAAGATGTTACGGTGTCTTATGTTTCTAGATGCTGACACCATGTGATAAAGGCCAGAAAAAATACTCAGCAACACGTTGCGCTCGTGATATATGGGCATGACATCTAACGGGGATGGATAGCCATGTTGGCAATGTCCTAAACTCGCCTTTTGTGAAATGGTCACAAATTATTCAAGGCTGATATTGACCATTCTACCGGATACGAACCTGAATTGGCTGACAAAATGTCGTCCCTCTCACCACTCCATTGGTAACTGTCAGTCGAAGATTTGTAAGACGTAAGAAAGTGAAATAAATTGTGTCTATAAGTATATTTAGTGAGTGAAAGAAGAAAAAAATAGACTGGAAGTTGAAGTTAGAGAACGAATTTACTAAGTCTTGTGTTATTGTCTGCTATATAAAAACTATACAAGGATAACGACTGTGAATAGTAATATATAGCATCTTCAGTGACATGCATAGCAGAGTTCAAATTTTGAGCTAGTTTATTGCGCTAGCATTTGCATACAATCTCTCTTTCTCCTCCTACTCCCTTAATTATAGGTAAATAGCAGCGCAGACAGGGCCCTCTAGCCTTGGATAGAAACCAATCTAAAAGAAAAGAAATTATGGATTGTAAACTGTGGAGAAGGCAACGGATGACTACTGTATTATCTTTCCCAAAAATGCATAGCAATTCGGAGATAATAAATAAAAAGATGACCAGGATTATGGCCGTCTACATGATAATAATCACAAAATATTTATGTTCTTATCTGCATTAAACATTAACGTCATCAGTTATGGATATTAATTCCTATCTGAAATTCTGAGATCAGAAAATAACATTAATTTATATTCGGAATTACGTCTTCATCGTTTGTGTGCCCCCCAGATATCTTCAGCTGTCTGTCGATCTTCAAGAAATTTCGAACTGAACTCTTTATTTGATCAAACGTTAGATAGGGATTGTTCTGATTTTCATGTCTACGGACACCTTAACTTGTTCATTATTTAGTATTTGTTATTGTCCGTACATTTTCTTCTGAGTGTGTCTATTATCCATTTCAGAAGTTGAACTCATAATGACTATGTTATCAAATTCAAAAGCGTTTGAAAGCGTTCTTTCGTGAATTTGGCAACATAGTAATTAAAAGTTCAACCACTGATCAGGGTAGTACAGACATAGACTCACTGGAAACATGGGGATATTAATTACGCTAAACAAAATTATTTTAATTCTTTCAAAATAGCATTTCTGATCGATCTTTAAAAAAATGGTGGATGATATATATGTAGGGAAATCATTTGTTTTTCACAACAATATTCTTCGGTTTTTTTTTTCAACAGAATGATCTGCCTTGTTAATGCACTTAATCAACAGTAAATATTAATCACAGACATCGAACATTATCCAGAGAAAATTTCAAATAAAAAGTGAAATATCAACTAGCTGTCGGAATGCGGATAATGTTACTAATTCCGTATCAGTACTATGGCTTCAGTAAAACAGTGAAACCTGAAATGTTGATTTTCTAGGCAAACACGCAGGCTTTATGTTTAAAGAATGGCATAACACGTGCGCGTGTGCGTGTGTGTGTGTGTGTGTGTGTGTGTGTATGTGACTTTGATGTGTGGTTGCTCGTCCGTGATATATATATATATATATATATATATATATATATATATATAATATAAATAAAATATTTGGTACAATATGAAGTAAAAATGAATATGAACATTGGCAAATTTACCGATATCATAACCACCTTCGTCTTTCAGATGCTCAAAGATGGTTGTTTAGAATTCAAAACCAGAAACCTAACTGAGGATACAATTTCTGAGCCCTAATACTCAGTCGATTTGTTTGAATTTGGCAAAAGATTGATTGATCCAATCAACACACTTTAATTGGATTCTGTTAACTTTTTAGAGAAAAACAAACACAATTTTATCTTTCGATTTACTAGATAGAAAGTTTTTGCTAAACGGAAACGAGGCACGATGTTTAATATTTTACAAATAAATAAATAAATAATTCTTTGACTTTTTTCTTCTTAAATCAGCGAATATTTTTGACGTGTGCTATGGCTTCACTGGGTAAAGGAATTGCTTGTCAAACTGAATTATTTAACCCAGATATATATGTCTTGTATTTATACTGCATAATATCAGCAGGGTGTCTGCTACTTGTTTTCACTTTCCATTCAAAAGAAATAAAGTACATCACCAACAAAAACACGAGGCTTTATACGAAGCGTTTTAGTTTATTAAGGAAATTAAGTAAATATAAAGATGTCAGTGAATGCAATATGATGGTCATATAATGCCAATATTATTTTGCTGTCTGCGCAAGAAAACTTTGCATACTTTTGCTGTTTGATGCATGTGATTAAAATGAATGTAAATTCTATTTTATGAGAAGTCGACATTAATAGAATGGCAAATAAACTTTAACTGAATTTACATAATCTTTTATCAAAGATTAAATGTAATCTGATTTGTCATGGAAAGTTTTAGAGGTACTGAACTTTAGAGCTGTAAAGAAAAACATAACGTTATACACACACACACACAGATACACACATAGAGACACACACAGACATACAGAGACGCACATACACAGACACGCACCCGCAGATACAGATACACATACACACACACACACACACACACACACACACACACACACACAGACACACACATGCAGCCAGAGAGAGAGAGAGAGAGAGAGAGAGACGCCAGGTTAGAAGATTGTGTTACGCCATTCTTTAAAGTTAAATACTGCATAGTTGGTTAGAAAATCCGTCACCAGTGATTTACTTGGGAGCAAACTATAGTACGGGTAGGAAATGTCTAACATTCTTAGCTATAAGGTAAGATATCTACCGTTGAGGAAGGCCACCCACCCCACTCTTGACGAAACGCGCACGCGCACAAACAAACACACACACACATACACACACATAAGCAGATGCACACACTTTCAAGGTAGGCCACTCACTTCAAAGCCTCCCCACCTGTGCATATACACGCATAAATATTTATTAAACTCAGCTTAGTACGGAAATATATGTGTGTGTATGTGCGTGTGTGTTTGTTTGTGTGCGTGTGTGTGTGCCTGTGTGTTTGTGTGTGTGTGCGCACGCGTGTGTGTGTACAAAATTTTGGTTAAAAACAAAAATGAAAATTCTTTGTTAAGGAATTTTTTTCTTTATTTTGGACAATTTACATTGTTTACGATCAAAATTGACATGAATATGTAAGATTTGATAAACTATGATATAAACAATACCCAATAAAACAAAAATATAGACATGTCCTTATCTAAACTTTGACTTGAATCCAAGAAAATGAATGGAAATTTAGGCAAAATAAATGCAAAGCAGGTTTAATTCCTGCCGTGCGATATAATTTCTTTAACATGTCTTCTCAATCTCCTGGCCGGTAAAATTAACTCCGCTGTTAAAAAAAAAAAATAAATAAATAACAGAATGTCGACTCAAACACCTTTTGTTATTAAATTTAATTTTATTTGTTTTAATAAGTTTAATAAGTAATTATATCGGATATTTTATTATCGTATAACACGCAATGAGCTTATTCATCCATTAACTTAAGACTTATGAGTCATTGGAAAATTCAAATCGCAATATATATATATATATATATATATATATATATATATATATATATATATATATATATATATATATTGTATATATAAATAAAAAAGAAAGAACAGTAAGATATATAATCCGGTGTTCTTATAGATATTTTATTTTTGAAAAAATAGTGCTCAATGTAAATTTAAAGACATTAATATTATAAATTAATTGATTTAAAATATGTTTTTTTTTTGCTACACAGTTCTAACCATGTTTCAAAAATGGAAGCTGAAAGTCCAATTTAATTTTGTAATTAAATTAAAGACATTAGTTACATTTCATCCTCAAGAGAATTTTTTGGAGTAACTTTATTGGGTTTTAAAGACAAAGCAAAAATCATAATTCACGTTTCCAAGGATACAGAGAAATCCAATTCAACCAGACAAGGGGTGTTTGGGTGTTCATTATAGCTGTATTTTGATGTATCAGTTATTAGTTACGTTTTGGTAGGGATGTATTTTATATATATATATATATATATATATATATATATATATAACTTAAGCGTGCTGACTTTGTTCAGATTGTTGATAACGCTAGATAACACGCTCTCTCCCAGAAACCGTAACTAAGGTTTGCTCATCATAATTGCAGTATAAACCATAGGTAGTCTCTGTGAGTGTTGAATAAACAGAAAATGCGCCTGAGTAAGCATCTGCAACAGGGATTAGCTGGCCGCCCTAGTAGGCCCTCGAATACGAGTGGCCACCTATACTATACTATATTATCTATCTATCTATCTATCTATCTATCTATCTATCTATCTATCTATCTCTCTCTCTCTCTCTCTATATATATATATATATATAAACTGTTAGCATATATATCTTACGATTACATCTCGCCATTTCAACTGTAAAATGATTAGACCTTGCCGCTAATCTAGTACTACGCTTAAATTCTTTTAAATATATTTAAAAAGGTTAGTAAATTTCTCTGTAAGTATTATTTTAAATATATTTTTGTTGGTAGGTTAAGAATAGAGCCTTTTCACTCATGTATCAAAATTGCTTAATTGCATTCTTTCTTCTTTTAAGAACGTAGGCGATCATAGCCCTCTACATCTTCCTGTCCACTGTAACCCTTAATAAATTTTATCTTTTTGTTATTTCTCCCAATCTCTCTTCTACCATCCATTTTCTCAAGTATATTACGCGTTGCTTTCCTCTGTCCATCTTTCCCTCAATCTGTCCTGTGGGTATCAGATTTTCCAAGCCCTCTTTCCTCATTACATGCCCCAGAAATTTCAACTGCCTCTTTCTGATGTGAAGTATAAGTTTTCTTTTTGCTTCCATTTTCTCCAGAACTTCGTTGTTTCCCACATGTTAGGCCCATGGTATACTCAGCAACTTTCGGTTGAACCACATTTCTGTTGCTTCACGTGTCTTCCTTGGGGAGATTGTCCAGCACTCACTGCCATACAAGAAGACAGATATCATGGAACAATCCAGTATTCTTTTCTTTGTTTCCATCGAAACATTTCTGTCACTTAATACTCTGCTTAGCTGTTGGAACTTTGCAACTTTGGCCATTCCAATACGTCTTCGAGTCTCAGTTTCCTCTGTTAAAACACTTCCCTGATATTTAAATTTCTGTACCTATTGATTTTAGTATCCCCGACCTGTAATTTGCAATTTGCGCTCATCCTTTTGCATTTTGTAGCCTTGTAGTTTATGTTTAGTCCTTTCTTCTCGCTTCCCATCGCTAATTTTTGTAGGAAGTTTTGCAGTTTCCTTAAAAGGTGCATATTTTTGCGCGTATGCCTGCTATTGTCTTCAGCTGCATATCTCTACAGACCCATAGCCGATCACTGAAAGAGGGATCGAGGCAACAATTATTATAACCTATTCCTAACTTGGTTAGAGTCTCTGTGCACTGAGTCATCGTTAGTGTTGCCAGCAGCTTCTAAAAAAACTGTGTAATCGATCTTGTTGAGTGCGAATTCCACTCTGTGATTGTAACTTGTCCCATTTAGTCAACCTTTGATATCCGAAGAAAGGCTCTCATATGTGCACTTGCTACTTGCTTTCGGTCACTGAAGGGATTGGTCAAAGGAACCGGTTATGCATGCCATCTTTTGAAGCCTTCGAGAAAATACGAATAAAGATTGTTATAATGTTGAAGCAATGTGTTTAATCTCTCTAAATATGTCTGCAACAAAATACATTTGGCAGCACACATAAATATATGAAAACATTAACTTCTTTCAGCAAACTGAATACTTATGAGAATAAAAGCTGGTTACACGTAAAACGATGATGCAAATTTAAAAGTACTAGTAAAGGCTTCTTCTGTGTTTAGATAAAAGCTCAGATCTCTTGAGAGGCTACCTACTATTTAACACATGCACACGCGTGTATGTACGCGTGTGTGTTTGTGTGTTTACATTTTGGAAAAATTATAGCGAACTTCATTTTCTACCCTTTATTTCCGAGGAATAAACTGCAAGTTTATTCTAAGAACGTCAAATAAAGGGGATTTATGTGTTTTCTGTCGGAAATAAATGAGTTAGTTTGAATGATGAATGAAATTCGATGGCTGATTCATAAAAAAAAAAACTTAGATAAGGTAATAAAGGAAATCAAAACGAAAGGACTATGAACTATAAGAATGCCTGACACGCCGAAGGGTGAGCTGTATCTGAGAAAGTCAAAACCAAGCAGCTGCAGAAATCTGCATATGTGCACTGTAGTAAAAGACGAAATAAATCTGAAGAAATAGCAAAAGATGCCTTCCAGAAACTAGGCATAATATTAATAAATATGAAAATTTCCTTATAAACAATGCAGAGTGCTGAATTGCAGTTTATTATCCAATACCCTATATGACAGTGAATACTGGACAATATCCTCACTGCAAGAGTATCAGAGATGTGGTTCTACAATTGAATGCTTAGAATACATGAAAGCAACGAAGAATTCGTCAGGAAAAAAGATATATATATATATATATATATATATATATATATATATATTGTGTATATTTAGGTAGCAATTTTTCATTAAATAATATAGACAAGTTTTGTCTATTTATTTTTTCAGTGAACTAAAGAACATAAAACAAACACTTATGAATAATAGCTTTCCAAACTATATAGTTGATAAACAAATAAAATGCTTTCTTAGAAGTTTTAATATTAAGTAAATAGAACATAATACTGTTTCAACTAATTCCAAACATATTAATCTCTTATATCGCAGGGATACATTGTCTTTGTTAGTTATCCAGGCTACCGCCAAATCACGTTGAAATACCGTACGATCACCGAAATTAAGCAACGTCGAACGTGGTCAGTACCTCGATGGGTGACTGCTTGGGAATACCAGGTGCTGTAAGCTTAGATTTGCGGGTGGTGTAATGGATGATAATCGCTCGGAGTTCTAGCGAGTTCTAATTCCTGTTGTGTTCGTTATATTTACTTACGCACAAATACCCTTGGCAAAGGTATGAATCCACCTATTCTACCCTAGCTATGAGTTAATTAGCAAGCCTTGTATCACTATATTATCACAAAAATCAATTCTTACAATTTTTAAAATATTTTCTGGTTTCAAATATGGTTTATAAGTCATAAAAACGAATCACTCAATGCCAATTTAGTACTGCTCAGTAAATAACGTAATTATCCGCATTCTACTCGAACGGAAACAGGCATAAACTTGAGTTTAAAGTAAGAATCCCACACGAGACATCCAAGTAGGAACAGGTTTCAAGTATAGTCTTGTCTTGCCTCAAGTGATTAGATTTCTCCCGAGGAGAGTTAGTGCCTGGGAAGACTAGCTACCTGAGACGGGATATAATGGGTTAAAATAAAGTAAATAGTAACTTCTCATTCCAGAAATTCACAGAGATAATGATTTAATTTGAGTTTATGATCTTTGACAAAACTGTCGTATATTGTGTCATCATTATATTTTGTCTGCTTTTTCAACCAGCGATGCTAGAGGTATGGCTTGTTAAGTAAATACGTCAAAAGTTTCATTCCCTCCAATGATTACAAATAGAATGTCATGTCATGTTCTGTCGACAGAGAAAAATTCAAATAATAATCACTTTTGTATTTTTAGTGCTGACTCTATTTTCATCCCCTTTTCAAGTCTATGTCCTCTGACATTACCATTACTTTATATTTCATTACACCTATGTTATCTGCACGATAGAAGAAAAATACCTTAACTGGAAATTATAAAAAAAAGCAAACAAACTGAATAACACGGAATAGGGAATTTAGGCAGTAGGATCAACATTCGATGATATGAACTTCAGTTCTGTTCAATTTATAATCATCAAATAATCTATTTGCGTTTCCCTAGATTTGCTTTTGCAACTTTCATCGTTCCATTTGAATGTTTATTTAATGTAAAAAAGTAAAAGTTCAGTATTCAAGAATTAAAATTAGCATTACTACTTAGGTTCGTATCCAAACGTAAACAAAGCAATTTTTAAAGAGTTAACTGAAATTTTAAATTCATTTTATTAATCCGAAATATGTGATCACTTTACTCGTTATTTTTAGTGGTTACTAATATTTGTGTAGACTCTGCGTTTATTTATTAATCGGTATACATACATATATATATATATATATATATATATATATATATATATATATATATATATATATATATATATATATATATTCATATGACATATTTCATTGAATACGACAAAGAAGCTGCTTTTATTTAGTTTTTATACAATTTCTCATGAGATGTAATTATATTTTTTTTCTTTTCAGATGATAAATTATACAAAAACTGTTCGAATGTTCTTATTATCCCAGAGCTTTTGGATATATATTAGCTATATATTTAACCATTTTCAAGGATTAAACAGTTAAAATATTTCAACCTTGAAAATGGCTAAATGTATAGTCGAAAGCGCTCGGATAAAAAGAAAATTCGGACATTTATCATCTGAAAAGAAAGAAATTATTAGATCGCATGAAAAATTGTATAAAAAAACTAAATAAAAGCAACTTGTCTGTCGTAATCAAAATTATATTTTTTCAAAAGATGTTAATTCTTTTGTCCAAAAAATACGAAATATGTTAATTTATGACGTGTGTTTTTGTTTGTATCTGTGTGTGCGTTTGTGTGTGTGTGCGTTTGTGTGTGTGTGTGCGTTTGTGTGTGTGCGTGTTTGTGTGTGTGTGTGTGTGTGTGTGCCTTCAATTTAATAAGTCGGACAGGGATTGTCTGATTTTTGCCGAATTTCTTCTAGTGGCAGATAAGAACCTTAAGGTCATCTTTGCCACGTGACGCTGTAATCTATTTCACATCCGTAGCACGTGGACACACGTTTATTTCAAATTTTAAATTGTTTACAACAGAAGCATTCCACTGGTTATCTTCCACTTTCTATCTTCTTAGAAACAACCAACGATGGTCAAAAATACTTTAAACATTTTGCGTTCCTTTTACAAGTTTCGGCCGCGCATTAAACTACTTATTCGACAAAAGAAACTAGCCACAAGGCTTAATAGACAAAAGAGAGACTGACAGTGTTTGATCGACGTATATTTTCGTAACCGAAACGGAAACTAAGTCATTTTAATGCAATTAATCGATTTTTAATCTATTCTTATTTCTATGACACTTATATTTAATTGGTACACATGTTAGACATCACTGTATTGTAAAATTTAAATTTAAAAGCGGGGATGTCTACTAAATAAACATAGGGAGAGAGAAAGAGAAAGAGAAAGAGAGAGAGGGAAGAAGAGGCAGTTGTACGCTTTATGTTATTATTAAGACTAAGAGGAACGACCAAATTATTTTTTATTTTTAAATTCTATTTTTTTAATCCTTTTAGAACCTTCACAGTGTTGGTAAAAAAAATCCTGTTTTTCTGACGTAATCTTGGGTTCTTAAATTTGTACGGGAAATGTAAGCGTCTTTTTTTGCGTTTAAAAACACGTTGAATTGGAAGTTCTTGCAAAAATCAGCTAATTGTCGGATTTTAATGAAACTTTTAAGACTATTCAAAAATTAATGAAAATATTTTTTAAATGCTTCTGTTTTATTTTTTTTTATTTATTGGTAATATTCTAACATTTCTTCAACAAGCGTCTTCGTAATAAAGATTATAAAGTACCTAAAATTTGCTAAAATATTAGAATGCTAAAAATATTTTAATTCTTTAAGATTACTGGGTAATTATATTATATAAAAAGTTATAAGATTATATAAAAGATTATATAAAAGATTATGTAAAAGACGTTAACATTCTATTCGTCATGTAATTTCATAACAGTTATTCCCAACTTGCATAAATTTTCCAAATTATTATATTTATTAATATTATTATTAACGAGTATTTCTTAATCGCTCGCTCGTATACCTACTTATATTTAGCCATTCGTTTATATATATATATATATATATATATATATATATATATATATATATATATATATGTATACAAAAAAATAAAAAAATACAACACACACATATATATATATATATATATATATATATATATATATATATATATATATATATATAGTTTTAAAAAACAAGGAATGTATTGATTTTAATTTTAAAAGTCCCTAAAGCCATTTCAACCAACATCTCATCAGGAGACAATCGTTGGATCAACGAAAAGAATATTAACGACAATGAAGAGCAAAAAGACGGGGGAAATACACTAAAAAAAAAAAAACAAGTGTATATATTTGTAACGAGGGGAGGGAAATAATCGTGTAAATAAATTAGCGAGGGACATATATATATACATATAATAGGGATATATATATATATATATATATATATATATATATATATATATATATATATGAGGTTTGATAAAAAACAAAGTATCAGGACTTGTGCTATAAAAATAAAACAAAACAAAAAAATTAATTCGGCATTTAATCACCTTTGGAAAAGTCCTCTTCTGAAGCGACATCCATTTTCCAGTGTTTTTTTCATCAATGAAAACAACACTGGAACTCCTTTTTTTTCGGGATAGCGAGCAGCTACCACGTCGTATTCTCTAGAATTTCCTCGATGTCTTGAAATCTTGTTCTTTTCAAGTGAGATTTGATTTTTAAAATGGAACACGTCTCAATGAGCGACATCTGTGGAATATGGTGATTCCCGGACCTAGGAAATTCTATGCTTCGAGAATAAACTTCTGCACAAGCCAAGGTCACTGATGGAAAATCTGTAGTGTTGTGAGACGACCACACTTTAGATGTTTTCCTTCCAAGTAAATACTATAAACAACAGAAGCGAGAGCGTTATGACTTAGTGAGCATGCACGAAAGAGTACAAGCTCCCAAACGACTTCACTCTGCGTACTTTACTTTGCTCCGTTACTATAGGAACAATATCGCTACTTTTTGATCAGAACTCGTATATATATATATATATATATATATATATATATATATATATATATATATATGCATGTTTCATTAAAACGACAGACAAGGTACTACGGTTAAGCATTTTATTTCATTTTTCTTGTGTTCGAACAAGAGCTTTCTTTTCTGGAAAAAAAGAGTGCGTAAGAACTGTCCAAATGTTTTATATTTCCGAGCGCTTTCGGCTATACCTTTAGCCATTATCAAGGTAGGTTCGATTTTTCAGCTTAATTGGGTGTGTGCGTTATGTGTATGTCTTAGTGTGTGGTAGGGATGTTTTTAATTTCCGAATACGGTTAGCACATTGTGGCTTTGTTCGTAGTTAATATTGTTAAGAGTTGTTTTTTTTCTTTTTTATTATTAAAGCTTCCATTATTTTTAGTCTTTTTTTTTTGCAGGTGGATGCAGTTAATATATTTGTGTTTTCTACTAGTATGTTCCTAACGGAGTCTGGTAAATTTGTGTGTGTGTTTAAATGGGTTCTAATGGAGCTGTGATCAGATAGGTGTAATGTAAGACGTCTGGATAAGCATGTAGTTGTGTAACCGATGTAATTATTTAGGAGTCCGGTTTGATCAGTAACACAGTTCCTTAACGGGCATTTGAACTCATAGATAATGTTCGTTCTTTGTAATTTTGACTTAGCTAGTGTGTTGTTATTTTTGAGGATAAGGTTAGCTGTCTTAAAATTTTATAATAAATAATTAATTTGATTTTTTTTATTCGGGTCAATTGGAGTAGTATATTTCTTTATAATATGCCTTAGAGAAGATTCGTCTTGTTTGTAATTAATATGCATTTGGTTTTTGTAAAAAATGTTTATGTGATTTTTGGCTGTATGTTCACTATCGTTATTACTTACTTTGGGGAGAAAAAGTCTAATTTGGTAGTCTATAAGGTGGTTAGGGAAGCCGTTTTTGATTAGTGTTTGTTTAACATTATTAAGTTCTTTGAGGAAGAGTAGTCGAGAGGATGAATTTTGGAGTGCTCTATTTAGAAAGTTTTTTTATTACTGCTATTTTGTACCTAAGTGGACATTCGCTTTTGAAGTTAAGGTGGCACGAGTTTTTGCTGGTGGGTGTTTTTGTATAATGATGTAATGAAAGTGTTATTGCTGTATTCAACGAGGACATCTAAGAATGGAAGTTTGTTTTTTTGGCTAAGTTCATAGGTAAAGTTAAGGACGGAGTTTTTCTCAAATGTGGTCTTAAGTGTCTCTATTTCTTTAATGTTATTAGCTAAAATAAAAATATCGTCTACGTAGCGAACATATATTTTCGGTTTGCGGACCTGTGTAAATATCGCATTTTCTACATGGGACATGTAATAGTTAGAAAAGCATGGACCGAGTGGATTTCCCATACTAAAACCATTAGTTTGGGTGTAAATTTTGCCATTATGGTCATAGAATGGAACTTTGGTTGTGCATGCGTGTAGTAATTTTTTTAGGATGGATGCTTTGATGGATGGCGGAGGGATAGAATTATTAGTATATACAGATTTGAGGATAATGTCAATAGTTTGGTCGACGGGGACGTTTGTAAATAAGTCTTCGGCGTAAAGTGACGCTATTATACATTGTTTTTTGGTTTCTTTGTTGTTTTTAAAATTTTCAGGAATTCGTGGGTGAATGTGATGCTGTAATTGTTTATATATATATATATATATATATATATATATATTAAGAAATGGACAAGGTCCGACAATTTATTTATTAAAGACATTTTTTATGTTTAACGTTGTTATTTATAGATACAAGTATTTAAGCAAATGTTCTGTTTATGATAAACAGTATTAAATAACATTTACCGGCCTGAATGTCCGAGAAATTTTCATAGACAGGATTCGAACCTGCATCCTATACGGAACCGTCATTTACGCTGACGTGCCTTACCTCTGGTCCACAAAGAACCTTTCGGTAGACAAGGTCGAATTGAAGTTTATAAGCAGTAAATTCGACCTTGTCTACCGAAAGGTTCAGAGGTAAGGCACGTCAGCGTAAATGACGGTTCCGTATAGGACGCAGGTTCGAATCCTGTCAAAGAACGAATATTTTCTATGAAAATTTCTCGGACATTCAGGCCGGTAAATGTTATTTAATACTGTTTATCATAAACAGAGCATTTGCTTAAATACTTGTATCTATAAATAACAACGTTAAACATAAAAAATGTCTTTAATATATATATATATGTATGTATATAAAGCCGTTGGTGCCTACTGTATTTTAAATCAAACCACTGAAACAAGGATGTGTTTTTTCATATATATATATATATATATATATATATATATATATACTACCACCTCTTTGAGTAGACGCCTCACATGACACTTATCAGATCAAAGTGGTATAGAAAACAGATATCAACCCACAATTTATAAGAATATGAAACATTGATAATCTATATAAATCACATTACCTGAATTTCTCGGTATTAGAGAGATACTATATATTAAGCCTTTCACTCCTACTATCAACATCACCTTATTTAACAGTGGAAATGGAGTTTTAAAGTTTTTTGTTTGTTTTTTTTTAACTAGAAAGATGCTCATGGGAATTACAGATGCGTTCAACACGCGAAAGATTGGAATAAATGCTTCTATTCAAAACAACACGAAAATAAAACACAACACGAGGAAAAAGTAACACCAAAATAAATAAAAAAACCTTGGAAATGGCTAAAGAATTGGCCGAAAGCTCTTGGGACAATGAAAATTATAGAAAATATCTGTACTCACTTAGTCCTACAAAACGGAAAAATGTAGGCATGCTGGAAAAACTAAATAAAAATGTAATAAATTTTGCTTGTCAGCCACACTTAATGAAAGATTTTTAAAAGAAAGTTTGCTGCCCAAATATACATTATATATATATATATATATATATATATATATATATATATATATATATATATATATATATATGGTTATTTTAGTGTATACCTGTTTTTGAGTAGATGTTTGGTTTATTTTTAAATAAATTATTTTAATAATGTTTTTTTATTTATTTTGCTTTCGCTTGGAATGATTTTATGGTATAAAACCAAGAATCATTTTCGCATATACGCCCTATGTTAAAAATGTAGTAACTAATAATTGAAAAAAATATATACCACCATGAATGTTATTATTTATTTTTAATATTAATGGAGTTAATGAATTTAGCCAAACCAAAAAATCTCGCACAATAGCATTGCAATAGACTGAGGCCAAGAAGAGTATTTTTTTTACTTCTGTTCAGTGTTGAATCCCAGAAATAATCGGGCTGAAGTTGCCAAATCACACTACAGCACCGTGGAAGTACAGATCAAACTATGACGAATCTTTAATTCTTATCAGTCTGTCGGATTCCGATCCATATTTGACCTATATTTGACCTTTAACACACACACACACACACGCGCGCGCGCATTTGTACTTCTTCTTTTTTCGATAAATAAAGGTACATGCTTAATTATAGATCTATCGAAAAAAGAATAAGTACAAATTCAGCAAATGAGAAGATTTTCTGTGAACATATTAATTTCTATAATAAAGCTCTAAAAGATAGTGGCTACAAAAAATCAAAAATAACTTATATAAAAAAGGAAAATGGAAAGCATAGAAAAAACAGAAGTAGAAAAATACAACCAAATGGTAAAGAAGAAATTAGGACAAAAATTACTTGCATTAATTTTTAAGCACTTTCCTAGAGAAAGTAATCTAAGTACTATTTTTAATAAAAATACACTAAAATTAAGTTACAGCTGTACTGAAAACTTTAAAAAAATTATTAAGAAACATAATGCTAAACATAATGCTAATATCTTCAATAAACACTTAGACCAAAACCAAAGAAATTTAGACAATGTAAAAATAAAAATAAAAAGAGATGAAGATAAACAAAAATTTTGTAACTGTAGAAATTCTCATAACTGTCCTCTACAAAATAAATGTCACACGGAATCATTAGTATACCAATGCAATATCTTATCTATTGAGAATCCCAAAAACATAAAAATCTATATAGGTTGCACAAGTCATGAGTTCAAAAAGCGTTTCAATCAACATCAAACTTCATTTAGGATAATTAAATACAGAAATCAGACATCCCTTTCAAAATATTCCAATCCAATAAAACACCTACATTAAAATGGAAATTAATAAGATAAGCTAGAATATGTAGATCATTAAATGACACATGTCCTTTGTGCATACATAAGAAACTATATATTGTCAAAAATTTTCCTTAGATAATATTCTAAAATAAAATTAAAAATGGGAGCTATATTTGATATGAAAAAATTTTAAGTAATTTAAATAATTCGATTACATTTACTTGTTTTAAATAGAAATATAGTCTATTAGTAATTAGGAGTAAAAATATTTTAAAATTGTAGTTAAATAAGACGTATTCTAACCCAAACACACCCCTAGATAGAATCTTTACGTATACAAATACGAAAAAAATGCCGGAAAACTTTTTGCCGTTGAAAAAAACCCAAAAAAAACAGACGACATGCGTTTAACGGATATCAAAATTCGTTGAAAAATACAACCCTACCCTCCCTAAACTTAACCACTTTTTCGAATGTAACTCATAATTGATGCAACAATAGTTAATAAAAATGAACACGCTACCGCCCTTGTCTGAATGATTGGATTTCTCTGTATCCTTCGAAACAGGAAATTATGAATTTATATGTGCCTTTAAAACTCAGTAAATTTAAAAATAAGTTATTCCAAAATTCGCTTGAAGATGAAACGGAACTAATGATTTTAATTTAATTATATAATTAAATTTTAAGTTTTTAGCTTCAGTTTTTGAAACATGGTTATTACTGTGTAGCGAAAAAAAATATTTTAAATCAGTTAATTTATAATATTCATGCTCTGTAAATTTACACCGAGCACTATTTTGTAAAAAATAAAAATATCAATAAGAACACCGGATTACATATCTTATTGTTCTTTTTTTTATATATATATATATATATATATATATATATATATATATATATATATATATATATATATATATATGTATGAACGTAATTATATATATATATATATATAATTCATGTTCATATATATATATATATATATATATATATGTGTGTGTGTGTGTGTGTGTGTTCACGTAGTGGTAAGAATGTTATACATCACTCTTAGTCGTCGAGATCGGATGGCCAAGCTGACTGTTAGTTACGCACACATGGCGCCGGCTTCCCGCTGTGAAAAGAACCATGTTGCAACTATTCGCGAAATTAACATATCACATCTATATCTTTATATCAGTTTAGATACCAAAATATATGAGCTGAAGTAAGCCGAACAATTACTGCTGGAACATTTAAGCGACGAATGAACACAGATCGTCCACCAAATGTCAATTCCACCTTCATTTCTTGAGTTACTCAAGTTGTTTCTTTTAAAATCCTTGCTTTATCTATCAATGATTTCTATTTCTATTAATGTGGAGAAGGTGAGCAACATAAAAATTAAAGGATATGATACACTTAATGTTTATTAATTACAAACGCCTCCCGAGCAAGAGAAAAAGTCAGTCTCACAGTTCAAAGGCAAAGAATGTGTCACGACGCAGTGAGATGCTTATTAGAACATATAGAGTGACAATCGTCTGTTGGATGTGCAGTGTACTGGTTAGCGACTCGGAACGATGAATCGGCGACTGTAGTTCGACTTTCGGTCACGTTCATTACATTCACTTACGTAACAATATGCTTTGGAAATGTATGAAATTTTTGTAGCCAAATCAGTAAAGGCACGTGAAGCTAAATGACTGTTCCGTATAGGATACAGGTTCGAATACTGTCGGAGGACGAATATTTTGTGTGAAAATTTCTCGGACATTCAGGCCGGTAAATGTTGTTTAATACTGTTTATTATAAACAGAACATTTACTTAAATATTTGTATCTATAAAAAGAATGTATAAACATAAAAATGTCTTAAAATAACTGTCGGACTTTGTCCATTTCATAATATATATATATATATATATATATATATATATATATATATATATATATATTCAAAAAGTGTGGTTGGTTTTGCATAAAGCTTTCACCACCATAATCAAATCATATGTGTTTGTGTTAGTGTCTGAGCAGTCGGTTCCTAGGAACTGAGCTGCTTGTCCCTCATACGTCGAATAGGACGGGAGAATCCACTATATATATATATGTATATATATAATTTAGGCAAGCAAGTTTGGTGTACTTATGTTCAATATGATCCCCTCATATTTACGAATAAACTTCTTACTATTCTTATTAAAGAAAGAATGAAATTATGTTATTGATGCATATTCATTTATTCCGAGAACTTTCAACATTAGCAAAACGTCATATTTAGGGTTTTGTTTTATCGGGGTCTTCTTTTCCTTAAGACAAATTTGTTGTGTTTTTCTGAAAGTCATTTTTTTTTATTTGTGAAGTGAAAAACGCTAATCTTATATACTGTACAATTTTCAAATTTTAGGATGTAAGCATACTTGTGCAGTAACCTCAAGGGAGTTTTTAAGATTCCTATCTATTTTTTTAAAAGACTACTTAAAGTTATTAGTTAAAACCTAGATATTTTAAACTATCTACTGTAAACATTTTAAAACATTTGTGCACTATTCATAATTAATTTTAATATGGGTCGGTATCATTTTTTTAATATAGATTAAAGAGTTTTTACTTTATATTTATTATTTTCATGAAAAAGTATAGATATCTTTTCAACAAGATTTTTTCTAAATTGCGAGTGTGGACAGACATGATGTTGTAAATGTTTAGAAATGTTAAGTGCATCATTCAAATGAAAACTCAACCTCCGAGACAAATTTGCTGTGGTGTAAATAATTTTAGAAATACAATCTATGAAGGGAGATTTTATCTCCAAATTAAATTTATATAAAAATTTACATATAATGTTGGTTTTCTGCAACACGTGGTGGGGAGGGGTTATTACGAATGATTAAATTGGATATACTGAATTTAGTATAATATATAATTCATTTTATTTATTTATTTGCTAGGATCTGTGGTGGATATATTAGTATTTATTAGATATTTTAGGATATTTTCATCCTGTTTATAATTAGAATGTATTTAATTACCATATAAAGGATTAATATGTTTAGGAGTTTTTGAAGAATTATTATATATTCTATTTACTTTAAATTAAAATTGCTAATAGAACATTGGTTCATCGACAATATTATTAGAAAAGTTATTATTAATATGTATATTTTATTTCATTGTACAAAAAAACTTCCCAAATATTTCAGGTATTAACATCGTTCCACACTGGGATATGTGTGTGTGTGTGTGTGTGTGTGTGTGTGTGTGTGTGTGTGCGCGCGTGTGTGTGTGTGTGTGTGTGTGTGTGTGTGTGTGTGTGTGTGTTAGGGAATAAAAATATGACAGAGAGGAAAAAAGATTCAGTGTGATGTTTTCGTCCTTTAGAATTTCATCGGACTAAAGTACGAAGCGCGTCACACGAAAAATGCTCCACTTTGTCAAAGTTGTTTCCCTAAAATTGTTCCTGATTTATAAAAAATATATATGTCGTTTTCCCATATATGCTATCCTAAAATGTACATCATATCTTTTTACAGATGAGAGATTTTAATTCCAAAAGAGTTCACTTTATTAAATTTTAGCCCCAAATTAATTGGTCGCTCGGGAAGATTAACATACGAACAAAGAGTTTGATCATGAAGGCAAAACTGATCAAGCATTTCCTATCAAATCTTGAAATGAAAATTATCCTGAACGGCCAACTGTCTAGAACTTTTCGTGTCCCCCAGGGCTCCATCCTTGGTTCTACTTTGATTTTAATTTTCATTAATGACCTTCCAAATTGCATCAGCTCTCAACTTGGCATCTAAGCTAATGACGAAACCATTTACTCCTGTTTCGATAGTAAGGCTGATCAGACCAACAAGGTCAAAATGGCAGCCGATGTCCAAAACAACTTCCATTCTGTTTTTAACTGAGACAAAAGGTGACTATCACACATATCTATGTCTACCATTCGTTCATGTTTAGAATATTGCTGCCACATAGGGTCTGGTTCTCCTGCTATTTACCTTGATTTCCTAGATAAAATACAAAGATGAATCTGCAATATTATTGGTCTTGATCTGGCGGCTCAGCTTCAGTCATTCACCCACCGACGCAAGGCTGCCTTTCTGTGCCGTTTCCATAAATACTTTCACGGTAACTCTTCTCTATGCTACCTTGCCTTTTTTTTTTTTTTTCAATTTAGAGAGCAGTACTAGACTAACGTCGAGATTTCATCAATTTACAGTTGAGATGACTAGATATTGCCGTAGATTCTATGCTAACATTTTTCTCACACTTCTCGCTTGTGGAATTCCATTCCGGCTCCATGCTTTTCAGACAACTTTAATGTTCAAAAATTTAAATGCAATGTCAATCGCTATCTACTATCCTCCTGACTACTCTTTTTGTTCCCGCTCCCTAATAATGTTTCTGTTACTAATTCTTCTATACCTATTAACCCCTTGTGCCTCAGTGGCTTTACTGCCTTGCATGGGGTGAAATCGATTCAAAATAACATATGAATGCTAAACTGCTTAATTTTTGTAAGTGGACATTGAAAAATGAATACAATTCTTGTTTGGCCATTAGATATTGATTCAGGCATATTGCAACAAAATAAAAAGACGTGGGACAAATCAAATGTTAAAAGTTGTGGGTGCTAAGTCAGATGTTGACTTTTCAAGATGTCTGATTCTATATTTTTTTATCTGATCTTTTCTTAAAAGGAATAATTTTAGGTCTATTATTCTACTATTGCGTTAATGTTTACAGAAATACCATTAGGGAAAAAAAAAATGAATCAATCTCTTCTCTATCCAGCTATGGAGTAAATTGCAGGGTAGACTAGGATCTCTAGCCATGAGCGGCAACCACTCAAAGAGAAGAACACTGAATACCAAACCGTGAAGGCAAAATAAAAACAATTCTCTAACCTTCCCAAGACTAGACAGTAATTTACGGATTAGAAAGAAAAAAGAATCTGTGGAGAATCATGATCGCCTATGCCCTGAAAAGACATAGCATTTAAAAACAATCCTATTTTAAGCATTTGTGTCTTGATTTTAAACACATTTTTTCTATTCGTTTGTATTTATTTTCTGGATAAATATTATGTGACTGTATGTAAGTCTGATATAGAAGTTTTATACGTTAATGGTTAGAAAAAGAAAAGAAAATGAAGTTTCATTTATTATTTTAGAAATGTTTGACAGTTATGATTTCCGACGAATGATACAGTTCAATTCATTGCAATTGCCGTAGACTGAAGCTAAAAGAGAAATTTAATCATCTAAAATTGTAACGTTATGGAAGTGACGGTTAAGAAATAAGTTTTAAAATCCCTCTCCAGATTAGCATTTGAATCTGCTTGATAACAAAATTGTGTTGCACTTTTATGATATCATTAAAAAAAATTAAGCCGTTCTTCGGGTATATTTTTATGGAACATTTCATGGCGTCTCCGCTATACACTTTAGTTTTACTGTTAAACTTCAAATATAGCATCGTTTCCCATTCACTTTATCGCCTTTACTTCAAAGCAGATACCTTGTTTTCATATTTCTTCTAGTTTAATCAAAACTGACTTCACAAGAAAACACCTGGTTTACTTCCAGCAACATTTAACGATGTTGATTTCCCCCTTTTATTTTCTTTGATTGTCTGCTTATTTCTTCGTCATCAAATTCTGCCCAAAATATTTTTTTTAAATATCCCAGTAAATACATTTAATACTTTTTGCAGAAAATCTTTTAACAGCTGATATCATTTTACAGGGAGCGGATTAAATCGTAAAATCTGCAATGACTGAAATTATAATTATGGATTTTTAAGCATTTGGGCGTAGAAAACAAATAAGTTTAAGAAATGTGTTTCCATGAATATGGGAGATAAATTCTAATTCTAATTCTAAATTCTAGCTACGACAGGCAATTTAGGTAAGTTTTTCTTGCTTATAGACAAAGAATACACACACACACACACACACACACACACACATATATATATATATATATATATATATATATTGCATGAAATGTAAGTTATTGCATAAATATAAATGTAAGTGTATAGAAATTATTAGGAAGTTGTGTGTATAGGAATTATTAGAACGTATTATAAAACACTTAAAGTATACATATAGAAGTCGTCGTTGACTTACAAACATGATTGGTTGCGATCGACGCGTCGTAAATCGATCGGCCTGTGATTAATTTCTTTAGGTATTACTGTATTTTTTATCATTTTTATGGTTTCTTTACGTTTAATACAATTTGTATCTTCTCCCTAAACCTCGTTTTATTTCTCGTTTCTTAGTTTTACGTTCGTCGTATATGAATCAAATACAGCATACTACATTACAGTTTTTTGTTTAATATTGATTAAAAGATAGAGGTGCAAAAACAGGAAACATTTTAGTTGCAAAACAGAAAATACATACAAATACAAAACATCTTATTAGACGCTGAATTTGAGGCGCTCGAGAGAATGTTAACGCTGCCAGGATCTGGAAAATTATCGTACATCAAGTTGGGGAACACTCACGCTGCCAGACGTCGAACAGCCGTGGCCAGACGACTAGGCATGCCAATTGTCAGTCGTGGTCGGAAAGTGAAACAGTCGTAAATCACATAGGTCATAAGTCGACGACGACTTGTATATATGCACGCATATCTTACTGTTTTTTTTCTCTCAGCGATTCTGTTTAAAGATACCATAAAAGTGTTAGGAATATTTATATTTTTATACTAATGTTCGCCCAATATATGTCTCAAGAACCAATCAAGGTAAAATATTCACTGAATGAATAGTGTATTATGAAATTAAGGGTTGAGAATAAGAACAAATATGATCCTTGAATTTTGTAGCATCCACATGGGAATCTGTCAACAAAGCGGCGGTTCTTAGGGAAAACAAAACTGCCCTAGTAGAACTCTTTTCTTACAGTTGGAATACAGCGGCAATGAGGTTATTCCGACTCCGTGGAGAAAATATGGAGGTTCTTAGCTGTAAAGGTTTGACTAAGTGTCACTAAAGAATGAAGCACTTCAACATACGGCCATACTAATACATACAATATAGACATAGATATAGATATGATAACATGAAACTCCAAGTCGTTCTATCGATGTTGGATATTTTGTGTATTCACTAATATATATATATATATATATATGTGTGTGTGTGTGTGTGTGCGCGCGCGCGTGCGCGCGCGTGCGTGCACGAATGACCACCCATATTTTAGTATGAATTTCTTTTAAGATGGTTATTTACTTCCTGTTGCAGGCACCTACTCTGGCACATTTGTGCTTGTTGAACCCGCACACAGTTATTCACGCGGCTTATACTGCAACAACACTGAACAGACTTTAACAGTTATGGGGAGATAACGGATAATATGGTGTTATCAGTTGTTGAATAAGGCAAGTAGGTTCAAACCCTTGGCCCTGATGACTTATGACTTTCTGCTAGATCAATAATCAACAGTTTCGATCAGTTTCATCAACAGCATTTTACTATCAAGGTTTGTGTCAACCTGTGGTATGTTTTTTTCAGGCACATCCCGACACTGCAATACGCTAGGATCGTCTCCATATTTATCATCCATCTGCCAATGAAGTCAACCGCAACAAAAGCATTGAAAAGTCTAGTTAAAGCTGGAGAGATTATTCTTGTTAAATCTGAGCTTCACATGTCTCCTTATACACATAAATTTCATTTACTACCAACTTCTCTTTCACTCATATTGCATCACATTCGTCACAGCTGTTTTAACTGTAACTCTCTAGCTTGAATTGCTTTTGAGCCTTCTATTGGATGAACTTTAGTATAAAAAAGACATTTGAATTAAAATTTAAAATTTGATGGAATAATATGTATATTGGAAATGAATACAACCTCCGTTGAGCCTAACACAGGATATTTGTATAGCACATCTTTCAAGAGACTAGATTTTTTTGTTTCTTTTTTTTAATTCTAGGGCACTCAGCAGCTCCAGAGAATTTAGAATTTCACTTGTGGTTTAAACAGCATTAAAAGAGACTGGAAATCTATTAGTTGACATGTGCAATTAAGTCTTTCCGGAAATGAGTTGTATCAGCTTTGGGATTATTTCTTCAACTTCTGTGAGGCAAGAATGCCTCGCACATCGAACCACTGGTGGTTGAGGGTATTTTCTTTATATAAAACAAGTGAAAATATCAAGTTTAATCTTGAAAAATTTAAAAATTCTTATCTGTAAGATGCTTACTTTTTATTTTTCCTTTTTAATTGCCAACAGACAATTTTACTTGAGCCTGATCAGATTTTCAAGTTTCATGCTGTTTCATTTGAGCGGTGTCTAACTTCATTTTAAATGAAAAAAAACTGGGCTTTGCTTTATAATTAACAAACCTGCGTTTAACAAATTTGAGCCTCGTTTTATGTTTAAAATATTCTTAATATTTGTACTAAATGGAGATTTGTCATGTTTAGAAAGGTTATGCACACCACGACATAAGACACCGCAAAGAAGGTACTCAAGGTTTTACAAAGAAAAAGTAAAAAGTCAGGATTTTAACTGTTTATTTTCATTGTACGAAAAGAAATTATTTTCTACAAAAAGTTGCCTCGTTTGACTTTTAAGCCTTGATACAGAATGAATCGATCGCAATCGAATCAATAACGTCCACAATTGTGTGCTGCTGATAATGGTAATAAACATTTTCATTACTGTATATTACGTGTGTCCAGATTTACTCTTCTCCTAGACTGATTACTAACGAGGGCTAGAAATCCCAGTATTAACGCTATTTTACCCATAGCGGAGAGGAAATAAAAGATGTTATTCCTTTCCCAAAGCGAATGTAACGAACCCGAACGGAATTCGAACGCAGCTCACCAATTTTCCGTTCCGACTCGTTAGCCATTACACTAACTGCTCATTTGACCTCGAAGAATATAATAGTTTAGATGCAATAAAGGCCATAAAACTAATTCTACTCTAAATGACTTCCGGTAAATTCGATGGTTGAATTGCTCCATATGTGCAGCCAGCATAATTCACTCCATTTTTCTAGAAATTATTTCATTTGGCTGTTGTGTTTTGTGACATACAAAAACTGGGTTTTGTCACTTTTCATAGGACTATAATATGTGATCGTACAAACACAAGCGTAACAAACACTGGTATTTATCACTTCATCTAGGTATCATATATATATATATATATATATATATATATATATATATATATATATATATATATATATATTAATGGGCTTTATTTTTTAATCCAACATATTTTCATTACTTCAAAAGATGCTATTTCGACGTATGAGGTTCCGACGACCACGAACTAATTATCTGCATGCCTATGACGGGCATGACTTTTGAGACCGACTCGAGAATTGCACAAAAGACCACAAACAGTACAGTAGAATGTATTGTATCCAAGTGCAGCAGGAACACTGTTAGCTGTCTTATTTTTCTTTCGTGTTTCACGCAGTCGAATGATGCTTACTTTTTGATGGTGCATTATTCTGGCATGGCAGCTAGAACGATACTCTGATCTTTAATCTTTATACCTGAGCCAAGGTCTACCAATATTTCTATGACCACTATGGAGTTCACTATAGAAAAGAACTTCTGGTATGTAATCATCACTCATCCTTGCCACATGGCCAACCTAACGAAGTTGTGATTGCATTATGAAGGTCACGATGGTACCAATCTTACATTTCTCAAAAAGGTCTGCATTTTAACACTTGTTCATCAAAACGTTAGGCTACGAATTGTCCGGAGACAGCCTTTATGGAAGGTATGTAATCGATTAGTGTGCCATCTATAAGGTGTCCAAGTTTCAGAGTCATACAAGAGTTGCCAAAACTATAGCTTTGTACACTTGGATTTTAGAGCAAAGATTTATTCCCCTTTCGTCCCACAACGTATGACGCAGCAAACCAAAGAAAGCACTGGCTATTGCAAAGAGATTAACAATCTCGTCATCAAGTTATGCACATGAATTTACCATGCTCCCGAGTTATTAGAAAGATTCTACATACTTGAGATTCTTACCATCAACTTGCAAAGGGACCTCAGGAAACTTATGAACAGAGGGTCTCTGTTTAACCCCTCTAATTTGCTTTAGTGTCGGGCAACGTTGATCAATAACTTCAGTTTTCGTGACGCTGATAAGTTCGAATGCCTTGCATGCCACAGAAAACCTGTTGAGTAAATCTTGAGCTTCCTCTAAAGAGTTAGCTACAAGGGTAGCGTCGTCTGCAAAAAGTAGATCGCGTATAATACTGGTACGTAGAAGTGTTTTGGATTTAAAACGCTGATGGCTAAACAGTCCTACATTAGTTCGAAAATGAAATTTAACGCCAGTTTATTGTATCACGAAAAGCATACCTCAGCATCATCGTGAAGAACAGTGCAAACAAAACAGGCGCCATGACACAGCCTTGCTTAGTTCCATTAGTGGCATCAAATGGATCAGAATGCTTACCATCTAAAACCATCATAAAAGGCTTGTGTCCTTTTTGTCAGCAGCCATTTGGAGTTGAGCAGCTTTGGCTGACCACCAACTCTCTTTCGTTGGACGCTGTACACTTGCTTTAGACTCTTTGTTTTGACTGCCAGTTTTTTTTATCATTTATCCAGATCCTATGACAGTTATGCATTTCACCAATCAGTTTTTTTTACTTTTGTATCATTTGCATCAAACAATTATACATCTATCTATCTATCTATCTATCTATCTATCTATCTATCTGTATATATATATATATATATATATTTAATTTTATTATTTTTTCAAGAGTTATAGCATAAACATGTCATAACATCACTACAAAATAGCCATTTTTTTCAATACTTCTGGCATCCTCTCAAGTGATGGTGTTGAATGTAGAATAAAGAGTTTCAAAAGGTTCAAATCAACCAAACACCCTTCAATAGGGGAAACGTTGTTACATAAACTACAATGACAAGTATATGAAAAAAGAAACTTGACAACGGATAATTTTATAATATTTTAAAATTAATACAGGTTAAATTTAAAATTTAAAATTGGTAATTTTTATTTTTAATCGTATAGTAAAATTTAAATATATAGTTGAATATGTTTTTTGTGGTACAGAATTTAATAATAGATAGGAAAAGGCAAAATCCATAAGACATTTTTAAAAGAAAAAGCTAAAAAAAAACAACAGGTTTCGTCCCTGGACTTATCAAAATTAGCTTTTTCTTTTAAAAATATATAGTGTATGTAAATGAATATGTTTTGCAACATAAATTAACATAGACTTAAAAGCATGCAAACACGCATATATAGTTCAGCCGCATATATATATATATATATATATATATATATACATACATGCATACGCACACAGAAACACACACGCACACACACACACATATATATATATATTATTTATTCAAAAATTATAACATAAACATGTTATGACATCACAACAAAATAGCCATTTTGTTTCAATACTTCTTGTGTCTTCTCAAGTGATGGTGTTGAATGCAGAATAAAGAGTTTTACAAATTTTCAAATCAACTTCAATGTTCACTTTTATGTTTACACACGCCTTATCTCTGATATTGAGCACTTTATCCCATAATTATAGCACACCTTAAGAGTATATTTATATATACTATGTATATCTGCGAACGTTCTATATATATATATATATATATATATATATATATATATATATATATATATATATATATATATATATATATCCTAGAGATCCAGAAAGTACCTAACTAAGCTTCAGGGTGAAGTGGCTGAAGAGGATATAAAAAAGGAACATATTTATTAGAAAAACAAACACTAAAAACTAAAATTGTCATAAAACCACACGATGTTAAAAAAGAATAGTTACTATTCTTTTATTCCAGTAATCACGTTTTCATCTGTTTACACCCGGTGAAATAACATATCGGGTTTACTAAAAGTAGCTATGGCTAGTTTCTCCTCCATGCAGAGAAGGCAATACCCATTGCCGGCTTTATAACTATAACATTTATTTTATCCCATTTTAAAATCGGGTCGATTCCTTCATTTTTTTAATATTCCATAATTGGTTAGATAGACTAGTACTATGTCTATAACTTTCATGTTTGAAACTGCTGATGTTATTATAATATCTTTTTTAAAAGTTCCTTGAGTAGAACCAATATAAACTTTTTTGTTCTCACGACAATCACTAGGTTTATTTCTGTGTACTTCTACATTGTAAAAAATGCATTCATGCTGACACTTAACCTTAATGGGGCAGGAAGCCTTATTTCTGCAGTTACATTTAGGAGGATTGGCAATTTATTTATTGTTAGTCTTTTATTATATTTGTTAATCCAATTAGCCATATTGGGGATTCAAATGTAGCTCAATTTGACTGTAATCCTATTGAAAATTTTGTGGGTGCAAATTCTTTTTTAATATTTAAAAAAATTCTTTTTCCTATTTTGGTGTCTACGGCTAAATTGTATGGTGGGTTAAACCACAATTTTTTCCTAGTCCTATTTTTCATCCTATCGCATATATTGGAAGAATTATCCGTGTTCACATGGACTTGTTTGGTTTTGTATCCATTTTTTCTAATGCCATTTCGCAATCGTGTTTGTTTTGGTTGAAAAAACTAGCGTTGGATGAATTTTTGGATAACCCAAACGTGTTTCTTCTGGGGATTTGTAAAAAGACGTGTTTTGGGTGGTTGGAACCTGCATCAATATAGCAGGCCTGTTGGTTACTTTTCCGAAACGGCAAAATAGTGCCATTACACAAAACAAGTGTAACGTCTAGGTGATTTTTACGTTGCTTCGTATATCTAACTTAAATCCAAATTTATTAAACATCCAGTGTAACTTCTTACGGATGATATCTCTTTTTCTAGGGGTACAGTTATCGACGATGATTAAACCATCATCCTTTTACAGGCCATGATTACTGGGATCAATAAATTCATTTAGGTTATTCAATAATAAACATCCTATCGACTCACATAATTCGGCCCCATCATACACTCCCAATGGATTGTCAAAATTGCTCCTCATGCGTTTCTTAATCCATAATGTCTCGTTATGGTAGAGTATATACTTTGCTCTACTTAGTGTATTGAGCACTTTACGTTTTTTCTTTTTTTACTCGATTTTTTTTTACTTCGCATTATGGCGTTGTATATGCCAATTAAATATATGTATCTATTGTTGGAACTTGTCAGTGAGTAATAGTATATTAACACTTTCAATCTCTAAGCCGGTATAGATGAAAATTTGAAAAAAAGGGTGACTACAGAAATATGTGAACCCACAAAATATAATATTAATACTGAGACCACACACAGACACACACACACACACACACACACACACACACACACACACATATATATATATATATATATATATATATATATATATATATATATATATATATATATATATATATATATATATATAGAGAGAGAGAGAGAGATAGATATACAGGATGGCGATTGTTAAATTATTGGCATTTTATATTTTTTAATTTCGCACATGTGCGTTCTTTGTTTTGATTTTGTTGACTGCAAAGTATAGTAGGTTGAGTCGGACACTGTCTGTGCAAAAAGAGCACCATAACGTAATTCACTTTCATCAGATAAATAGATAGATAGATACGAACAAACTGTGATATATATATATATATATATATATATATATATATATATATATATATATATATATATATAAGTATATTTATAGAATAAATCCCAATAACCCAAAAATACTATTGTTAAAAGAGTGCTCAATACAGAGTATAGCAAATATTATTTGTTCGAAAATTATAATGTAAATATGTTATAAAATCACTACAGAAATAGCCTTTTTGTTTCAACACTTCTGGTGTCTTATCAAGTGATGGTGTCGAATGTAGAATAAAGGGATTTAAAAGGTTCAAATCAATCAAACACTCAGGACACTTAAATATATAGAAATGGATAGAAGAATAAATATATACGCATACACAAATAAGAAAAAAACCAATTCAAATGTCAAGGCTAAATCTAACACTTAAAAATAACATTATCTAATGTATAAAAAAAGAAAACTCCTAAACACACAAATATACATAAATATCTCATATACTTATATACGTCGTAGTAAACATATACGAGTACAAATATATAACAATATGCAAAAAAAAAACAATTCAAATGTCCAGACGTATGTTTGTATTTTTTTTATTTTTTTCACATATTGTTAAATATAGACTGAATCAGATAGATATGAACACACTGAGACAGATAGATAGATACATAGATCTCTGAGCTAGCTAGATAGGTAGCTAGCTTGACAGATAGATTGATATGAATACACTGGGATAGATAGAGATATATTAATACACTGAGATAGAGAGAGATACGAACAGACTGTCATAGATTTAGATTATATATATATATATATATATATATATGTGTGTGTGTGAACAGACTGAGATAGATAGATAGATAGATAGATAGATAGATAGATAGATAGAATGAATGAATGAATGAATGAATGAAATGAAGGTAAACATACAATGTACGAGCGCACGTGCTTGCTCATTAAACATATATTTATTGCTTAGCAAGTTATTTGAAGCCGTATTTTTCCTGGCTACCGTTTTCGCTCTCTGAAGCAAAATGAAAAATCCAGCTGAACGATGATTGAAGCGTGTTGAATATTTTGGTGGTCCTAAGCAAATGGCCAACAAGCACGCGGCAAGGCGCTAATGGCGGCATCTCCGTGACTTGTGCAGATGTGTATGGACGCTCCATCAATCGGTCACTTCTTTCAACGTCATCGCCCATGTTCTCTTTCGTGTTTATTTCTATTTGCTTGTTTGGCGTTCAGCCGTTCGTGATACTTCATCTGGCTAACTGGCTACGATGTGTCCAGCGAAATCCCAAACTTGTCTGTCGAGAAGCCGTCTCAGTTTTCATGAGGGTACCACAATCGAAATGTTCGGAAGGGGAAAAAAAAAATACTGTCGAAAATTTCTTCGTTTCTTTATTACTTTTCTTTTCATACTTTTTTTTTTATGTTGTATGTGCGTATGTTTCTTTTCATTAATCATTCCCCCTTCTTCGCTCGATATGCAACCTCGCCACCCACTGAATATTTAAAAGTTTTTTTCGGCTTTTCTCTCAGTCATGCCATCATTCCTTCCTCACCAACTAACTTTGCGTCTAGCACGGTGAGTGATGACAATGTCCGAGCAGCGGACAGACTTTATCCCGAGAGGGAAAAGAGACCGAGATTCAACGATTTTCCAGCCAAAGTATTTGTACAACTTGTCGATGAAAAAACACGAAACAAGAATTGCAAAGTTTCAAACAGTGTCTACCCGCCAGCAATTTTGAGAAACTAGATTTTTTTTTGCAACACGCTAACGCGTATTGAAATCCCCATAGTATTTATTATTGTTGAATTTATCGCTAACATTTTTGTCGATATTTACAAACTCTGCGTTTCGTTCAAATTTGAATAAAATGATTTATTTTAAAAAAATACTTACTTGCGGTTTAATAATGTCTTTTATTTAATTTAATTTTATAGTAAAAAATAATGTTTACCATTAAAGTAAACCATATTATTTTAAGAAAATTTCTTTTTTTTTTCCTTTTTAACGGCGAAAAATATTCTTAAGATTTCTTACTCTCGAGCATGCGACATACAACTGGTCATGCGTAAATACTTCTTTTTGGAGCCAAATTCCAACTTTTTGATGCATTTGGCCTTGTGATTTATTTATAACTCTTGCAAACGTGGGGCGGACCGGAAATTGGATTCTTGTATATATAAAAACTTAAAGATATATATATATATATATATATATATATATATATATATATATAAAAAACAATATTCCATTTTTATTAAGTAAGTATTTGTTATTTTAAATTATTACATTGTTTTTCAAATAGTGGGAATATTTTGTAAGATTAATAATAAAACTTTTAATTTTTCACAAAAATTAATGAAGATTTATTGTACTAAGCTACGCACCGTCATAAAACAACCTGTACTTTGCACTTCCCCTAAAATTTGATTTCGATGGCTATTTTAGTGTGACGAACAGACGGACGGAAGTCACAGAATATTATATATAGATTCTTTTAAAGACTTTTTTACTGAAAGGCTATTAATAGCGTATTTCATAATTTGTACATTCCTAATTTTATGATTCAATTTTATAAAACACAATTTGATCATATATATTTATTAATCAAGTAGATAAAAGCTAAAGTTATCACAATGAGACTATGTTGCTAATACGATGAATACTGAAAAGTTCGCTAACTAACCAAAATGAATTAAAAATATATTGTTTTTTTTTTAATCAATTCACCCCAAGCAAAGCAATAATGCCACTAAATTAGGGATTAATAGGTGTGAAAGAGAAGGAGAAGATTTTAGAAGCAACCAGATACCCAATCCTAAAGAGGAAACAAGGGATAAATTTTTACTCCTGTTCAAAAGACCGAAGATGAGTGTGAAACCGGACGATAGGTGGTTTATCCATTAGGAAATGAGCCGGTTCGAGAAATTGTACTTTTTATTATTTTTGTTTAATTTTAGTGTTTTTTTTTGTTTGTTTTTTTTTTTTTAAATTTCAGGCTGAAAAATGATATACTACAACAGAATCTCATATTAACTCTGTTGAAAAAAGAGCACTGGCCTCGGTAAGCAAGGGCTGCATTGTTTGCAAACAGGTTTTGGACATGAACACAGCATTTATATATGAACATATCAAGTCACTGCAGCTGGTTATATTCGTGTTTTATGGATATGAATCAAGAAGACTTTGAAATTTTTCTTCTTGAATGTAGCATTAGAATTATTCATATGAAGGTTTGAACACACTTGGCAGCTCTATTCTCTTCCATACCTGTAATATTTGCCCCGAAATTGTTAATTGCTATATTTATTATGGATTTTAAATGGAGTAAATGTTTACTGAGACGCTAGAAAACTTGTTTTATTTAGATTGATTTTAACAAATTTCTTTTGGTAGGTTAAAACAGTTACTTATTTATCTTTTTATATTACTGAAATGAAGTATTGTAATTATTTGCATTATTTACATTGTTTGGACTGTGCTCCACAAGGGCACATGGCACAGTGGATAAAAGAATTAATTGGAACCTGTGACATGACCCAAAGAATTGTGAGTTCAATACCTGGCTACTGCAGTGGTGAACAAAAGGGAGATAACTGAGACATCCAGAAAAGTCATGGCACATGGAACTAGAACAATCTCCTCCGGTGGATGAAATAAAGGGTTCAGTTCGAAATTCCAATCACCTGAAGAAGGCCGTAGCGTAAAATGGCCGAAACGTCGAGAATATGACAATAAAGATGAAGAACAGTCCGAACGTTGTAAATAGTTACGACTTTTCCATCGCCGAATTTATTATTGGTAGAATATGGACAAGTGTCCACAATGCTTTGTTTTCATCAAAATTTCGTCGTTGTAAATTCGACATTTTCACTGTGTGTATATATTATTATAAATGAAACTGATTTTAACAAAGAATTATGGTTAGTATCAGAGAGAGTTTTTTTTTCTTTTTACATTTTAAGGTATAAAATAAGAATTGAATAGAAACTTAAATTACAAACTTTCTTTTCGTTGAAGTGATATGAGAAGCTTACCCCTTCAGGTATATTCAATTCGGTAATTAATGCCATATTCCGTAGACTCAGCACCTGTTCTCTCGAGAAAAGAATCTGTTAGCATAGAACTTACGGTTACATCTAGCCAATTCAACGGCGAATTGATGAGATCTTGCCACCAATCTTGTACTGCGCTTAAATTCATAAAGTCTAGGTGCCATAGCGAAGAGTTCATCCGAAGAATTACCACGAAAGTATTTACAGAAAAGGCACAGGAAAGCTACATTACGGCGGTGGGAAAGTGAATGAAGCCGAGGTGCCAGGTCAGGACTAATAATATTGCTGTTTCTTCTTTGGATTTTAACAAAAATTTCTAAGTATACAGCAGGTTCACTTGACCAGATGTGGCTGCAGTATTCAAAGCATGGATTCATAGATATGCAAGATAGATTCCGAAGAGAAAAATTGTCTAACACAACACAATGATCTGACTTTCTTAGCAGCAGTTCTATCAATGGATTCAATCAAGACAAGATTTTCTTCAGCAGGACAACCAAATGAGAACAATCTAACCACGAAGATTAAATAAAGGGTTCAGTTCTAAATTTCCTGAAGAAGTTCCAAGGGAACAACTGAAACGTCGTGATAATAACAAAGACGAGCACATTAGAATGATAGTAAATAATGATAAATCCTCATACCATAAATTTTACCCAATCATTTTGCTAAAAATTAACATCAGAAAAGCCAACATTTGATTGAGTGAATTGTGCTAAACATAAACTTTTATTGATAAACCTGGCTGATAAAGCAATATTTATCCATTACAGCAAACACATTTGTTAGTTAACTGATGTAAAATTGAAAGAATCACGAATCACACTTTAAAAAAATTCTGTATAAGATTTACTTAGACCAATTTCTTTATATATTTCTTAAAAAAAACAATATTTAACAAGAACTGTTGGTACATAATTATCAAGCGTTTTCCTAGGCAGGTTATTTGTTAATAAAATTGCTGTTTTTTTTTTTTTTACTTTTTTTTACTAAAAATATTATTTTATTTTCATGTTATAAAAATGCGTGTCAATAATGATAAGCTTCGGAATAATCATTTAAAAATGTTATTGTTGAATTGTTATGTTTCTTTTTTCATTATAAATATTATTTTAAAAAACGCCTGATAATTATACACCAACCCAATAACAATCAAATCGGGCGGAACAGCAGAAAAAGTAGGAGTGGCTAAATCAGATGTTAAAAGTGGAGGTGCTAAATTAGATATTAAGTTTTTAAAGTTCCAAAAATGTAACACTTATAATCAAAGAAAGGTGTTACTGTTTTTAACACATTTTATTGTACTATTTAAATTTCTTAAAACTCATTATGATGGTTATTCCAATAGTTTCATAAACTGGTAATAATACATTTCTTCGGCATAATATTCATTTCTAGACATTGAATTGTTTTTTCCCTGACATGAGTTCATTGTTAAGTCTGCTGCTAAGAAAATTGGTTCATTATGTCAGACGAGGCAATTTTTCTCGACAAAATCTAAAATGCACATTTATAAGTATAACATTCTTCCGTACATTGAATATTGCAGTTACATATGGTCTGATGTTTCTGCTGTATTTCTCAAAATTCTTGACAAAATCTAAACAAGAATCAGCAACATTATCGGTCCTGGCCTGGCATCTCGGTTTCCCCACCGTAACGTAGCTTCCCTGTATTTGTTCTATAAATCTTCTCACAGTAATTGTTTTGGTAAACTTTCCTCTTTGGTACATCGACTTCACGAATTTGTGACGTGACAAATACACTTTTCAGGAAAGATTAGTAGTAGAATATTAGATTGAAAGACATTTGGTTTCAGGTTCCACTTTATCGTATATCTTTATTTAAAAAGAATAGTTAGATCTTATCCAGTAACTGAATTTCATTTAAAACATTAACTACTAAAATCTAAAGATTCAAACACAGTTAATATCAATTTAAATCAATAAGCAAGCAGGGCGATATCAGGTGATATTTGTTGGAATTTCGAACCGAACTTTTTATTTAGTTCACTGGAAAATATGAAAAGTTAAGGAATCAGTCGATATGTTCGGCTACAAATATCTCCTAAGCCGACCATGCATAGGAATGAATACAATATGGAAACTAGTACTACAGAAATCTATAGGAAACGTCGACAATCGCGAAAAAAATCAAATTGTAATATGAGCTTTGGTAAAAAAATCAAATGACATTAGGTTTATAATGTATTTTTTTAATAAAATAAATTCACTTGCTAATGTCCCTAAGGACACATGGCCCAGTGGAAAAAAAGCGCTGGCTGGTTGATTGATCCAAAACTGTCATGTTATTAGTTCATTTGGTTTTAAGTTCAATTCTCACAGCAGAGAGAACAACTTGGAGAATTGAGTTATCAATGAAACTTAAATATCCAAAGGCATAGCATATGAAATTAGAATAAACTCCTCCCGTAAACTAAATAAAGGGCTCGGCTCGAAATTCCAGCATATATCACCTGAGAAAGACCGGAGATTACGACGGCCGAAACGTCATGAATGTGGCAATAAAGATGAGGACAAGAATCTGAACAATGTGAATAGTGTAAAGTTTTAACTTATTTAAAATGTTTCCATATGGCTTATAAGTCGTGGTTAGTTTAGATACCTACATCTCATCTATACTCAAAGCCGATGTTTGATCTCAGAGTAGAATCGCTGATTTACTTGAAAGGTTGTCGCAAGACAATCTTACTTCCAGTTCTCTTCATTTGGTTTTATGTTAAACATTATCATCAACTCCTCCAATAATCGACTGACTCTACACAACGATTTTGAAACCAAAAAAACTCAGACACATTTTCATGTGAGTTAAAAATTAAAAGTGCTTATATCCATCGGTATTATTAATATAATTGGTGGTGGGGAGGTGATGTTAAAGTAAAAGTATCCCCATAAACTAGGCTTATAGTTTCAGACAATGGCCAGTCATCAAAATTTTATAACTAATAAATAAACCTCACACACATTTTACATAAATAAAACACTTCGTAAGGTGTAAGCTGTACTTGTGAGTAGAATATTTTTTTTGTTTTTCTTTAAGGCATTGGCTACCAGGAATCCCTTCAGCGAGTCTATCGGAATCTTTTCCAATCAATCCGAGAGCTCTATCTGGAAATATTGATGTCGTCATATACTACATTTATAGATTTCTACTTCACGATCTTTGTCTTTTGATAGTTTTTTTTTTACAATCTTTAAAGATACGTTACAATCTACAGTCAATAAGAAAATCCATTCTGTTTTTGTCGTCTTTAATCACGATGTCTGGGTGATTAGATTTAATTGTTCTGTCTGTGTGTATTGTAAAGTCCCATAAAATGATTACAGGTCCTATGTCTGTAACCGGGTCTAGGTGATGTTCACACCAGTTACTTGCAGTTTTCTTCCCATAAAAATTACATATTTTCCAGTACAGATATTGGCCCGCTCTGTCATGCCGAAACGAATATAAACTTCGACATAATATATTGTGTCAATATCTGCATATTGTAATAAATATCTGAATATCTTGTATCACTGTGAAACCTAATACAATTTTTAAGAATGTGCGAATTGGTAATTTCTATTAGGAAGCATTGATCATGTCCAGCAAGAATACCATTTTCGGTTTCAGCTTTTAACCCTGAACTACGTAACCATTGAGGGGTATGGGGTTTTCCGACATCAGTTTGTTTGGTACAGGCAGAGTATTGACCAGGCAGAGTCTTATCTTGCCATCGGTTCTGCATTTGGCACATTTCATTTGCTTTCTTGCTTGTTACGTTCTTTGTCTCTGCAGTATGTACATTATGGTTTATTTGCATTTCTTCATCCACGTTTTGGGAGTACCTGTCCTAAATTCCCTCTACACAAATTCTTGGGATACTTTGCTTATCCAGTAATAGGTAAGCTTTTTACTGACCCTTTACTGTATGTTTGGTAAATTATAGTCAAACCGAAGACAGAATGTTTGGATGTTAGCAAGATTTACAGACCAAGATGCAAGCTACAAGTTAGAAATGTTGAAATGAAACAAGCATATAGTGTATCTGGGAATTGCTTTAAGAGATGTCAATAAAGGTGACACAGAAATCAGAAGCTGTATTCTTCTTCTTTTATGTGCCGTGTTCCTTCAGGACGTAAGCGATCATGGCCATCCACATCTTCCTGTTCCTGGTAGAACTTAATAAGTTTTGCTTTTTTGTTATTTCTCCTAAACCCTGTTCTATCATCAATTTTCTCAAGCTCATGTTACGCGCTGCTTTCTTTTGTTCCTCTTTATCTCAATCTATCTTGTGAGTATCAGATTTCCAGGCTCTCCTTCTTCAGAACGAGCCCTAGAAATTTCAAATGCCTCTTCCTGATGCTAAGTATTTTTCGTTTTTGTTTCCATTTTCTGCAAAACCTCGTTGTTGCCCACATTTTCGGCCCACTGTACCCTCAACATCTTTCTGTAGAACTCCATTCAAATGCTTCGAGTCTCTTCTTCATTTTTGAAGAGATTGTTCAGCATTCGCTGCCATACAGGAGAAAAGATATCACGTAATAGTCCAGTATTCTTTTCTTCGTTTCTAACGAAATACTTCTATCTTTTAATACTCCGCTTACGTTTTGAAATGCATCTTTCGCCATCTTAAGTCATAGGATCTCAGTGTCGCACTTCCCAGATATTTAAATTTCTTGACTTTTAATTTGTATTTGTAATTTGCCCTTTGCGCTCATCCTTTTGCTAATAACCGTGTATTCTGTCTTATTGTGGTTTATACTTAGTACTTTTTTCTTGGTTTCCTTCGCTACCTTCTGTAAGAGCATTTGTAGTTTCCTTTCCGTGTTTGCTATCAACATTCTGCCATCTGTATATCTTATATTGTTACGATTGTGGCCGCGAATAATGAATCCTGGTAATTAGAAGAAGCTGTGTTGGAAGAGCGAACCATGCCTTACAAAGGTCTTTAAAAAAAAGTATTAAGAAACAAGTAAATGTCTATAGAATCAAAGCAGTGTGTTGAAATGCGATCTAATATCAATTCGTCTATATGGTAGTGAATGCTGGAAATTTTACAGACAGATGAAGAGGAAACTTGATGTAGCATAAATATAATTCTCCATAATAATGAAGGGAATCCCATGACTAGAACATGTGAGCAACACAGAAGTTTTAAGGATAATGGAAACAAAAGAAACGCTTATGATTAGAATCAGAAAGAGTCGGTTGAAATTTCTGGGACACACAATGAGAAAAGGAAGCGTGGATAATTTGACACTCACAGGGCGTACTGAAGGCAAAAACAGACAGAGGGACACAATAAGTTATCTACCTGACCTGATGGGCTTGTGCATATGGATGTTAAGACAAGGTGTGCGCGTGATACTAACGAGACAAACATTATATAAAGATATAAATTATAGGAAGTTGTGGAGAGCTATGATCACCTCTGTTCTTAAGGTACACTGTACATAAAAAAAAAGTTTACTCTGTTGATAATTAAAGCATTATGATAATCGTGCGGATATTCGTGGAAATAAATAAATAAACAAGAATTAGTATTCTAAAAAATAACAACTCTTGGGAAACGGTGAAATCTGATATTCCATTGCCGTTTGTTTCATCTTATGCGACCAGCCAGGGCTATTTTAAAACTTTAAATAACCCAAATTCAAGAACATTAAAATATTGCCGTTTCTTTTTGACATTTCTAGTTGTGAAAAATGTCGAACTGATGATGCCAGGCTAACAACCATATTGAAAAGTGTGAAATAAAAAAAGAAAAGAAAAACTGATGGCACTTCAATTTGATGATACTAATTAGATTACTTTGTGAATGGGCGTAAAGTATGGACGTCCACAGTCACAAGGCTATTTCTATAGCCGCCAAAATTGACCCCTGCTGCTGGAGATGACCCCCCGGCTTACGCTTCTGCAAATAGGAAAAGTATTAATCACCTTAGTTTAAACTCTGGTCTGTTGTATGCTGCGTCTAGTTCTTAATCGCCAGGCTGAACTGTTCGTATATTTATCATCTGAGAATTCGACTAAATTTGTTTCTGTATATATTTCTTTCTTTTTTTCTTTGATAATTATGTTCCTTCCTCTTCATTGGAAAGAAAATAAAGAAAAGAACCAGTTTAGTTTGATGTAAGTCACTGTAACTAAGCGGCAGCGAAGAATAATCAATCAAATTTACATTTATTGAAATCTATTTCGAAATGTTCCGACACGGATATTAATCAAACTAGCGCGTGTTCATCGTCTTGGCATGTTCAATGGCCGGCAGCCATTTTAAATATGACTACTACTATCTCCTGATATTTAGAGGCTGGCAACCACCTTATGTGTGCTAACAAAAGCTTTTATTTTTATTTATTTTATTTTTTGCAGTGCATGAGAATCAAGAGGCCGTCCATAACACCCTCAATGAAAAATATCTTATTTTTCACAGAAATGTGTTCCAACAAATTGTTTCTATATAAAGATAAAAATCCTTTTACAGTAACAGTTAATCACAAGATACTATTTAAATAGTTTTTCGTTCTGTTTTATTTCCAGTTTGATTCATTGTAATACTGTTGATAGGGTCATAACAACGGATAAACACGTGATATAATTTATCTCTGTTTTGAAGCCAGGGGTCTACATAACTGCTAGTTCATTTTTATTTCATTATTAATTCTGCTTTTTAAATCGTTCAAATGCTCACAGATTATTAGATTTGTTTTTTCAGAACGCTAAGCTACACTATCGAATGTTGGAAACATTACTTCAATGGGCAACCACCTGGAAAATATTCTTTAAAATATCGGGTGTATTTTCAAGAGTTATCAGTCTTGAAATTGAATATAAAATCAGTGTAGCTTCAAAAGTTGGCAATTTATTTAAGATTTAGCCAACAGCCTTCCTTGCCTACGGTTTATATAATGTAATAGCAGTACACTTGAAATTTTCATGGCCTCCCTATTTGAATTTATTAAAGAATCATTATGCTAAAGTTTCGAAAACTATGATATAGCGTTGAAATTCTACTATTGCTTCGTTAAACATTTTAGGATGATAACAAAATATTGCAATAATAATTATATATATATATATATATATATATATATATATATATATATATATATATATATATATATATATGAATGCGGGGCATAATTTAAAGAAGCAAGAGGGTAGAAATGAAAAGATTAAACATTGACAAGCTTTTCCCTTTCACTGTAGCAGACGATAAACACGTGAAAGTTTTATCCTTTCGTTTATCTTCCCTTTCATTCTTTTTTTTTTCTTTCTTTCGTTACTATGACGCATGCTTTCTTTTTTCATTAAAATCAATGTCTCTGATATATCGTTTTTTCGTCTTTCCTCAGAAGCAAAACCGAATGTTCCCTTTTTTTTATCGGGCTTACGGCCATATCACTTAAAAATAAATCTGGTTCTCGTCCGATCACCTAAGTTAAGAAACGTTGAAATTGATCATTCCCTAGATTGGTGACCGCTGGAGAATACCAAGTGCTGTAAGCTTGGATGTGGATGCGATGTAATTGATAAAGACACGGATGAGAAATAGGAAATTCGTGTTCGAATTCCAGTCGCGTTCGTTATATACACTTACGCACAAATACTCTTGGGAAAGGTATCAATCCACTTCTTCTCTTTCCAGCTATGGCTTGAATTGTAACACAATCACTAAGAAAATCATTATTAGCTCCCAAAACATTTGCAATCCAAAATTATGCTTTGGATTTAAATGACTTAAATTGATAAACCGTAAAAAACAAATCAATCAGTCTTATTTATCTGAGGTAATAGCAAAGCATTTCAAAAGTGTTAACGGATTTACTAATAGTGGAATAAGTTGTCTTATATTGTAGAAGTCTTAAATTGAAGTGACATAGATGTGATTTTATTTAACAATAGAATGGACAGAACACATGGAAGTTTTAAGGAGAATGGGAAAGAAAATACACTTAGACTTAAAACCAGAACCAGCTGAAATTTCCGGGTTGCATAGTGAGGAAGAAGGGTTTGGAGACTTGAACACTCATAGGATAGAAAGAAAGCTGGACAGAAGAAAATAACGAGTAACCAACCTAATGAATTTATGTAAATGGAGTGCAAAGCAGAACTGTAACAGATCGGAAGTTCTGAAGAATAATGACCGCCCACGACCTGAGGGGAAGTAATACATAAAAACTTCGTTTTAAATTAAAAGTTTCTTACTGATATGTATCGTTTCAGTATTACATTATACACGAATCCCTGAGAGATTGCGAATGAGGTCTTTAGTTTTCCGCCAAAAAAAAAAAAAAAATTTCACAATAGTATGATTCATATTCTATTAATGCAACCATGCAACATCAGTAATTAACCGTTTTTGGAGTATGTTTACCCTAGCTACTATATGTTTAAAGGCATAATCGACATTGGAGAATTATACAGATATGCACGAATGTTTCATATACTCAATACCATAATTTTTTTTAATTGTACATATTACTAAATTAATTTATGTACGCTGACTTTTGGGCCCCCTTCGTAAGTTAATCATTTTTTCTTAGTTTTATCCCCAAATAGAAAGCGATTAGAAATATGCTTTTCTACCTACGTTTTATTATCTTTGAGGGCCAAATGCTATGATGTTAATGCTATATGTTGGATGATATAATATTTTAAGCAGAGTGATACTGAAATGTCTATGTAGACATACTGGGACACTAGCGGAAATTTCCCGTTTCTTGTGTTAAAAACGTTGTTTTCTTTGCAGAAAGTGGTCTTTATTGTTACAGAAAGTAAAAAAAAAACGGCAAAATATGGAGTTAGTAATTAGTGTTGCTGCCTTTGGTTTGAATAATTGCCTCAATTCAATGTGGAACAAGATCCAGATTTTCTCATTGGGTGTTTTCTCATTGTTCTTGTCAATAATCCCAAAGCCATTGGAGATTATGTGGTTTTCCTTGTTGTACTTGTTTCTTCAGTTCCCATTGTAATGATTCAATTATATTCAGATCAAGACTTGAACATTTTCATCTACAAGAAAACATTTTATTTTACGTCATGCGGAAAAATTCGGTAAAGCTTTGGCAGATTAGACCGTAGTAAACTAATATAGCTTTCGCTGGTTAGGTTTCCATCGACTTTTTACTAATTTTCTTCTATTGCTTTTGATGCACTCCTATACTAATATGTGTTCGCCACTAAATTGTACCGTCTTTGTGGCGAATCTTGCATTGTTTCTTTTTCCCATTGGTCATGTTCATATTCTCTTGCATTAAAATGTAAGTCTACACGCATCACTAAAATACGTTTTGCCCCTTTCCAGCACTTCATGCTATATGCATTGTTTTTAAGCATTTCAACCTCATATTCCGATATATTTTGGTTGATGATGGCTTCTTTTGATGCTATACGTTCGTTCAAATTGTTTTTCTTGTAATACTGTACATATTTTATCAGCTGAAACGTCACCGTTCACTTGTCTGGCTGTTAATTTTTTATTACAGAACGAGAATCTTACAATCTTTCCAGTAGCAGTAAAAGTCTTTTTGGATGGTTTGAACATTTTATCTGGAAATTTCCAGCCGCCTGGCTATCTCTCGTTGTGTCATCTTCCCTGTCAGAGTCACGACCATCAGATTTGTTTCAGCAGAAAATTTAGCCATGATTTATTGCAAAAAAGTAAGCTAACGTTCAACTACAATGACTTACCAGGACAACTTATGCTGGTATTAATAAGACGGAATAATTCCTATATAAAAAGTTGTATGTTATCAGGATTTTATCAACTCAGATCTTCCCTTGGCCTATTAGTTTTGCATGACTTTTTAAGTTTTAAACTGCTTAAAGCGGTGTATCTTCTGTGACACGGCACCTATGAAAACGTAACAATTTATTTTTCAATCCTCAAGGTCCACATACACTACTGATAAAAGCATACTGCTAAACAACCTTATCTTCTTAACAAAATAAAGGTGTATAATTATTTTATGTAGCTAGCTCAAAACATTTCCATGCCAGTGTACAAGAACGAACTACGGAATTTCAAGGCGATGTTACTTATATCGTTGTTCTGATGCGTTCTTTTCTGACCTAACAACATCTCAGAAGCGAGACCCTCCCAGCATTTACCTAATCTAGTAGTTTCCAAATGATTCCTAGCTGCCACCCCTTTAGATCTTAGGCCACATCAGTAGCACCCCTTTTCACACATATATAATGATATTTCTTTCTTGGCATTATGTATACGGCAAAATAAATAAAAAGAATTAATCTAACTGTAAACACAGATGTACATTTCGACTTTTCTTAGATATCATTGGATAAAATGTCGCCAGATGAACATACGTGGCTATATCATTACACATATAGACCTAGAGCACTGACTCTTACAAACGTTCTATCCAGATGTCACAAGTTAGATATAGCCAAACGTTTGGATTTTTAATTTCAGACAAAGAATAAAATAAAATTATTCGTTTGTTCGTGTATAAATCCTATGTCAATTTTGATTCTTTGTAAAGCACACATGTTCCTTAAATGTAAGTAACTTACATGGAGTCATACAGATTTTGTAAAAAGAAAAAAAAAAGAAAAATATATGACTTGGTTAGGGGAGTGGAATCGAGTATGGCTGATCATATATGGAGAGATAAGATGGTCAGCACCTTATGTGGATAAAAGTAAACGTACAAAAGAGAGAAGAATCAAATATCTGAAAGAATCAGCGCATATGGTAAATTATGACAACCCCTGTAGTAGGCCTAACACAGAAATAAATACCATATGGAAAACATAATTAAAAAAGAATGTGAAATGATAAAAAAGAGAATCAGCGGTAAATGAGGTAAATTGTGACAACTGCCGCAACTTTCAATATCAAGCAAACAAGAAAGACACTAGGTTTAAGGCTTCAAGTTTTAGGTTCTGGATTGCTCCACAAGACAATAGCTTAATGAATTCGGTAGCATAGTAATTGTTAGTTCAATCTCTTGGCCAAGTAATACATACATTGGAAACAGGGAGAGCAATAAGTGAGCAGTACTAAAGAATGAATCATACAAGATATCCATAGGAATGAACGGCAGGACGGGAATAATCTCCAACTGTAGATTAAATAATTCCTTCATTTCCAAATTCCCTCAAAGTTATCCGGATCGAAACGTCGAAACATATCTATAGAATGACATAAATCACTACGAATAAAAAAAAAAGTTGGTAACATTAATCCAAATGTAAACGGTACCTTTTGGGAGCCCAATTCCTTTGGTGTCAACAGAATTCTGGGTAATCTTTCTACAGGCATCTAGCTATTGAAACCTATCATTTACAGATATATTTATACAGCTTCCAGTGGGCGAGTTATTCTTCTTCTAGACTGGTTGCCACCCACAGGTAGAGAGTCCGACTTGTCATACTATTTAATCCATAGCGGAGCGGGAGCGGAGAAGAGATGGTATCATGTTATTCCCAAAGGTATTTGTGCGAAAGGGAATGTAACGAATTCGAAATCGGTTATTCCAATTTAAATGATTTATTTTTATAGTTTATCAACCCTTTGCAGGTTATTTAAAACCAGAAAAATTTCCTTTAAATTGTAAGAACTTTTTGAGATAATAAGGATTTAATGATAGAAGTTTTAGTAATTAATCCATGGCTCGGAGGAGAAGAAGTAGATTCATACCTTTCCTAAGGGTATTTGCACATCAGTAAATATAACGATCCTGTATTCCAACGGCGGGAAAGTAAGTTATACTCAAACAGCTTCTTCATGCGAACCACTGCTCTGTGGAACAGACTCCCAAGGGGATGTTTCCCGATCCGGTCTATATTCCCCTGCTATACATATAAACTACCACTTAACCTTAAATACAAATAAACTACCCCTCTACCACGAGTGACTCCCAGGCCTTGTACATGGTGAAGGTTACTTTTTGTTGAAGCTTGGATAAGCATGGAATAATAATAATACAACACAAAATGTACGTAAACAAAATGTATTGAAACAAGGAAAAAGGTACACGATATTTACACTTAGTTTTGGTATATTCTTGGGAAGACTGTTCCTGTAGAATGGGTTGATTAATCGCAGTCGGGCAGAGTCTCTGGATTGGATCTCTTGTTCCTTCCCCGTCTTCCCGGTACCAACCATATTTATATGGTCGGTACTCCACTATGTAAATTAGGTGGATCGTACCACAACACTTTTAAAGAAATGGAATTGAAAATCGGCACTCTGATTAACAATTTTGAGCCATTATACCAACCGCACGTCCTAGGTTACAGCACCTGGCATTTCTAAGTGGTCACCCATCTAGGTATTGATCAAAATCGACGTTGCTTAACCTCGGTGATCGTATGAGGACCGTTGTTCCGAGCTGCTAAACATTATACGTTATATAAATAATGTAACCAATGTAAAAAAAAAAGTGGAGAATTATTTATGAAATGCCAAACTATTGGAAAATATTATATTATACATTCCACGTAATATCGTTTTTACTTTAATATCAGAAAATCATTAAGTAAGAAAATGGTAAATAAAATCTCTGGGAAATATTTTTTCATTAAGCATCATAAAAACTGACAATGAGCAACATGATCTTCTTGATCGCCATGGAATCTGTCAGTTCCATTCTGTCAAAATAACGATACAAGGAATAAAATGTGAGTGAACGTTTTCGAAAACTTGTAAAATGCTAGCGGTCCTGTTTACTGACCCTGAATTAGTTTAACGTTGTGAGGGAGTCGTCTCACGCCTGATAAACATCTGACCTTTGACCTGGCCAATATGGAATTTCGATTTGCAATGATCGTCGTCGAAGCATATGTGCTAAGACAAATTTTCGGCAATGATTATTTTGCCAGTTGCACCCTCGCCTTTGCCGAGTTTCCAGATTCCACATGAAATGCTTACGCGACTTTATTTTCTTTTCGAGCTTCTTTTCGTTCACTGAATAAACAAGGGAATCAAAGACACCAACAACGAAGAATTTAAAGAAATAGAAAAAAGATTTTCAAGGTTCAATTGTTTTTTTATTATTATTTGCTTTCTTCCCTTTTCTTTTTTTACTCTTATTTTCTCCCATTTTACTCTTTCTCTCACTTTCTTCTTTCTTTCGCATTCTATTACTCTTTCCACTTTTTCTATCTTTCTCTTTTCTTGTCACTGCTTTTTGTTGTTTTCCATTGAATAAACAAAAGAAAATCAAGCCATCAGAAAGAAATAATTTAAGGAACTAGAGTGAAGATTTTGTCAAAGTTCCATTTTTTATTTCTTTATTTGTTTTCTTCCTTCTCCCCCCCTTTTACTCTTTCTTTTTTCTTTCTTTTGTTTCACTCTTTCTTGTATTCTTTTCTCTTTCTGTTCTTTCTGTTTTTCTTTTATTTTACTTTTTACTCTTTCTATTTCCTATTTTCTTTATTTGTCTTTCTTTTTTCTCTCGTTTTACTTTCTTTTCTTTCTATCTTTCTGAGATTCTTTTTCTTTATCTTTTTTCCTTTCTTTCTGTTTTTCAGTTTGTTTCTGTGTTTTTCTTTTTCTACATTTACCTTTCTTTCTCTCTTTGTCGCAGGTTTCTTCAAGGAATAACTAAGAAAATTAATGACGTCAAGAAGGAAGAGATTAAGAACACAGATTTTTTAAAATTCAGATTTTTGTTATGTCTTATTTTATGGCGTTCTGTTTTACTTTTTTTTCCTATTGTTTTTCTTATCTTTTATTTTTACTCTTTATTTTTCTTTCTTTTTCTTTTATTCTTTATTTTCCCTTTTACTTTCTTTCTTTTCTTTTTTCTTTCTTTCTTTTCTTTTTTCTTTCTTTCTTTTGTTAATTCTTATGTCTTTCTTTTTCCTTTATTTTCTTTTAGTCTTTCGGACATTTTTTTTCTTTCACTTTTCTTTCGTTTTTTTTTCTTTCTTTCTTACTGTTTGTCTTTCCTTTTAGTATTAATTCTTTCTTTCTACTCTCACTTTCTTTTACTTTTATTCTTTCTTTTTTTTCTTTCTTCCTTTATTTCCCTTTCCTTTCTTTTCTTTTTTTCTAACCCAATCTTTTACAGCTAATGTTTTTTACGGCCTAGACTGGAAAAGAACTTAGAGCTTGGAATTGTTTTCCCAAGTAATCATGAATATTAACTTTTTGTTTCGAAAACTTTTTTAAGTAATTGATTTGTACTTTTTTGAGTAATTGATTTGTACTTTGAAAACCGTTGATATTTACTAATTGGGAAATTAAGGTTAGAAAGATTGTACTTTATGAATTTTCAAATTTGATAGTCTCACCGGTCAAAAAAGTATTGTCGCTTTAGCTGAGATGGAAAATACCGCCCTTTGATATCAGTGACAAGTGCATAAACTATTGCAGCTGAGTCGGTTTTCCTAGAAAATCTGCATTAAAATTGGTTTTGCTTGGCTTCAAACACCAACATATGGCTGGAAATACATTATGATTTCAGATACTAAACAGTTCTCAGTAGCTTGAAAGTGTGTCTTGCCGTTGAACAAATGTACTTGTCTGTTGTTTCCTGTTTTCTATATAACAGAGAGAAATAAATAAAGAAGATAAATTCGTTGGTAAGTAATGAAATAGAAGGTTTACAACACACAAGGTACACTTACTAATTGACCTAATGCTAACTCGGTATTTATCCGAGCTCCCCACAAAGCGGGATGTGGCATAAGGCTGGTTTAAAGTGGGTTTTTTTGAGCCCTTAGGCCCGGCCAAAAACCCTGTAATAACCTCCCAGAAGAGACTCTGCTCTTCACCATAGCCTCGCCTGGGTTCCTCTTTGAACGAACGCAGAGAGTTCGACAAGTAGTAAGACCTAATGCTAACTCTCCTCAACTCCGCTTATCTCCGCTTATTTACATAAAACAGGCGATTCCATTCATTTATTTCCTATATGACACTGACCCAAGATTTGAGAAGTGTTTTGACAATAAGATTCGTATTAGCCTTGATTTCACAAGCCCCAAAGTTTCCTTTTTATTCTTAAGCAACCATAAAGATAGTTTTGTTTAGATATATCCGTTAACGTTAAACATTCAAACGAAACTAATTAACTGAAGATATCAATGACACGGAACAATCGAACCTTCGGTAATGTTTAAAAGGTATAAAAGACCCGATTATATACATACATTTTCCAGTGATTTATTTGGACAGAGATGGTTAAAGAGCCGGCAAAGAACGAGAAGCCTTAATATCTTTCATTTCTGCTGTTATTAAATAACATCGAATAACATCAAAGATAATAAATCTGACACTTACTAAAAGTTTCTGATATAACGAGAAACAGAAGTGAGAAGAATATGCTGAGACAATCTTCAAAAAAGTCCTGCCTAACTTGAAAATCAGCATTCGAATTTCTATAAAATTTCCTGTGATCGAACCTTGATCATTGGGAATATACAAATATATCAACCACGAAACAATTTTAATATCACATACAAATATAAATATAAATGTATTTTTCGGTATATATTTTACCTGAACATTTGATGTCAAAATCTGCTAGCGTCCTATACCTTGAAGTTAAGAATAATATAATTTTGTTCTTTTATTGTCCTCTTGTTTTCTTTTTCTTTTTTTTCTTTTTTTGTTTATTTATTTATTTTAAAGTGGTGTTGACCCTGAACATACTCCTGGGGCTAGCCGATGTAGAGGGTTATAGAGTTAGAGGTTATAAAGATAGTAATATATAGTTTCTCATGGAAAGGACATGGGTCATTTAATGACCTACATATTCTAGCTTTTCTTATTAATTTCCATTTTACTGTAGGTGTTTTATTCGTTTCTTTTAAGCACCAGAATAGGGATAGTTTCGATAGGGACGTCTGATTCCGGTATTTATTTAACCTAAAAGAACTTTGATGTTGATTGAATCTTTTTTTGAACTCATGCCTTGTGCATCCTATATAGACTTTTACGTTGTCTGGATCACTAATAGATGAGATATTCCATTGGTATACTGATGATTCCGTGCGACATTTATTGTTTAGAGGACAGTTATGAGGATTTCTGCAGTTACATAATTTTTGTTTATTGTCATCTCTTTCTATTTTTATACTGTCTAAATTTCTTTGGTCTTTGTCTAAATGTTTATTCAAGATGTTAGCATTATGTTTCTTAATAATTTTGTCTAAGTTTTCAGTACACCTGTAACTTAATTTTAGGGTATTTTTATTGAAAATAGTACTTAGTTTAATATCCTTAACGTGGCCGCCAATGTTAAATCCCGGTGAATTTCCAATTTTTAACGATTAATGCAAGGAATTTTTGTCCTAATTTATTCTTAACCATTTGGTTGTATAGGGGTGTGTACCAAATTATTTTTCTGCTTCTGTCTTTCCTATGCTTTCCATTTTTATGTAAGTTAGTTTTGGGTTTCTGTAGTCACTCTCTTTTAGAGCTTTATTATAGAAATTAATATGTTCATAGAAAATCTTCTCATTTGCTGAATTTGAACTTATTCTTTTTTCGATAGATAACGGAATATGCTTAATTATGGATGTAGGATGATTAGATTTAGGGTGTATATACAAAAGATTATTATTGGGTTTTATATAAGGTATGTATACATTTTTCATTAAATCTAATGTTATATGAAGTAAGTTCACTTTTTCAATTTAGTTCTTACCGTAATTTTTAAGTTCATGCATTTAAATTCTCTATATATCTTTCTATTTTATCGATTTATAAAGTTCTTTATAACCATAAGTCCATAGTCTCTGTATAATCTAATGTCAATTATATTAATTAAAAAATTCTTATGATCACATTGACATCACAATGGGATCACTAGACTCAGCTGAGTCTTCTGACCTTATAGGTCTTTTTATATTATACAATCGTATTTTTATATTATACAAGCGTATCGTGAAATTAATATATATATATATATATATATATATGTATATATATATTTGTGTGTGAATGTGTATGTGTACATGTCTGTGTATATATGTATATATATGCATGTGTGTGTGTGTGTGCGTGCATATTTATTAAAAAGTCAACTGCAACCTCTCGATATTTCTATGAACAAACCTACGAAGACTTTAATGAAAGTAGAATGGAACAATTGTATGCAGCAGGAATATTTTGTTACGACCCTATTGAAGGAGGAAAAAGACTGAGGCTTTCTCAGGTGTGCATGTGAGTGAAGAATTCTTGGGAGCAGAAATAAGAAGTGATTACGTCATTTCAGAAATGCGGTATCAGTAACGCAATGGATATGATCGAGGATGGCATTTTCTTTGGTCTTAATAATGAATCCACTGATGAAATGTTTGATTCCTTTTCAAACGATCGAGAAAGAAATGAGAATTTCGTACGTTTTGGACCAAATTCAATAACAGATTTTCTTTTATTTGATTTACGTTTCTTTTAGAGTTTAATATTTCGAACTCCTTTGAAAACAATTGAGGCTCCTTGTCACTTTTGAGACTCTACTTCACCCCAGATCTCAAGTGGAACCCATATATACGATCCGTCGGTAAAAATAATTATCAGTTCTCTTTGTCATTCCAGAAAATATCCGATTCCTTCTTCCATAATCTATTTTTACAAGAGACGAGTCGGACCAGAAATGAAATATTTCTGCCATTTTTGACAGAGAGTTTAAAAGCGCTTACATAGCTTCGTGGGTAATTAATTATTTTCTACTTTACGGCACATTTCCCATAGACGAAAATTTACAAGCCTATCGCTATTTTTAATGTTTTGCTTAACGTTATTTTTTAATGGATACCCATATTTGAATAGATGTTCTGTTCTTTAGTAAACAGTATATTTATTTATTTCCATCTACCGACCTGAATATCCGAGAATATTCTTATTATTAGAAAAATATGCACCCTGTGGCATGCGTTTCCCTAGGGAAAACCGTGTATTTGTTTGACCAGGAGGTTCTTCGTGGTCGAGAGATCAATGTACAGCAGATGTAATGAAGATTTCCTCTAGGAGACGCAGGTTCGAATTCTGCCGGAGGGCGCATATTTTTCTGACAAGATTTCTCGTATATTTAGGACGGTAGTAGGAAATAAATATACTGTTTAATAAATCAATCAATAAATAAATACAAATCATCTACTCAAATATGGGCATCCATTAAAAAATAAAGTCTATGGCAAATATTCAGAGGAACCATATTCCTTAGTTTTACCAGTTCAGACCTTTACAAATAAGACCTGCTATGTAAACAACTGAATCATCTTCATTCTCATCGTATTCCATTCTTTTTCTTATTTTATGTGGCGTGTCCATTCAGGACATAGGCGTTCATGGCTCTCCACTTCCCCCTATCCCTTGTAGCTCCCAATAAGTTTTGTCACTTTGCTACATCTCTTTGGCCCTGTTCTGTCATTTACTTGCTTAAGCCCGCTAGGTATGTCACGCGTTGCTTTCCTTTGTCTCTCTTTCCCTCTATTCGACCTGTGAGTATCAGATTCTCCAAGTCCTCCTTTCTCATTACGTATCTAAGAAATTTTAGCTACTTCTTCCTGATGTTAAGTATAAGGTTACTCCTTGTTTACACTCTCTCCAAAACCTTATCGTTGTTCGCACGCTCGGTTCATGATATCCTTAGTATCTTTCTGTAGAACCATACCTCCATTGCCTCGAGTCTCTTCTTCATCTTTTTGAAGACCGTCCAACATTCGCTGCCGTAAAGGAGGACAGATATCACGTAACAGTTTAGTACTCTTTTCTTTGTTAACAACGAAATCCTCCTGTCTCGTAATACTCTGCCTAGCTTTTGGAATGCATCTTTGGAGATCCCAATACGTCTTCGGATCTCAGCTTCACACTTACCGTCCTCTGTCAGAACACGCCCCAGATATTTAAATTTCCGTACCTGCTTGATTTTAGTGTCCCCGACCTGTAAATAGCATATTGGGCTCATCGTTTTACTGATGACCATGTATTCCGTCTTCTTGCAGTCCCTTCTTCTCACTCTCCTTCGCTACCTTCTGTAGGAGGTTTTGTAATTTCTTCTCCGTGTCTGCTATCACCACTGTGTCATCTGCGTATCTTACGTTTTTAAGATTGTGGCCGCCACTGATGAATCCCGGTGAAGTTCTACTCAGGAACAACAAACCATCCACATTCCGTTTGTATTACAGTGGCTAGAAGTAAGTTCCACTAAAACAGCTTCTTAACGCGGACCACTACTCTATGGAAATCTCCTAAGAGGTTGTTCCACGGAGCACTACAATCTTAACCTGTTCAAGAGTTAACTGTTACCTTCTCCTGCTATCCATATAAACTACCCCTTAACATAACCCTCTACCTCGAGTGCCCCCACCCCCGGGCCTTGTACAGGATGAAAAAAGGAAAAAGAAGCTTCTTCCCAAGAATCGCTTCTTTGAAATGATGTTTCCTTGATAACTACAATATTAACCACTTCAAGCCTAGAGCCAACCGTTATCCATCCTATATATCCTTATAATTTCCATTTACTTCCTCCTCGTCCATGCAACAACCTCAATCAGTAACTCTCTACCTTGCGTGGTTCTTGGGTCTTGCATTGAATGAACATTTAGTAAAAGAAACTAAATAATCAGACTTAATTTTTGTTCAATAATAACCTTTCAAATCGGAAATACTTTTTTCAAAATAAGGGTGCGTCTTATACACTGGTTCGACTTATATTTTAAAAATACCGTAAGATTATAATTACATTCATATCTTTGTGTAAATGTATTACGCCAATCTTTCTAATTGTCATTCAAAATCTACTGATGTCGCCGGATACGTAAATACATGAGGCCATGGTGCTTCTTAATCTTTACTCTGAATTCATAAAATGTGATTATCTCTCGACCAGTTTTTTTTATCTTTAATAGCAAGCGAAAATATAATATTGTATGTTTATTTTTTATATTCTTCAACATCTGCACAATTGGAGCGTAATAATTCTTTATCACTGAAAAGTCCTTTTTTTCCTTGGAAGAGAAGAAAGTTGCTTTCGTCTGCCACCAGGATATTGCTCGTGGTCAGATGTCTTAGCGGCATAAATTAAGGGCCGCTGGCCAAGTAGGTACAGACACACAAGTGGAATGTAGGATCTGCCCACCATGTGTGGTCCATCTGGGAGAGAACGAAAGTGAGATAGGGAGAGAAAAGTGAGAGTTCCACTCATAAGACGGTCATTATGTCGAAATGTATCACTGTGGAGATTTCTCTTCCAAACAACGCCTACTCCCCACCGGCTGCAGGGTTTCTCACTTTGCCGCCCAACATGCTTCATTAGATGCCGGCACAACGAACAGAGATGAGGAAGAAAAAATAAAGAAAAGACGGACGGTAGAACGCAAGGGCAATAAACTGAACGGTGGTTGCAATTGGAGACAGGTGTCCCTTGACTGTTTAGCTTCTTTGTTTATACACACACAAGAAAAACACAAATATCGACTGAATTTCAAAATCTACACGACAGACCCATACACATGGCTCATAGACGTCATATCGGTGCTTACACGTCGAACCCTTCGAGAAGTTCACTTCTTTCCTACTCCCTTCCCCCATCCCTTTTTTTAGGGGGAGGGGTATACAGAAAGCAATCGATTTGCATAAAGCTGTACACATTTTTGTAATCCGATAATATGTCTTTCTAAAAGCTGTATTTAGGAAACATTTTTAAAATAATTCAAAATCGATAAAGAAAGCCCAATTGTTCGTAATGGTTATTCTCGTTACAGATTTCGGAAATAATCCATAGTTATTTCCCCTTGAATAACTTATTTCAGTTATGAAATTATAAAGGAAAACAATATAGCTTTTTTATTATCTTTACTTAAGAAAATTTCATTGTAATATGAATATTGATATAAAATTGAAATTTTGAAAACTCAAGGGAATAACTTATCTTTTCTATACACGTCTGCAAATTTAATGTTGGCATAAGTTTTAATGTTGGCATTACGTTTACTATGTCAAACTGAAATTCGTTAAGTCTGAAGAACAACACTTTCCAGTGAGAAATTAATTTTTCAAAGAGGTAAGGTGAAATTGATTTTGAACAGATCCTATAAAGATTACTCTAATAATGTGGGATTGGAATTCTGTTAATAAATTTTAAGAAGCAAATGTTAAGATTCAGTTTTTTCTTTTTTTTTAAATCAATTCACCCCAAGGAAGATGATAATGTCAATAAGACTCAAAGAGCTACTGAGAATGAAAGAGAAATAAAATACATTATAAGGAACCAGAAACCCAATCCTTAACAGTGAACAAGCGATAAACCTCTACTCCTGTTCAAATGACCGGTGAACCGGATGATGGCGAAACTATTTACACCTACTAAATAGAAAATAGAAATAAATAAATAATATTTCAGAATTCAGGTAAAGGCGTTAGAAATATAAATGAAATAGATTTTAGAAGAAACATGAAACCCAATCTTAAACAGGAAACAAGGAATACACATGTTCAAAAGACCGGGGAGGTGAGTGAAGCGGGCGATTGGCTGTTGAATTCAACATCCACTTTCACCTGCGCTATTGCAAAGCTCCTCAGTAAAATTAATAGAGCTCCCTGGATGATTGGCATTTGTTTACATTCGTAAAAACAATATGCTAGATTTAGCTGCTTCGCACTATCAAATAATTAGCTCAGTGGTAGAAAATCTGACTAACACCAAGTAGGTTGGGTTTCAATCCTGTCTTGTTGCATTAGGATGTCTAGTCGCAATGAGGAGCTATGATAAAGCGAAACAGTACAGTCGGCGAATGATATATATATATATATATATATATATATATATATATAAATTATTTATTTAAAAATATGATTCCAACTCGCGACATAAGAGGTCTCATGTTTCAAAACAAGAGCCGAAAATTATATATAATTATTTGAGTTAATTTAATTCAAATAATTATATTGAAGTTTTCGGCTCTTGTTTTGAAACATGAAACCTCTTATGTCGCGAGTTGGAATCATATTTTTAAATAAATAATTATATTTATGCTCTACATTTGTATCGAGCACTATTTTTTTTTAAAATAATAACTAAAATACTAAGGAACTTTGGCTCTACCTAACCAGTTCTTTCCTATTTTCTATATATTTTCACACACACACACACACACACACACACACACACACACACACACACACACATATATATATATATATATATATATATATATATATATATATATATACTCATAAAAGAAAAACTACTTTTGTCAATGCGAACCGTCCTCTGATGGTATTTATATATTACTTTGGTAAAGAATAGTATTTTTTTTTGTTTTTTTACAAATATTTTTTTTGTTTTTTTACAGATATTTTTTCTTTATATCTGAATTTTTACACACACACATACATATACACTTGTACGGCAGAAATACCTCCCACATATACCTCCCAGAAATACCTCCTATAGAATGTAAGGCATTAGTGGAAATTATGCCTTCCTCTAACTAATGTATTATCATTATGTGGGATATATTTCTTGGAGGTATATGTGGGAGTTATTTCTGCCGCACCCTGAGTGTAAATTTCATACTTCAAGCGGGGACGTTAGAATTATAGAGTTAAAGTACAATTTAAATATTTATTTAAGTAATAAAAATATAAAAATCCACCAGCGACTGAATGCTTTTTAATTAAATAGTTACTGAACTATTCTTTAGTTTCTTCACTCATTTGTAAAATCACAAATATATATAACGGGTGTAACAGCAAAATTGTTCAAATCGTGTATCAGCAAATTTGTCCAATTATTAGATTAAGTTTGAACCGTTGTATCTTAGAAATGAATTAAAATATCTTACTTGAATTCTGGGCGGGGGGCGGGGGGTTATAACACGATAGGACTCTACTTTGAACAATAACTATGCATTCAACTCTAAGATGAAATGATGATCCGTCTTGCTGTTGTGACTTCCGGATCTCTACTGTTGACTCTTTTTTTAATTTATTCTCCGTTCTCTTGATGGTTCTTTTGATGGACTTTGAAGATGGAAGCCAGAGTATGGATGTTGGTACCATTACTGAAGGCTTGAATGATCTTTTTCCTTTCAGTATTGCTCACTTTGGAAGATATAGTGAGGCTTAACAAAACGATTTTAAATTTTACTCTTTTTAGCTGAATAACTCAAAGGGTTTTTCAGTTATTCTTATGACAAATGGTGTCAATATAGCTAAACCCTTTATATGAAATCTGAAAAAAAAACTTAACTTTAGTAGTTTTTAGAGACTTTTATGGAATGGACAATTATCCAATGCTGCTACACGATTTGGACAATTTTGATGTTACACCCGTTTTAATATTATTTTTAATATTTTATAATATTGGAAACTGCAATTTAAAGAAGATACATATATGCACATAAAAAGAATGGATTATTTATTCCACATGAAATGCAGTCTTCTATTAAAATTTAAAGTGCGCCCTAGAGTTTTAGTTATTGTACATGAGAGCTATGAAAAAAAGTGTCTAGTTACTATTCTTAACATCTTTAATATGGAAGGATAAGGGAGAATTAATTTCTAAAGTGCACCAGCTATGAAATTTACGATTCGAAACATAACCTTTCCAAGACTAGAACATGTCTCATCCACTCGACGTTTCTAAAAAGCCAATGTACACTAATAAATATGAATTGAATTTAGGGAAAAGACATTTGATGAAAATAGCAGTTTATGTTTCTTTAAAATCTGCAGTCAACCATTGAACCTGTAAGTGCAGTAAAACCTTTGGGGTCGGTAAATATATTTTAATTCTTTTTGACCTGGAAACAAACTAACATCAACAGTGAAATCGTAACATCTTGTCTTATTTGATGTACAGGGGAAAAATCCAGTAGACAAATAAACGCCGAATGCGGCTAAACTGTTTGCCATTCATTTACGCAGCAGTTGACATATAGGGGTAGATTGAGAATAAAAACAAACCTGGGTGAAATGTAATTCTGGATAGTTCTTAAGCAAAGGAACAGCAGCACAATGCCTATTAGTTAGATAGATAGATAGATAGATAGATAGTTAGATAGATAGATAGATAGATAGATAGATAGATAGATAGATAGATGAAGGAACTGAGATAGATAGATAGATAGATAGATAGATAGATAGATAGATAGATAGATAGATATGAACAGACTTAGATGTTGGAATGGTGTAAGTACATCATAAGTAAACGGCAAGGTTTTAAAACATACGTACATGCATGTACATATCCACACTTATACAGACGCTAACATGCGCGCACGTATATATATATTGGCTCTGTAAGAGTATATATACTTCACTGTATGCATAAATAAGTATGATTATATATATATATATATATATATATATATATATATATATATATATATATATATATATTATCTTATAATATTTTAATTATAATAAATTACAATGAAAACATTTTTCATGTTTCGGTACTGAGTTGGTGACTCATCAGGCGATGGTCGATAACCAATGATAAAAATAAGTTATTAGGGAAATTTAAAAAAATAAATCAGTACCTCTTTTCGTAAGTTAAAGGAGGGTATAAGGTAAGGATTAGAAATTTACTTATGGGTATGTGTACATTAAGCAATGAACGTCACGTCTACGCTAACATATAAAAATAAGTTGAGAGGGTGGAGGTGGGTAGAGAACAATTACCGCGACAAATGTAACATTTATCTATCCAAGTATGATTTTGCAATTTGTCGAAGTAGGCATAAATTTATCAGATTTTTTCAAAAAAATTTTTTCAGAATCCTTCATGCACATTTATAAAACTACCATTCATCCGTCCATTGAATATTGCTGCCATATCTAGTCTGGTGCTCCTACTATATAGCTCGAAATTCTTAACAAAATTCAAAGAAGGGTCTGTAATGTAAGCGGTCATGATCTGGTATATCGACTTCAGTCACCTTCCCACAGATGTGACGTGACTTCTCTCTTTCAGTATCTGTCTATATTTCTGAGATGAGGTATTATGTACATTATTTAAATTATTCGGACTATTGTCCTCGTCTTTGTCGCCATATTTATTACGTTTCAGCCGTTGTACGCCCCGGCCTTCTTCAGGTGGTTGGAATGTCGAACTGAACCTTTTATTTCGCTCACTGGGGTAGACTGTTCTAGTTCCACATGCCATGTTTAATGGATGTCAGTTATCAGTTATCTCCTGTTAATTTCCCTCTGAAAGTTCTCGACTTCCTTAACTGGGTATTGAACTCACACACTTTGGGTCCTGTCACTGTATCTAACTAACGCAGTTATCCACTGTGCCATGTGTCCTCAAGTCAAGGCCTCTTTCTCTATTCCGATGTACCTTCGGATCTCTGTGTCGCATTTTCCGTTACCTGTTACTACACTATCCAGATAGTTCAATTTTTGTATATATTTGAAGCTGATTCGTTCACTTAAATGCTTGAACCTTTGGTTGTCTACTTTGCTGATGGCCATGGATTCTGTTTTCTTATACAGTGTAACCCGGATATAAGAGAGTTGTCGGGACCGGAGAAGAAGTCTCTTATATCCGGGTTTCTCTTATATCCGGGTTTGGTCTATTTTGTTTAGGTAAGACAAGCTCTAATTTGGGACCAGAGAAAATCTCTCTTATATCCGGGTTTCTCTTATATCCGGGTCTCTTATATCCGTGTTATACTGTTTTTTTCTCACATACTTTTGCTTTTTTCTCTCAGAGATTTTTTTTTATAGTTTGCCATCTGATTTCCTCTGTCAGTGATAGAATATGATTGAACAAATATTTGTCAAAATTTAATAATAATGAAAATATTTCATTTCACTATCGATAACGGCTCTTGCGTCTACTACTACTACTACTGCTACTACTACTACTGCTAAGTGTAAGAAAGCAATAGAAAAAAAAACAAAGGAAAAGCAAGTTTAAAATTAATATTGACATAGCGCTAAGAAATTGAGAACTGTCGATTCCTTGTTCATGCGAAAACACCAGTTCACCTGTATTAGGCTTATATTAAATTTCATTTATAATGGGGAGATATTGTAATGATAATTATTTTTTAAAAAACTGCATTAACACAATTTGGAACTGTTTTCTATCATTCATTGCATCGTTACCTGCAGAGATGATCAGCATGAGGCTCACCGCCAATCAGAACGGTGAACGGAAACGAACATTTCACTCGTTCAGTCGTTGCCGCCAACAAGCGAATTCAGCTGGAAATTCACACTGAACAATAATTAATCAGAAAATGAAGCGGCCATAAAAACAATTATCATCATTAGAAAATGGCAATGACGGATTTGTGCTTACAAACTGTGAAACTGGCGGGGCACACAATTTCCTTTATTGTGCTGTTGACTGATAATACATTTGTATCAATAGTTTATTAATTACAGAAAAGCGATTAGTTTACTGATTAGCATTTTTGTACGATAAAGCCGCGGATTTGTTTGATTTCGTCTATAATAGTTGTATTGAGTCGGACAGATAATAACAATACGAAGTTGGTCTTGTGCTCTTATCAGCTAAAATTGGTAAACAGTAAAAGGCGAAAAAAGTTGTGCAGTAAAAGGTCAGTGGGAGAAGATAGAAGAATAGTGCTGGGTATGACGATAAACTACATCCGGCAGCAAGGTCTCTGATCAGGAGATTATGTGTTTGTGAGGAGCGCGAAACCTCTTAATTGCTGTTGTTCCCGGGTGGTAGCACCTGCTGGGGTCCAACCTATGGGCAGATAGTGAACTCACAAACAAAACCAAGACTATAAAAGTATCAATATATTTTATAGTAAAAATATCATTAATCAAATTTTTCTTTAAAAAAAAAACCCACAGCACAATACAGGAAATTGTGTTCCGCCAGTTCCACAATTTGCATCTACGTAAATACCAACTTAATTTTCATTGGACAATGTCAAGAATTATAAAGTTTTCCTCGTAGTTCAAATAAATCTTTCCGTCGTATTCTATCAAATGCTTTTCTGTCGTCTTTGAGACATAGGTATGCTTTTTTCTACATTCGTATTTTGCTCAGCCTGACATCATTCTGATCATAAGGTTGCATTTTTTGTTTCAGTGTTTTATTTTTGTTTGTTTTATATACAAGCTATACTCTTCTTGTCTTATTTTCAATATAATTCTCTTAGAAGTTCTGTTCATTTCTCTTTACTTGATATAATTTTCCTACGTTGAAAATGACAGCAGAGACGCTGCCTTCCTCTTTGTAAAATACTGCAAAGTATTTACACTATTTACATCTATTTATATATTTATTGACATATTAATGACGTTTCGGTCGTTGTACTCTCCGACCTTCTTCATGTGATATACGTTGGAGTTTCGAACGGAAACCTTTATTTACACTGGGGTAGATTGTTCTAATTTCACGTGTCATACCTGGTTTTGGAAATCTCAGTTACCAGTTAATTCCGTTTAGTTTTTGATCCCTCTGATGCGGCCAGGTATTGAACACACAACTCTTTGGGTCAAATCAATTTTAAATTACACATCCAACGCTTTTATCCACTGAGTCATGTAATAAATAAAGTATGAGGAATGTCGTAGCTTACCACGATCTAAACATCATGAATATGACAATAAAAATTAGGATTACAGTCCGAAAGATGTAAATAGTTACAATACCTCATATCAGAAATAAGGACAGATAATAATATATATATATGGATCATATATATATATATATATATATATATATATATATATATATATATGTGTGTGTGTGTGTGTGTGTGTGTGTGTGTGTGTGTGTGTGTGTGTGTATTAAAACTATTGCACACTCGTTTCATTCAGGAATTCTGCTACCAAATTTGATAAGTAAGCACTTCAATAACGCCAATGTAGAAAACGCGATGTTGAATATCGACTTATCAACTGGCGATATATATATATACGCACAAAAGTAAACGCATTTTTTGCCAACGCATTTCGTCATCTGATGGAATTAATATATTACTTTGTTAAAGAATAGTATTCCTTTTGTTTTTTATTCATATCTGAATTTTTACACACACACACACACACACACACACACACACACACACACACACACACACACACACACACATATATATATATATATATATATATATATATATATATATATATATATATAATGGGTACAGCTGAAATACCTTCCACGTAATATACCTCCCAAAAATACTTCCCACATAATGGTGTCTTCATCTAGCTCATCTTTCACCATTATGTGGGAGGTATTTCTTGGAGGTATATGTGCGAGTTATTTTTGAGTTGAATTAGAATTTAGATATATTCTTTTTAAGTAAAGAAAATATAAAAATCATTTAGTGACTGAAATACCTCATCTCAGAAATATAGTCAGTTACCGCAAAATATGTTTCATAAACATGAAATACTATAAAGGACTCGATACTGTTGTTAAGCTAAAAAAAATAATTTTCAACAGTATTAATCGTCGATTCTGAACGAATATAGAGGACAATTGGTTTTCTGCGTGCCATTGTGCAGGTTGAAAAATCATTCACATTTAACTGACCATTTTTAAAGTTTTTCTTTTACAATTTCGAAACCCGACTTCTTTCTATTGTAATAATATTCTGTAAGAAATATACATAATTTTGATCAGTTTGCAAGCAGTAAATATGTTTACTTTGTGACAATTATTCATGTTATGACTTGTGTGTGCTTCTTGCCACAAACATTCATTTGAAACAAATAATATGTTAAGAAAACAATTTATTTCTCCATCTTTGTCTTCTTAACGAACATTCTTCATCTTATGCATTTTATTTTTAACAAGTTTTCTGCATTTATTCTACAACAAGGGAATAATTTATCTCGACACCTTACTTTTTTCATCCGTGTTCTCTTCTCATTATTTTCGGGATATTGCTTTAAATAAGAATAAATATAAGTTTTATCTAAAACAGAACAATAAAAGACAGATATATTGTAACGTTCAACACAAATACACAAAGAAGACATGCAATTTTCACATGAAAATACAGAACTGCAAGTTTCAATTGCGTGACACTTCTTTATATGTGTGGCATGTCAAAGCAACTAGATAAATAAGTAAACGATTACATCTATTCTTAAAAGTTTCTTAACATAGCTGGTATTGCAGATTTTACAAGAGTTCAAATGGATTGACTTAAAATTAATGAGAAAATTAATCTCTAAAAACATTCTCGCTATCTCACTAGAGTTCATCATAAAAAACTTTATAATTTAGAATGAAATATTTGGTCGGTGGCGTCACTGTCTGCTATATTGCGTAGGAAATATACAGATGTATGTTATAAATATCTGAGTCGTTGTATATGTTCGGGGTTGTGCTGCAAGGCTTACGACCTGGTCAAGACGCTCTTCATCCCAAAATCTGTTTATGTAACCAGATATTGACATGTTCGTTGGTCCATGGATATTTTAGTACACTTCCGTATGAGCATAATAATCAGATATAAATACATATGTGTATATGTTTCTATATTTCTGAGATGAGGTATTGTAACTATTTACATTATTTATATTGTTCGGACTGTTGTCTTCATCTTCATCAGGAACTCTGCTACCAAATTTGATAAATAAGCACTCCAATAATGGCAATGTAGAAAATGCGATGTTGAACATCCACTTACCAACTGGCAATTATCCAAAATTTACAATAGTCTAAAGTAGTCGAAAGGTGATGACTGTTACCGTGCATATTTATATTTGTTTTATTAAAAAAAAAAACTCGAATTCATCATGGTCGGTCTTTCAAGGAGGTGACGATAATGCTGTCATATGGAAAAGATACCAACTTTCAGTAACGTATGTGAAAACCTGAAAACCATAGCTTGTGAGTAAAATTTGGTAAACATAACTGTTCAGAAGCCGTCTATGGTTGTAGTAGCACGAAGTTACAAGTCATTTTGACTGAAATTCAAACTAGTGATCACGCCAGTTCATGCATCCTCTCCCGGAAGCTGTAAATTAAGTCTGCTCTGCATAATTGCAGTATAAACTACATATTGGCTCTGTCCGTTTGCAAAACGATCAGCAAACTGGAAACACATAGCGGGTGTAAATAAAGTCACTAACGTATTTTAAATCAAAACTAGCAGAAACACAAAAGAATATGAAGAGGACGCATTTTAAAAACAAATCAAACATATTTATAATAAATCTTATTCAAACCCAACTGTAAATTTCTGGATAGGATTGTCATCAGAAAATGTAGCGACTTTCATTAATGTAAATATTACAATTGAAATTTAAAGAAATATATTGAACCATTCCTTTGTTTCATATCTGAAAACAGAATTTTTTAGTAGGATGGTGCACCTACCTATAGATTACTTAGATGACACCAGCAAGTTTTGCAAAAGGAAATTCTTAAATCTTTGGCCTAGGCCAGTGGTTCTCAAACTTTTTTTTCTGGGCCGGAATGAATATTTGTTCGTGCTTCACAAAATTTTTCTGTGACAAAAAGTACATTTAAAAGTAAAAAAAAATATAGAAATAGAGTTGAAAGAAGATAACCACGGATTCGAAGTCAGAACATTATTATTGATAACTCTTTTCTCTAATTCACGGACCCTAGTTACTATATTCTTAAAACTTGATATAATGCAAAAATATCATAATGATAAAATTGGTCAATAATTCTTTATAACTATTTATACTGGGACTCATGCATAATAAATAAATTTAAATTAATATTAAATAATACAATAAATTTTGAAATCATATTTATTTTTGACATATGAATTTTTTGAAACTATTTCTAAATCTTTGATTGTCTTTCAATAATTTCGCCTCATCTGCTATCTTTTTCCACCGCACCTGTGAGGCGTGCAGCACCGTTTAGGAAGCACTGGCCAAGGCGAACGGGGCCAATAATTTAGGCAGAAAGGTTATGAGGCTCAGCAAGGTAATTATCCAATAGAATTCACAATCATCCGCATCTAATTTCTTTGGCAGCGCTATGGAGATTGATCTACTTAAATCCTCCGGTATTTCTCCGCTGTTGTATATTTCACTTTTCATATCTATTCAATCTTATCTTGTCCTACTACATTGTTATTGTTCTTTTTGACTTGTGACGTCCTTAGCTTAACTTTTAATGCTCTGAATCTTTCCTTTTATTTTATGTGGTATAGATTTCTCTTTTGTATCATTTTGGAAGAGTTAGCTTGTATTCCTTCCATCTCTGATATGTCTTTCCTTTTTCCATTATAATTATACCCTTTTTGGATTTTATGCATCTTAACGAAAAGGACGTTTTCTATCATATAATTTCTTTTATATTTCATGTCTGTATGCTTAATCTATTTTGTGTAGTTTTTCGATCTCGGCACACTTCACACTGAGCCATATGTTTTTTAATTGCTTGTACCTATTTCCACTGTTTAACATCACATACTCTGTGCTGTTTGCTGAAATAAAATAATTACCCACTAATCATATTAATACATCCTTTCTGAAGTATAATGGACATTTCATAAACATGAAAATTCCGATCTTCTCTATCTCTAGTGTTACCAAGTAAAGCAAACAAAGAAAAACTCATACTATGCTAAAGTCCCACTCGTGCAGCTTTTTCCCATGAACTACTGCTTTGCAGCACAGACACCCAAGAGAATGCTTCCCCCACCATTACAATCTTATACTGCTCAAATCTAGAGTTAACTGTTATATCATTCCACATATCCGCATCATCTGTGCTTCTTACTTTGTAACCCTCTACCTTAAGTGGCTCCCGAGCCTACATCATTGTGAAAAAAGCGGTTATTAGAATGAAAACTATAGAAATATGAAATCTCAAACCCGAGGCATAGATTTGAATTCAAGTACCTTTGTAGCAGCCTAGATTAACCCCTTCCAAAATATACCTGGGAATATTTTAGCCTAGTCTAGAATAACCTCAGGGGTATGATATGATTAGTCTACTTCATACCTCGAGGTATAAAATAGCCTAGTCTAAATTATACTCAGCTATGTCATGTTATACATCCCATTTAATGTTAGTATCAACAACTGTTTTTCTTAAAATGTCATGTGATAGATCTTGTTTACAAATTGTTAATAATGACTGACACCACTTCACCAATAATCAGGTTTCTAAAAACGAACTAAACCTGTTCAGTTAATACACGCTGTTCGGCAAGAGGATATAAATATTTTCATAATAAACTGTGTAGAGTGCACACACAAGAGTAGCCAATTACAAAAATGTTCACAGTTTAATGATTTTTGAGCAAAAACAAAAGGCATTCAGAATTCCGCTTTGTAGGACACTGAAGTTTAGTTCTACTAATGTTCAAATGAAGGAATCGGATTAAAATTGATGGCTGCTGAATACAAACAAAATATATATGCGTACATGTGACACTGAATGATACATAGTGGCTTCTATCATCTGGGGATACAATGATGCTCCAGCTTTTTCAATATTGCAAAAGTGGGTAGCTGAATTTATGTGTGGAAGTCTTGAAAATGATTCAAGGTCTAGACATCCTACAACTACGGCCATCTAGAAAAACATTGATCCTGTTCACAACCTGATGATGAATGAGAAGCGATTGACTATAGATCGAATAGCCAATGCTATTAGAATATACAGTGAGAGAGTTGAGAATACACTGCACAACGAACTTGGCACGACAATGTATGTCACGTCTTCTGACATTTGATCAAAAGCGCACCGGCCTTTTTACATCACGGTAAAATCTGACATTGTTTGTGGCAGATCCAGCTGGTTTCCTAACTAAAGATGAGTGTTGGGTTCATCAGTTTGAGTCAGACACAATCCTCACCTAAAGAAGACCAAGGCCGTTTCATCTGCGGGGTAGGTGATGGTCTCAGTTTTTGGGATGCAAAATCATTGCGTCTATTGACTATATTTAAAAGGGCCACACCATCACTGGAGAGTATTATGCCAACTTTCTGTGGCAGTTACGATAAGCTGCCAAGACCAAACGCCCAGGAAAACTGACGGAACGTGTCTTGTCTTAGAAGTAAAATCCTCCAGCACACAAGTTCTCGGTTTCAATGTCTGCAGTGCGCGATTTTGGCTTTGAACTGGTTGATCACTCTCCTTAATTTTCAGATTTATCCTAATCTGCTTATCATATTTTTACCAACATGAACAAGCACTTGGATGGTAACCAGTATAATATGGATGACGTCATGCTGTTGTTGCTTCTTTGACCCACAAGATGAAAGCTTCTTCACCATTGGGTCCCAAGCACTGCAACACCCATGAAAAAAGTGTGTGCACCGCCAGTTGTACAATGTTGAAAAAAAACCCCTTTTTTGGCCACATCCCATTAGAGTATCTCGGTTAGCCTATAAACTTTTCATCCGACCCTAGTAATCTATATTAACCCATTCTATACGCGAATTTATATACTGGCCTAAACTAAATTAAAACCGTTATAAATCTGCCGAGCCTAGTACGACCCCGGTATACATAGGGTAAGCGGTATATCCTAGCCAGGTTAATGAAAGAATATCTCAAGTTTAAGTTAAGACTATTTTCTCTCATATTCTAAATACGTTAATATTCTCATAGCGTGAAAATCAACACGTCACAGTGATAGCTATTGGTGTTTATTTCACTTAAAGCCTCACTATAACGGCAATATTATTGCCACATAAAATAAATAACCCTAGGGATGTCAAGTTGAATTTCTCTTTGCCAATCTGCGGTAAAAGGGCGGGGTTCATGGACTCCGTTTCAAAGTGATATTTGATGAATACCCTGCAAAGTAAAAAAAAAAGTTAAAGCTGCAGAGATGTAAGATAAAAAAGGGGGCTCTGTCGATGGAAAACACGCCCTAATTGTAAGGTTGGTCTTCCACGAGTACCGGCAAAATATTTTCAAGTTGCTGTTTTGGACAGAGACTGGCTTAATAGTTTAATGTAATTCTAGCTGGAGTATAGTGTGTGTGCGCGCACAGCGGAATCCAACTCACACATGGCGCGCACATTGTTCTCGGAAAAGTAAATGAGCGGGCCTGATAAGCCGAGTAGTTCGTAGATCACAATGAGAGTTTTACTATTTTCATTCCCTTTTACCTTCAGTTGCTCATTCTTGACAGACAGGAAAAAACACCGAATTGTATTTTGTTTCAAATTAACGATAGAAACCTTACCAGTTTGACTTCTACCCTAAATAATATATCCAGCCCATGATTTGAAATAGACAATGACATTAAGAAAAGCATACTCTTTTTTTTCTTTGTTGTTTTCGTAAGACCGGTTTTACTTCTAGACAATAAACTAAAAGAGTCTGTCTTGAACATGGAAGGATATCATCCATGATTAAGCGCTGAGATATAATATTAGAATGAATACAATGGATCTAGAAAAGTGGTTCTTAACCGAAGACTATTTTATGGGGGATACAAAACAATTTAGAGATTTGAGGTGTGCAGCACAAGTTCGATGATTGTGGCTACAGTACTACAACCCTGTTGCTTTCTATATTTTAGTTCTAATAAATCTAAATTATGTAATTGAAATATATTTTTAGAGATTTATTTACAAATGAACATCAAGCTCAAAAGAGTGACTAAAATTCAATAAAAACAAACTAACTTTAATTTAAAATATATAATATTTTTTGGTGTGAATTAATATTTGCGATAAGTAACTTCACATTATTTGGGGTGAATTAACAGAAAAGATCCAAGGATCACATTACTGATTAAATAAATGATATCGTTTTCCTCTTTAGGCATTAACTGTGTATTATCAAATAATCGTCAAGTGATTTTTATGTTACTAATGTGCATTTATGTGAAATTTTTGTGCAGAACTTTTTTTTTATTTTACATAATTTTATCTTTTATTTTTATTATTTTGCAGAACTTTTTAAATGTGTCTGTATATTTAATTGCAGAACGTTTTTAGGCCAAAATAAAAGTTTATTTCATTTAACTAGTTTGGTTTTTAAAACAAGCAGTTTTAAAGTTTATATAGAGAAATATCACTGTTTATTTATTCCGAAAATGGTAAAAAAGCTTTTGTTAAAGTAAACAGCTAGGCAATGGGGGGGCAAAAATCATCAATCAAAAGGGGGGGTATGAATAGATCAAGGTTGAAAACCGCTGATCTAGATGCAAAGCTTGAGATTTGACTTTCGTAACTCGCTATGAATTTTTAAAATGCTGTGTTCATTCAGAATGTAGGCGATTATATCTCTCCACAGTTTTCTTTTCTTTTATTTATTATCAGAAAATTGCTATATATTTTTAAGAGAGGCAGGGGAGTAATTCCTCGTTGTCTTCTCCACAGTTCAGAATTCAGAGTTTTCCTACTCCTAGATTGCTTGACATCCAAGGCTAAAAAGCCTAGTTTACTCTGTTATTTAACGCGTCCTTCCCATGGAGATTTTTGGGAAAATAAACGCAACAGATTTGGTCAGAATCAGCATTCGATTTACTTTCAGCTACACAACCCGCACATCCCTGTTTCAGATGATTGTCTCCATAATCAACTAATAAAAATTCAATTTTATATATTCACGAGTATTTAAATCGTGGAAAAATGTTTTGTATTCATATTATAGTGTATAATCTAATGTGTGTTTTTGTAAAATATTTGATAATATAATACTGTAAATATTTATTTTCACATAATGTTTTAAGCTACTCAATAGGTCAGTGATGTGTAGTCATCGAATCTGCAGAACGTACAATTTTGAGGGGATGTGCGTGTGTATGCATCAGTGTATTTGCTTGTTCGTGTGTGTATGTGATTGTGTGTCTATTTATGTATGTGTTTGTGTGCACCTGAATTTGATCGTCTGTTTATATATGCCCGACCGAATGAGTACATGTATGTATGCTTGTACGTCTGTTAATTTGAAAAAATAGGTTTCCAGAACAAAAAAAAAAGATGAAGTTGGTCTCAACTGAATGTAGGTATTGAGTCGAATTTCGACCTTCTCGACACCCTCCTCCTGTATTCTCTTAAAAGATAGGAAGCAATCGATTGTAACCTTGCTACTCATTGGATATTTTATGTTTTCACTTTAGAAGACATCTTTTGCCATTTGTGTACCATAATATACGAGAAAATGCCCAAACGTTATGCAGAAGCAGTTTAAAATGGCGGCGGTGTTGTGTGGCAAGAGTGTAAAGCGGAAATAGACAAAGGAATATGATAACAGCAACAGAATTTGAAACACAGTCATATTGAGCTCCATTATTCTGATCACGGATGAAAATGTCACGTAGAACCAGTAAACTGATGTCTGAAGTTGGCTTTTGCATTTTAGCGATCGGCGAAGGGGTGGCTGGAAACAATGAAGAGTTGCTTTCTTTTAAACATTTATCTTTCCCCTTATTGTTATTTTATTGAAGATATTCTAAAATAGAAGGAGGGAAAGAAAGTAAGAACATATGAGTGCGCAAATGTGTAAAATTCGGATATTTTGACGGGGGTTATAAAATGGGGTAAATGAAAGAGAGAGAATGGTTATACATGATAAACATCAAATAAAACGGACAAAAGCATCATTGGATGCTATAAAGAAAAGCGTGTTTAGCAAGGGAACACATCAAAACAAAAAAGAGGAAAAATACACACACACGAAACACACACATGTGTGCGTATATATATATATAGATAGATAGATATGTGTGTGAGTAGATGTGTGTGTGTGTTATATATATATATATATATATATATATATATATATATATATAGAGAGAGAGAGAGAGAGAGAGAGAGAGAGAGAGAACGTCGGGAATGGATGAGAAGGGGAGAGATAAATCATAGCCTCGATATTGTGCATTCTCCTCCATAAATATACTAAATTTTAAAAACAATATTTGTGTGTATACATACGTGTACAAACACACACACAAAGTATATATATATATATATATATATATATATATATATATATATATATATATAGAGAGAGAGAGAGAGATAAAGAGAACGAGAGAGAGACTGGTTTGTTAAAAAAATATATCCATCTATCTTTTCTATAAAGGTGCTATAAAACAATATACAGACTGTTATACTCCGTGCTAAGGGGATAAATACGTAACACCAGGTGGATAATAGAAGAAAGGTTTATTGTACACAACCAGTACAATAAGGTCAATCAAGTAGTGAGTGTCACTAATTGGAAGGTCGGACGTGTTTGCGTCGTTTCGCTCTCAGTCTGAAGTCTCTTGTAGACGGTTGACTTTATAGGTACTTACTACGTATAGTATAATCATGCACGGGGGTGACTGGTTATTCCATTACATCACAGACATATATATATATATATATATATATATATATATATATATATATATAATTATTTCAAATTTGCAAAATCTATGTGAGAAGCGTGCTCAATATCGAGGATAGAACGTTTGTAAACACACACACACACACACACACATATATATATATATATATATATGTGTGTGTGTGTGTGTGTGTATGTATGTATTATAATTATAATTTTCTTTTGAAAATATGATTCCTTCGCTACATAAGAGTTCTCATGTTTCAAAAACAAGACCCAAAAGCTCTGTTTCATCCACATGCGAAAATTTTGGAATAACTAATCTTGAAGTTTACGCATATTCATATAAGCATATTCATTCATAGAATTAATTACTATGAAAACGGCTTAAGCGACCAGTTCAATAGGGGGCGTAAGGGTTAACAATTTGTATCAACATATCAGTTACTCTCGGAAAGTGGCCAAGCCAAGGCAGGGCCGGGGTGTCCATTTCAAAGGGAATGATGACATTCCTATACGCACATTGTCTCTCCGTCTTAGCGGTAGAGAGTTATTGACACCGTTGTACGCCTTTAAGTGTCTGATTTTTTTTTTTTTTCCTAAAAGGCCTGTTCGTACATCTACTTTTGCATTGAGCACTGTTTCTTAAAAATAAAAACAAAAATACTAAAGAAGTATATATAAATAGAATTTATTTTTTAATGCGACATATTTTCATATTTTTAGTGGATACCTGTATTTGAGTGAAAACTGTTTAAAATAAACAGGTCGTCTTCTCAAATACTGGTATCCGCTAAAATAATGTTTGAAGTATATATATATGAAAATATTGCTTAACTTTTAAATATCAATTTTATCCCGACTTCGAAGTTTTTTGGTACAATTTCCAGTCCTTAGGTGTGTGTGGCGGGGTGGGGTGGGGGGGTCTGGATTTAAACGATATTTTTTTGTTTTTTTAAATTTTATCAAGAAACTTCGAAGTCGGGACGAAATTAACACCTATTTTTAATATTATTTAAATATTTTTAATATTGTGTACTATACATAAAAATCATCCGCTGTTTTTTAAATCTTAACCATGTAGGTTGTGTTTTTGATTGACTATTTGTATATACAGGTCAGTGATGCATTGTCGGTTTTCTATTGTATTGTAATGCATTGTGGGTATACTGTTGTATTATTCTAACGGTTATTTTGATGGGAGGTAACGGTTATGTCTCGAATTATTCTACGAGCTATTAAGTGGAAAAATTAAAAATGTTCACTTTTATATATATATATATATATATATGTGTGTGTGTGTGTATGTGTGTGTATGTGTGTGTATGTGTGTGTGTGTATTGGCCATGTTTGGGTAGCAATCTTTCATTAATGTAGGTTTGACTGAAGAACAAGGAAATTATTCTTTTAGCAATTTTATTTAATTTTTCTACGGTTTTAACATGTTCTGCTTTCTGGGAGCTTTCAGATTTTATAATCCATTACTAAAATTTATCTTATTGAATGCTGGACAATCTTCTCACAAATGAAGAAGAGACTTGAGGAAACAAAAATCTTGTTTCTACAGAAGGATACTGATAATTCCATGGATCTAACATGTGAGTAAATAGGAAGTTTTAAGGAAAATGAAAACAAAAATAGATACTTATAATTAGAATTAGAAAGCGACAATTGAAATTCATAAGGCACATAATAAAGAAAGAGGACCCGGAAGATTTGACACTCACAGTTTATTAATGGGAAGAGGGGTAGGGAAAAGCAGCAAATAAATATGCTTGACATAACAAGTAGTAGCAGTGATTGCAAAGAAGACAGACTTTACTAGGGAAAAAAGAGCAAAAAAGGGACATGAAATAGTGGAGAATCCTAATCTCCAACATTTTGAAGATAGGCAGCACATAGGAGAAGAAGGTCATGGATTTTGTCTATGGATTCACAGGTTGTGTCTTTATGTATGATGTTTAGCAACAATCGTAAACTATCACAAAGAAACTTAACACTAGTCAATTTATATTTACGGTTTTACTGGGGAAATATTTACCCAAATGATAGAAATTATAGAAAAATAAATAAAAAACAACAAAACCAAACCTATATATATACAAGGTAACCCAAAATGTTATGTCCGTTTTTAAAGGAAAAAAAGAAAACGCTTAACTTATATTTAGTCTTCGAAGTAATCGGCATTGGCATCCAGCACCTTCTGCCAACGCGTCTCCAGCTGTTCAATGCCCTTGCGGAAGAACTCGGGGGAGGGGGATGACGCAAAGAAGTCTGTGAGGGCTTTGCGCAAGTCTGCTTCATTGGTGAAGGATTTCCCACGAAGATGATTATCCAGGGAGTAGAAGAGGTGGCAATCGGATGGCGCAAGGTCAGGTGAATAAGGTGGATGGCACAAAGTCTCCCACCTAAGTTGCTGTATGGTATCCCTGACCACTCGCGCGACATGCGGCCTGGCGTTGTAATGGAGGAAAAGCGCACCTTTGCGATTCACCAGTGCTGGATCCTTCTGGCGCAATGCCTGTTGCACACGTTTCAATTGCTGCGAGTATAGGTCTCCAGTGACCGTTTGGCCCGATGGTAGCAGTTCATAATGAACCACTTGACGACCTATCTACCAGACACAAAGCATAATCTTATGCGCGTGATAGGCGGTCTTGCGGTGTGAGGGACAGCATCCTTAGGAGACAACCAATGCTTGAGAGTTTCGTACAGAACCGACTTTTCATCACTGGTAAGCACTCGATTGAATAAGGATGCGGTAAGGTAGCGAGAAAGCAGCGAAACGCAGGCTGCCACTCGTTGTCCCTTGTGGACCTCCAACAGCGTTTGCGGAACCCACTTGCTCAGTTTGTACGTCTTACCTAGGCGGTGCAGGTGAAGTCTAACTGCTTCATCGGAAACGTTGAACTGTCTTGCAAGTTCACCACACGTTAGACTACTGTCCTCTTCAATGGCCGCCTTCAGGACTCCGTCATTCAAGACCTGTGGTCGTCCACTGCGAGGCTCATCATGGAGAGACAAATCTCCTGACTTGAATTTTCGAAACTAACGCCTTGCAGTACGTTCATCCACAGCACTATCCCCAAACGCTTGACATATGTGGCGACTTGATGCAGCTTTGAAGTCGTAAAGCAAAGAGTCCCGAACGAGATCTCTAGACACTTCGATCCTTCTCACAGCTATCCGGCTTATAACTGATGGCCGGGCACGGTGCGCGTGTTTTTTATAACGTCTGATGTTCCTACTTCCGGCTGTCCGAATTTGAAAACAATTGCTACACACATTTCTTATATGTTTCAACTTCATGTTTGATTTAATTAATTTGTGCGCAAGTTTGAGTGTCTTTTTATAGGTGTTATTTATTTTTTTTTTTCACTTGTGCTTACTTCGGTAAAAGTGTTGTTATCATTCAATCACAGAGAAGCGTCTGGAATTACTCTTTATAAACACACACTTTCGAGATCGATCATATCTGCTCACGAAACATATCTTAACGTAAACAATGACAGCATATTATGAACAATCCTAACTTTCTATCATATCTGAAGTACATCCGCCATATCTGGAGCTGATCATCTGTCATATCTGGTATTCATCTGTTATATCGGGAGCTGCTCATCTGTCATATCTGGAGTACATCTCTTGTATTTTTAGATTCCCATGTATACTATCTCTGATATTGTGCTCCCTTCCCTATAAAAACAGAAAGTTTTAAACAAAGCATATATATATATATATATATATATATATATATATATATATATATAAAAAGAACAAATAGGAAACGTTTATCAATCTAACATGTTGCAAGTACGCGATATATGACAATTTTACATGAATGACCATGAAAATTCACCCAAACAAATTGAATAAACCAATTTTCAGCCTTTTTGTTTGTTTTGTCACAGTCTCCGACGAGATTTTAATAAAAGTGAAACATGTTAGATTGATAATCCTTTCCTATTTGTCCTTTATCTAATCATCCTGTTTGATTCCGATTCATATTTGATCTGCATTCATATATACAGGGTGTCTGAGAAATGTATACACGCAGTTTAACAACTGATAGCTTAACTGATTCTTTTTTTTTTCCAATAAACATTGTGTGTAGGGATGAGGCCACATTCCAATTAAATGGTTAAATTAACCGCCACAGTTGCACCTATTCGGAAATTGAGAATCCGCATGTTATGGTAAAACATCATGTTAATGTGGAGTTACAGTGTGGTGCGGCTTATCAACAAGAGAATTAATTGGACCATTCTTTTTGGACGCTACTCTGACTGGTCCCGTTTACTTGAAATCACTGCAACAGTCTGTCATGCCAAGCGTAGATAAGGAGTTGTATTTTCAGGTAGATAGGGCGCACACACACTACCATCAGGATGTTGATGAGATCTTGCCAAACAGGTGCATTGGAAGAAGGGGTTTTGTAGAATACCCTACGGCTTCACGAAACCTCACACCAATATGCTTTTCTTATGAGGATACTTAAAAGACAAAGTCTACGCTATGAAACTTGCAACAGTCTTTGGATTGGGAGCAGCCACTGAACGGGAATGCACAAAAATAATTAGTGATGTTTGCGATTTCATTGCTTCGCGTTGTCAGCAGTGCCTGAACCAGAACGGACGTCAATTTGAAAACAGGCGTTGACAAAACAATAAAATAATATATGTAGATTCAGAATTAAATGTATTATTTAATAAACACTGAGTTTATAATTGTTTAAAAGTCTATATACGTTTTTGAGACACCCTGTATATAAAAATATTATATATATATATATATATATATATATATATATATATATATATATATATATATATATATATATATATATAAGTATATATATATATATGTATGTATATATAAATAAAAAGAAAGAACAGTAAGCTATACAATCTGGTGTTCTTATTGATATTTTTATTTTTACAAAATAGTGCTCAATGTAAATTTACAGAGCATTAATATTATAAATTAACTGATTTAAAATATGTTTTTTTCGCTACACATTAATAATCACGTTTCAAAAATGGAAGCTAAAAGCTTCAAATTTAATTTTGTAATTAAATTAAAAACATTAGTTCCATTTCATCCTCAAGCGAATTTTGGAGTAACTTATTTTTTAAATTTACTAAGTTTTAAAGGAACATAAAATTCATAATTCACTGTTTCCAAGGATAAAGAGATATCCAATCATTTATTGTTAATATAAAACAACCCAAAAAAGACACATGCGTTTGATTTGGGGGCCGATTGCGTGTGTGTTCCAGATTGAAAACTTTCATTGCTCAGTTGCGAATCAGAGTTTGTTTATATTGACGTTTTATCCTCACATAAATGCCTTAAATTTGGGGAAATATAATGCTCTGTGAATTTCTAAATGTAGTAAGCGTCAAAATTTCAAAACAGAAACGAAACATTTAGAAGGTTTATTTCGATAATGCTCAAGCCCTTCGGACGATGAAAAAGTGATTTGGCAGATTTCCTCAGGTGGATTTTAGTCTAAAAAAAAAAAAAACAACTACGGCTCGGGCAAACACCTGAGATCAAAGAAGATACCGTGTTTGCCAACTTGAAGTATAGACCAAAGATCTAGGCGGAAAAGATTGCCAAGAGTTGTAGAATCGATATCTCAACCGCCTTTGTCCATTTGAAGTGACTTGGGTTCAAGAAAATTGGCAGTAATATATAGTTTCTCATGTATACACAAAGGACATGGGTCATTTAATGGCCTACATATTCTAGATTTTCTTATTAATTTCATTTTACTGTAGGTATTTTATTGGATTCTTTTAAGTGCTAGAAGTACTTTGAGAGTGATGTTTAGGTTAGAAGACGTTTTATTTAACTACAATTTTAAAATATTTTCACTCTTAATTTTAATTGACTATATTTCTTTTTAAAGCAAGTAAATGTAATAGAATTACTTACAGTATATAAAATTATTTTTTCATATCAAATATAAGTATGTATATTACCAGGTCGCACTTTTTAATTTTATTTTTAAATATTATTTAAGGAAATCTTTGGACAATTACCGCAAAAAATAGCTATTTCATTTCTCTGATTCAGTAAATTTTTATTTTTTATAAACTTAGTAATATATAGTTTCTCATGTATGCACAAAGGACATGGGTCATTTAATGGCCTACATATTCTAGCTTTTCTTATTAACTTCCATTTTACTGTAGGTGTTTTATTGGATTCTTTCAGGTGCCAGGAGTACTTCGAGAGAGATGTTTGATTTCTTATATATATATATATGTATATATATGAAGGCTGTCATAATCCTTGCTTTCAGTTCATCTTTGGTGTTATAATGAGTTTTGATGGACTCTCGTTCACCTGCACCACATACAAGTGGTTGCAAGATGGGGAATTAGGTGGCCAGATGTAAGGGATGATATGGTCACAGAAATTGTCCGACAGGTTCTCCTACTTGTGTGGCATGGTGCAGAATCCTGTTACCAGACATAAGGTCTTTCAGAAGCCATCCTCTTCATCTAGGACAGCACTACCTCCTCAAATCACTTGACGTAGGGATCCGTGTTGAGTCTGAGGCCCTGTGTGAAGATGAATGGAGGCATAATGTCACCATCACTACTGATCACTCCAAACGCCATGATGTTGACTGGTTATATCATTCCAAATGCTCTGCACTGTCCTCAGATTGATACCCAAGCATTCTAAAATGCTGGTATCGGAACTTCCGGCTCGAATACTAAGCAGTAAAGAATGTCGTTTCCAAAATTCTAGCGGAGTGAATTGTGTCATGGTGCTCACAGACTGTGCCCAACTCACCCTATTATACTTTGCAGTCGACAAAATCAATAATAACGCGCATGCGCGAAATTAAAAATATGAAATGGTGATAATTTACCCATCGTCCCATATATATATATATATATATATATATATATATATATATATATATATATATATATATATATATATATATATATATATATATATATATATATATATATAAAAAAAAAAAAAAAAAGGTCTGGGTATAAGTCACCATGCGTGTGTGTGTTGCTTTTCTCTCATTAAACTGTAGTAAGGATATACTAAATATAACTATTTTATATATAACAGACAAATTCACTAAATGTAAATTATTTTTTACACACCTACAGTTGGGATCGAACTCTTTGCCTATGTGTATTGCTTTATGAAAAAATGTTGCTGATTCTTCCTACACACGCGTTTATAAGCCATATTCTTTTCTTCTCTTTTGTCTTTGATATTTTCTCCTTTGTGTCAAGCGCCTCCTACTGAGTCCAGCTTTATCTTATGATATCCTCCTTTCTCGCCCGCCTTCTTCCCCCATATATCGATGCGACCTCAATCTTTGCCCATTCAACACACCGCCTTGTCCACCCCATCTTTCCATCATTCACTCTGATCGGAACTTCCTCCACAATTCACTGAACTGAGGTGTGGACTAAGACAACTCTAATAGGGGCACAGAGTCAAACATAAAGCTGTTCGCGTCACTGCACATAATAGTGAAGCTCACTAAAGAGAAACCAACACGCTAATGTGCAAAATCTATAGCGGCTACAAATTGAACACGTGTGTACACCCGCGCCTATACATGTGAATATTGTGAACGTCTTCGTTTCTTGAATTGCTTTAGCTCTCAAAGGGCCATCCGAGGTGAATACAAATCCACCTTTCTAAGCAGACATGTCGACAATTTTCGGTTTTCTTAACCAGATTTCAACCACCGTTTTCCTACCGAAAAATGTTATAGGGAATGTTATAATTTCATGCTAGCACCAGGAGAATATCGAATTTTAATGTTTCACTTGACATACTCAATCGATGCTAGAAGTTAGCAATAACATAATCTGTGTAGTTTTTTTTTGTTTTTTTATCATTGTATCATGTCTGACATATCGAGTTGTGCCTAAAACCGTGGTTCCCAAATCGGCCGAGCTATAAATTCGTGAGATTCATAATTTCTAACAATTTTCACTCCATACTCCAACTCGGCATTAAAAAAATAAAATGCTCCCCTAACCTCTTGCCGGATTATTAAATATTTTTCATAATATCTAACGTTGTAGAAAACACTATCTTTTATGCTTTCGTATATAATTTTTGCCCATTAACCAAATATTGACCTTTGGTAAATTACCCACAACGATAATAAAACAAACATGTAACTTAAAAGCTATAATCATTTCCTGTTATGTGCTGCGTACCTTCATGATGTAAGAGACCATGGCCCTCCACAGTTTCCTGTCTTTGTAGATCTAAACAACATTTGTACCATTGCCATCACACCCACTCCAAAGACTGTCATTTATTTATATAAACTCATTCAATCTTTCGCTGTTTTCTTTACTCTCTTGCTTTCCTGTGAGTGCCAAATTCTTCAAGCACTCCTTTTTTATTGTTTTTATTTCAACTGTTTATTTCTGACTGCAAGTGTAATTGTATTTATCCTTGCCCTAATAACATGTTGTGTAATTCATAAATGTCCCACAATGAGTATCCTGGGCAGCCCAATTAAATGGTTACTTCGTTTATACGAAGTTGCTGTTCTCGGCACAATCCACTTCCCAAAAACTGACCAAAAGAAGAAAAGTCGGATTTAAAAAAAGAAAAATCCCTTTTTTATCGTGCCGACATCTTTTCAACGCGCCCTCTCGTACTTTGGTGTGTCACTAAATCCACATCTTATTGATGTAAAAATCTTTTATCTTACACAAAAAAAATTCATTTTCCAAATTAATTTCTTCCTGTGTTAAAGCACTTAATGCTTCTCCATTAATCAATACGATCGAACACTATAAATTAAAATTCGATAACGAAATTTAGCTAATAATTTTGTCCGCCATATTCACCCGGGGTCGTAAACAGTTGAAATACTTTTCAATTTAAGCATAAAAATGTATTGTAAGGGACGAAACTAAATAAATAATCGACTATCGAGTTTAATGAGGTATGGATTTTAATCAGTATGGATTTTAATCAGGTATGGATTTTAATCAGTATGAATTTAAATCAGTATGGACTTTACTTAAATGTAAGAAAATGTGTATTAAATTATTATTTTTTATATTATAGATTATATAACAAACTGTACAAATGTACTCATTCATATTGACTTTGTAGAATTGGTCTACGGATAACTTTTTATTATTCATTTATTGCTACTTCTTTTTTCACTGCATCTGATTCAGTACTATTCGCCCCAAAGGACCAAGAGACCGAAAGGTTCATAAATTGTTGGTATAGTAAGTCTGGGTTCAATCCCTGGGTAGTACAAATTCTCAGTGTAAACAGGATTAGCAATACTGAGTACTAAAACACAAGATGACATATACCTAAACATGGACAGTGCAACGAGGAGAATCTACTCTCTTAGATTAAATAAATGAGTCAATTCGGAATTCCCTGTAGGCTACCCAGATCGACGGACACCTGACGAAGGCCGGAGACCTCAACGGCCAGAATGCAGTGATAATAACAACAAATATATGGGTATCACTCCGAATGTATATATTGTAAATAATAACTGGCGATTTAAAATCTTGCAAACAGTGTGAAACTGTTTAAGGACACTCGAATAGTAGGTACTTGCTAAGCCTAAGTAAACGGTCATGGAATCTGTTCACGAATATTACGGTGGTTCAGACACAGAATATTGTTGCAAATATATTTGACTTATTTTGCGTTCTCAACTACGGCTCAAATAATTGTGCACCCACTTGTGCACACAGGTGTACATATATATGGGTGTTTATGCATCTACGCTACAAGTAAAATGTTTTGGGGTATCCTGTTTTTCTTTTTAAAAAAACACATTAAAATGAGATATTTCTTGTATTTTTCAAAATAAAAGATAAAATTTAAGTAACTACAATGTATTTGCTTTTATATTGACAAAAATAATCAATTGACAATAAAAAAAATTATCATACAACAGCATCATATTTTGCTTCCATTAATATAACCACCATCTGCTTTAATTACTCCTTTACAAATTTTTGACATTCTTTCCAACAGTTTTTGAAAAAGATTAAGATGGCAAACTTTCCCAACTATTCTTCAAGCATTGAAAAAGTTCACTCTCACTCTTTGAGTATTCTCTTCGAATTTTCATATCTAATTCATCGCATACTAATTCAATGGAAGGGAGGTCAGGAGAACGAGGTGGCCAAATCATAATTTCCAAAATTGTACCCACCTTTTTTGAATCAAGTTAATTTTGACATAATTTAGAAGAGTATTTTGTATAGCTGTATTGTTGCAAGCCTTATTATTTTTCCAATTATGCGTAAAACAGGTCGTATAGCATATCTTTTCAAAACCGAATGATATTGTTCTTTTTTTGCTGGTGGTGGTCGTGGGAGTCATGATTCACTTGACTTGTATCAAATCTTCAGCCCTGTTAGTAATCTCAAAAAGTCTACTGAAGGATTAATGGTGAAAACAAAATATAATGTTTCTCATACAAAATATCAAAATGTCTTACAGACAGACGAATCCAGATTTGAACTTTTTGGCAGTAAGAAGATCCCGGAGAAAGACTGAAAAATAAAATAAAATACACTGTAGCTACTGAAGTTTTATCTTTCACTTCAAAAATACAAAATATCTCATTTTAAGGTGTTTTTAAAGAAATGCATGATGGCCTCAAGCTTTAGCCTATAGTTTATGTGTTAATTGCATGTTTTGCGTGTGTGTGTGTGCATGTGCTCAGTGTGAGCATGTGTGCTTGTGTGTGTGTATAAGTTGACTGAGTCATTTGAGTTTAATGAATGAAACCAAATATCCGCTTGTCTTTTTCACACATACTGGATTCTTTGTGCGAGCGTACTTTTCTCTACGCATGTGAATCTACCTTGAGGCAAATTTGTACTGAATGACCTCTTCATTTTGACAAGTAACGTCTAACCGCGTCCATAAGTGACACTCACGGTTGCCCCACCCATATAAAGAATTCTAATGTATTATTCATAAAAAAAAAGAGACAAAAAATGCACTTTTTTAACACGTGACGTACACAAGTTAATTCCTTCTTTTTTTCTTCTTTTTTTTTATCATTTCTATCCTCGTTTTTAGCGTGTTTTCTTTTTTTTCTATCGCCATTATTGTTGATCCGGAACCTTTCCAGTTTTTCCCATTATATTCTGTTCGATTACCATCTATTTAAATATCGGATATACACCGTCCACTTACTGTTCCGTGACACGCAGCCTTTTGCTTATTTATCTTACTTGCCACGTGGGAAATGACGACGACCTGGCCCAAGAGAAAAACCAGATAGTTTTGTTTTGTTTTTTTTTAAATCCGCGTTATCTCCTGGTGTTCTTGTCTCAAACGCACTTTCTGTCTTCATTCCATTTTTCCCTTCCCTTTTGGTGATTGCAGTTTTGTTGTCTTTATTTTCGTGAACTGTTAGTTTATCACAAAGCAAATATCTAATTAGAACCGACAAAAAAGATTACGGCTAAAAAATTGTACTTTTTTGTTCGTTGCATTTCTTGATTGTAAAATTAGTTCAACGACAAAAACAAAAGTTACTTCCCCTTTTATGTGTTGTACACATTCAGAAAATGCCGAACATTACGATTTTAACTGATCTACCTCAGTTGTTTGTCAGAATCATAAATTCATTTGCAGCTACCACAAATTATCAACCATATACAGTGTGTCCTTTACAGATTGTGTGCGTTCTGTCATCAGTATTTTTTCATATATGTCATTATACGCGTGGGAATTAATATTAATAAAAACATAATAAATTTTTTTTTAAATTAACTAGTATTGATTTTGAAACAAATGAATAATAATAATAATAATAATAATAATAATAATAATTATTATTATTATTATTATTGTTATTGTTGTTGTTGTTTTTAATATTATTAACAACACTTACAGTATAGCATGATTTAAGAAAAGTAAAATAAAATAAAAGACAGAGTTTAACAATGATTAGCTATATTTCAACAGTATGTTTATCTTCCTCAAGTTATAATCTCTATTATATTTCTGCTTGTACCTCCCGACCTTCGTTAGTTATTTCTTCAGTTCGCAAGATCGTTACGCCCTGCCAATACTTCATAGATAATGGATTTTGACTGCGTGAAGACATGGAGCTGGTATAATAGAGATGCTATTTGGTTTCAGTGAGAAAATGAAGGAAAGAAAGAAAAAAGGGGAAGAAAAAAGTGTTTAACTTTTATTTGAGTGAAATGGAAAAAGTTGTCAATTTCAAGTCTTTTCATTTGTCACCCTTACTTAAAAATGTATTTATTAATAAAAATATTTGCTAAAGTTGTCGGTTAGTTATAATAATAATCACTGTTATAATTCTGCTTATCCCTCCCCTCTTTAGTTAGGTTATTAATTAGTTCACACGACCGTTACGTTTTGCCAACAACTAAATAATAGACTATTCCGTTTTGACAGTGCGAAAACACGGAACAGACAGATCTGAGACACTCATGGTTTCAATGAGAAAGAAAGAAATGAAGAAAGAAAAAAAAAAGAAAGAACGTTTATCGTCTGTTTCATTGAAATAGAAAAGTTGTCAATTTCAAATCCTTTCATTTGTACACCTTACTTATGAATAAATTTATTAATAAAATGTTTGCAAGAAAGGTTTTCTGATAATAATAATAATAATAATAATAATAATAATAATAATAATAATAAATAATAAATTAAAACTGAAGATAAATGGTAACAAACATAATCGTAAACTCGTAATTGAGCGAGAAAAGGTAACTATTTTATAGAACTCTTCCATGAACAAAAATCAAACAAAGTAAACAGACAAGATTTGATTGTTAAAAGTCAACAAAATAATTTCTCAGCTGATAGATATGAGTATGCCATGCAATGGCAATATTTCTTTCGAAGAATTCAAGATGCTGAGTTAATATAAAACCTGCAAATCGAAATAGAAAATAATATGACATCTTAGACCGACTACTAACCTTGTAATAGTAAGTGCACTTAGAATGATTAAGAAAGGTACTGAGAAATTTCTGAATATGAATCCTGGAAAACCTTCTTTGCACGAAGCCAAAAACTAATACTGACTGGCATTGCCCGTGTATTACGGAGAGCTCTTTTCGGCAAAGTTTGGCTGATGATTTTATATATATATATATATATATATATATATATATATATATATATATATATAGATAGATAGATAGATATATGCTTACTATATGTTTGAATGACGAACGAAACAATAAAAAATCCTTGTCCCAGTTGCCTAGTTAGCACTCGGTAAGTAATGTACCAAAGAAGAAATTTTAAAGGAAACTTTTTAAATAATAATAAATAAATAAATAAATTTGTTTAAAACTCTCAGCGTGTAAGTTGTGAAAGTATTTGGAGGATTACTTCTTTTAAGAAGAATGCTCCTTCTTTTATTTTTTGAGGAGTTGTAAATTAGTTGTTGAAGAAAGCGTTGTTTCCACCTCAGATTTGATTCCTCCCCTGAGAAAAACCTGTGGAGAATGTAAAATTGATATTTTTCTAAATAATGCTTCCATTATTGTTATCGTTTTTAAACATGTGGATGAGGTTATATTTATATTATCAACGAGTATGTTCTAGATTGTTATGGAATAAATCAGACACCCCAGTAACATCAAATGAACTAGACAAGAAGTCTTAAATAAAGAACTCAAAGCGAGTTAAGGGAACTCTGTCGCAGTCTCGCTACAAGAGAAGACAAGACCTCTGTCTTCAGGCACCGTTTTCGAGCGGAGGATGACTCATTCGGGCTCTGTCTTCGGATAGAGACTCAGCTTAGAAAAACAGACCAATTCTGTACCCGATCCCGCTTTGGCAGGGACTGGATAAATCTTCCAGTGGCCTGGGTGGAAACTCTCGGGTTCCTCACGATAAAATTGACCTTGTGTCGCATTTAGTCTGCAGTGGGACAAGCGGTAAATACCAGTCACTCTCAGTCTGTCTCAGGCGCGCGTCAAGACAAGACCTCTATCTTCGGCCAGAGGATGACAAGCTCTCCGTCCGGGGAGGTAGACAAACCCGACCCCGTGCATGCGACATCTATGGGAATTTTTGCCTAAGACTACGGGCTCGGATTCGACCCACATAAAAATCAGCGTTGTGCCACATCCTGCCTTGTGAGGAGATTGGTAAATACCAGTCAGTCACAGCCTGTCCCAGGCTCGCGACAATACAATACAAGACATTTGTTTTCGGGCAGACGGTGACAAGACATTAGTTTTCGGGTGAAAGATGACTCAATCGGGCTCTGTCTTCGGATAGAGACTCGGCCGAAATAAACAGACCAGTTCTGTATCCTATCTCGCTTTTGCGGGGACTGGATAAATTTTGACCAGTGCCACGGGTAGAAACACTCGAGTTCCCCCACAGTAAACTTAACCTTGTGTCGCATCTAGTCCACAGTGGGGCGACCGCTAATACCAGTCCGTCGCAGCCAGACAGTTCGCTGCCAGGCTCGCGACTGACTTGTCGAACTCTGCCTTCAGAGAGAAACCCAGACGAGGTTATGCCTACGGACAGTCTCGTTTTGGAAGGCAGACAAACCCGACCCCGTGTATGCGGGGTCTACGGGCATAAAGAGGGGGAGAGATGTAATAAAAGTTGTTATTTTTTCGAAAAGAATTAGCAGTTGCTATTTTCAAAAGGAAAATCCCTTCCATTTACATATGTAAAATCATATAATAAATAAACAACCCTTTCAATTTATTTGGCGCCGACTATAGAAACTGAAACCTGTGACTGGATGCGAAGATTGAAAATAACCGGATAACCTGGAAATAATTTGCCTATTCAATCCATTGTTCTAAATAAGATAAGCCTGCTTCTCAAATAATTCACTGATTGATTTGCTTTTTACGGCTTATCAACTCTTTGTGAGTTATTTAAAGCAGAAAAATATTTACTTGAAATTATATTATTCCCTAATCTTTTTTAAACAGCTAAATAGGTTCCCATTTCCTCAACCTGTAATCGTAATAATATGTTAATTCAATATTTTAAGTCGATTCATCCTAACTATAAATCAAATGAAAAAGCTTTTGACCATATCATCCTTAGGTACGTATCATTTACTACCGGTAATAATTACATAAGATATATTTATTAGATAAAAATATTAAATAATATAACCTAATCTACACTGTACTTTAAAAATCACCCTAATGGAAAAAAAAGACTTATACCCTTTTCAGAGTTTGTATCTTTAGCACTAATAGACAAAATGGCAAATATAAATTATTTTAAATAATATTAAATTATTTTATTGGTTCAGCCAAGCACCACACTCTCCCATTAATTATGTCATTTACAAACATATTAGACAAGAACACAATATGGATATTAATAAAAATTGCCAGTAAATAATATTAAAAAAAAACAATAAGGAACTATTCACGTGATTGGGTCTTTCATTCTCCAAATTCTTAATAAGTATGGTGTTTAAATAAAAGGAGTAGTATCTTTCTCTCTTGAAATTAAAAAAAAAATATGACATGTATACATATTACATATACTTATTACATATACTTATACATATTACATATACTTATACATATTACATATACTTATTACTTGTATATATTCATAAACAAGATCAACAAACATTAATTTTTCACGACTGACACTGTTTGCCGTTATTGGAATTTAATAAAGTGGGTTGTCCGAAAAAATGCAGCTGGGGTCTTTAATCTTCAAACTTATAATAAGTGCATCCCTCGTTTATTTAAGAGATAAGATTAGAGTCAGAAATACAATTGCAAATGTCGATAGAAGCATATATTTTGAGGTAGTTACTCACAAACAAGAACCTGTTTGTATTTTTACGTTTGCAAAAATAGTCACAAATAAAAAAGTCATTTGATGGTGAATTTATTTCAATTCAATCTGAAATAGAAGTTAAAACTGAATGTATGTCAAAGAAATTATGAAAGTCAGCAGGAATGGTCTGTAGACGTCAAGAGGGATAATTTGTTTGCTGTATGCCAAAGTTTTAAATAGAAAATATGATTTTACAATTTATTCTATTGCGACTGTGCTAAAGAATATTTGTAACATTTGCATATATCTTAATTCTAATTTTACAATCACAGCAAAAACAACAAAACACAAGTAAAAGAAGAAACAAAGAATACATAAGTTTTATTTTAATTTGTCCATTTAGATTTGAGTTCTCTGGTAAATTTTAAAATGTATTTTTAGGATGAGTTCATTTATGAACAATCATTGGACACACGGTGAGGATAGTAATCTTTAGTTAGAATTCACAACATTAAAATACTATCAATAAATTGCAGAGGGGATCTTCTTTGTGTGCCGTGTGCCCTTATGACGTAGACGATCATGGCTCTCCACAACTTCCTGTCCCTTGTAGCTCTTAATAAACTTTGTCTTTCTCTTATTTCTCCCAAACCCTCGTCCGCCATCAATTTACTCAAGCTCACTAAGGATTTTATGCGTTTGTTTTTTCCCCCACTGTCCTTAATGTCCTCGGTCTGTCCCGTGAGTAACAGATCTTTCAAGCCCTCCTCCTCCACTATATGCTCCAGAAAACTCAATTGTTTCTTCCTGATGTTAAGTATTATTTTTCTTTTTGTTTCGAATTTCTCTAAAACATGCTCACATATCCATTCCATGGTATCCTCAGCCTGATTGTGTATTTCTGCTGCTTAATAGATTTAAATAAAAGCAACTTCATGAAAACACGCATAGAGTGAGAAATAGAGGGAGAGAAAGATTGTCCTTAAAATGTTGTGAACACGAATGATGTAGATCAACATTGGATGTCGTTTTGCTGAATCTACTCAATTGACAGGTTGTTTAAAATCTGACATAACGATTGGCGTGAAGTTGTTAGAAATTAGTAATAGATTAGAATTTAAAGGCGAGATTAAATATCAGTATTTACTTTTAGATGAACTTATTTATATATATTTCCTCGATAGTAAGGCTGATCTCTCTGAAAAGGTGAAAATAGCAGCCGATGCCAAAACGACCTCAAGTTTGTCATTAATGAGCAAAAGATGGCTTGTAAATTTTAATGCCTCCAAAACTAAACTGCACTCCATTAATCATCTAAGAGAGCCCTTTCTGCCTTCCATCAACATGGCTGATGCTAACCTCCTGGAAAGTATCTCGTTGCGCCTTTCTCTCTCCAGAATCTATCATACATATCTATTATACTGCCATTTGTCCATGCTTAGAATGTTGCTGCCACATATGGTCCGGTGCCCTTGCTATTTACCTTGAGCTCCTTGATAATATCCAAAGAAGAATCAGCAAAATTATTGGTCCTAATCTGGTGTCTCGGCTCCAGTTACTTTCCCACCGCCGTAAGGTTGCCTCTTTGTGTATTTCCTATAAATACTTTCATTGTAATTGATTATTATGCGTGGGACGCAGTTGAGCAAGAGACCAACAAAACTCCTTGTAAAACCAAAGATAAACTGAGAGCAAGGATTATGGCAGCATTCACTAAATTGAAAAAGGAGAGTGCCCCCAAAAAGTTGCAGGAGATTCCGAAGTCGTCTGGAGGCGGTGGTTGAAGCCAATGGCGATTTTATTAATTAAATTTACTCTTTAGTATTTCAAGATATTTTTGTGCAATTTGGTAAATTTCTAATGAAAAGTTCAAAATAGCAGCCGGTGCCAAAATGACATCAAGTCTGTCACTATGTGCTGACCGTGTTTGGAAGATAAAATATTTCTATAACACTAGATACATGCATCAACAAATTCATATATTCAAATAAAATACAAATAAAATTGTACTTGATAATGGCTAAAAGTATAGCTGAAAGCGCCCGGAGATACAGAACATTCAGACAATTTCTACATAATTCATGAAGAAGAAAATTATAAGAACACAAGAAAAATGAATTAAAGAACTTAACCGCAGTACCTTGTCAGTCATTTTTAAAGAAACTTGTATAAAAGAGGGATTGCTTCCCAAATACAAAATTATATATATATATATATATATGAACAGGAGTAGAGGTTTATCCTTTGTTTCCTATTTCGTGGACGAATCTAGCCTTGGGTGGCGATCTGTCCAAGAAGAAAGACTCTGAATTCTAAACCGTAGAGGATGCACTCTCATTCCTAAGCAGTCATGATAATTCACAGATATAGAAAGAAGAATATATTTTTGTTTTAATTAATTCACCCATGCAAGACGATAATGCCACTAAGACCCAAGGTACTACTAGGAGTGAAAGGAATGAGAAGACTATAGAAGGAACCGGAAACACAATATGTGGTGAGCTGTGATCGTCTAGGTCCTGAAGGGAGACAGTATTAATTTTAATGAATACACGTTAAGTTTTCTGAAGAAAGACAAAATTATCGGCTTAGCGATGTAAGTTGGTTTTAATTTTATTAAAAATAAACACACAACAACAGAAAAATGACAGTAATTCTTTTCACTTTGTGGTTTATCTTTTACTTTAAAATCCGTTATACTCATGCGCAAGCGCAGGCGCACACACACATTTCCGATCATTCCCTCTCTTTTCTCACCAGTTATTTTTTCTGATAATTTCTTTATTTCCCCTTTCTTCCGCTTTATTCTAATTCCCTTATGTTTTTTGTCTCCTCCTAATTTTCCAGTTATCTGTCTTCACCAGTTATATTTGTCTTACTTTTCTCTCTACAAATCACAAGCGTTGCCTCACATTTTCTTTTTCTATGCCCCTATCCTGCTACCCTGCCGCCATTTCACTGCCTGCACTCAGAGCCAGGGGACCAGAGGCGGTCATTATCTGCGCTCTTCACCTCACCATTAAATATTACCAATACGAGTGTAAAATTAGCTATTCATCCAAGTGGCACGCGGCCACCGAAGCCCACCACTGGAGATACGCTGGAGCAAATATGAACAACTTTTCGTTAAATTAATCTATGGAGACACAGCTCTAACAAAACGCATTCTTTACGACCAAGAGCTTGACAAACAAGAACAATCGTGCTTGTTTGTCAAGTACTATCAATATATACGTAAATACAATTTTATCTATGTGGGTGCTAATTTATCATATATATATATATATATATATATATATATATATATATATATATATATATATATATATATATGTGTGTTAATAGATGGGTAGATAGATTGATTGATAGGTATATTTGATATATGCGTGCGCGTGTGTAAGAAATGCAGATCGGTTATCGTAACCCACTCGTCAGAGTTCTATGGAGAAATGAAATAGGTGTTCACTACGAATTGTTTTATTTTATATTATTATTTCGATAATACACCTGCACACCTATTCCATTTAACACTTGTACGGTATATATATATATATATATATATATATATATATATATATATATATATATATATAAAGTCATGTGAGCATGGTTGTCAGCAGCAAATGGCAACATTCTGTTTCATGCTTCAACGACCGAATGTTGTGTTCAATCGTGAAACAGACTAATATTTTATATACACTCTGTCCCGGATATTGAGAACTTTTACATATAAATATCGCTTACTTACATAGAACTATATTATCATATATATATATATATATATATATATATATATATAGTTGTTGCCTCTGTCTGCCTATTTGTTTGTTATCGAAATCCTCCTAGGTTTTTGGAGATAGACCCCCATAACTATATATATTTGTAAATTACATTACCCTGGATACATGGATAAGTATATTTCATGAAATGGGGATCCCGGGGTCCCCACCATTGAAATTATTTTTCCCTTTGATATAAATTAAATTTAAATTTGAACCAGAGAATGACACCTAGAGTACTTGGATAAGTATATTTCACATTGATCAAGCACACCCCCAACTGAAATTTATTCCCTTTGATTTAAATTGAATTTAAATTTGAACAAGTGAATGACTACTATTCCAAATATAAAAGGAGAAAGCCAGAAGATTCAAGTCCCATCAGCAAGATGAGACAATATAGATGTCAAGTTGAGCTAGAAATCACCAATCAGTGGGTTCTGCCTCACAATGCATATTTGTCGCAATAATTCAACTGTAATATCAATGTTAAAATCTGTTCATCAATTCATTCAATCAAGTATTGCATCAAATACATAGCAAAGGGGTCAGATCAAGCTGTTTTCGCACGAACCTCCACTGAATTTTTTTCTCTTTGATTTAAATTAAATTTAAATTTGAACAAGTGATTGACTCCAATCCAAAATATTGGAGAAAGCCAGAAGATGGAGTTAACATCGGCAAAGTCCTTGAGTAATACTGAAATGCATCATTTTTCTCCCTAAATTATAACAATCATTTAAAATCAATCATCATTTTTTACAAAAAAATGTGCGACACGCATCAAGACGCGGGTAATTCGGAGAGTATATATATATATATATGTATGTGTGTGTGTATATGTGTGTGTTAATATATATATATATATATATATGTGTGTGTGTGTGTGTGTGTGTGTGTGTGTGTGCGTTAACATATGTATATATATATGATTGAAAGCCAATTGAAATGGCTTGGTTTAACCGTGAGTTCTATGCTAACAGTTTCTTCTCTCGTACTTCTCACTTTTAGAACTCTCCTCCAGTTTCTTCTCATCGTTACAATTTTAAATCCAATATCAATATAAATGCTTCTATCTTCTTTTTCATTGATCTCTGTCATTAATATTTTTGGGATCATATTCGCTAACACTTAGTAACCCTTTGTGTCTTAGTGACTTTACTTTCTTGTTTGGGGTAAAATGATTTCGCACACACACACACACATATTCTTTCTTTTTTTGCTTTTTATGTTTTGTTCTTACTGCAATAATGAAATTTTGTTCCGTTACAAAATTTCTTAAATTTTTAAATATGAAATTGTAGCTGTGTTAAATTTTGAGGCCCGTCCATGTTGAAATTGTAAATGTTACAAAGAGTAAATTCATCATGGTAATTTCTGACAGCATATATTGAATCTTATAAAGAAAACATATTTTAAATTCAAATATTTTGAAACTATTTTAACAAATTAAAATGTGTAGTAAGCCATTAAAATGTTAATATCTTAATTATAACGATTTATGTATTTTTGAGAAAGTTCAAACTAAAATATTAGTTTTATTACTACTTTTTTCAATCTTTCATATTGTATTATTTCTTTTTACTCGACATTTTTTCTTTTGTCCTGGTTCTATTTTCTCTTTGTATTATTGACTGGATTAATCTCTCTACCATATTTCAAACTTTCAAATGTCAGCCAGCCAAATAATTATTTGTAATTTTAGTTTATTTTGAAAATAATGTTTGCCTTTTGATTTAACCGAGATATTACTATTATGATCACGATTCAAAAATCATAAAATGAAAAAAAGAAAACAAAAGAAAGACCGCATTCTATATGCATACACCCCATAAACCTATACCAAAATGAATAACCAATTCAGTTTTTTTTTCTTTTCCCAGGAACTGCGCATTTCTAGTTCTGAATGTCCTTTCTTTTAATGTTTTCATTTTGTGTCATCATTCTTTTTTTCTTTCACAAATGTCTTTAAACTTCAAGAAGATGCTCCAAAAGAAGCCCACAAATCGCCCACCCCTATGTCAAACAGATTAACACACATTGCGCGCAGATACAAGAACACACAGGGCAATCTATTCAAAAGTAAAAACCAACACAAGAATCGATATTATCGAAGGAAAGCATGGTGCAATGAATTAGCTTTTAATGTCGCCTGGCCTCTGATGAGAGGCTAAATACGATCAACGCGCTGACTAATGATTATAATGTCCAAATCAAACAATGGAGTCACTCGAGCAGAAAGCAAGCCAGAGGCCAAGGCGCTTTTCTTTTGTATTGACGGACTAAAGTCAAGAAAGGGGCAACGTCAAATCAGCTCTTTGGAATTCTCTTCTAGCAATCTTTATTATTAATAAACATTTTCCTCTTCATCTCCGCCTTCTCAGCATTATTTTTGTTATTATTATTATTATTATCATCATCGACATCATCATCATCAGCCGCTGAGTTTTTTCGCCATGTTTTTAACTTGTTTAATACTATCTATCATCCTTTATTGGGTTAAACAACATAATTTCTTTATCATCACAGTAATTAATATTGCTTGAAAATCATTATTTTTTATAATTCGGTTTTATTGTTTAATAATAATTTAATTCTATTTTAAAATGATGTTGATAATATTTTCCTATTCTTATCATTAATGAAATCATTATTTATCTATTTTTTTTACATTATTGTTGTTGTTTCGACAAAAATATTGTTTGCATCACCAGATCAACTTTCATCTGGTTCCATTTTTATTCTTGTGCCTTTTCTTGCGTCTAACCCTCGGATATTCCGCCCTAAGAATGAGCACAAAATAAGGGCAACAAATATATGTCGACTCAAAAACATAGCAGAATCATTGAAAGAAAGCCTGAAGTCACTTTTGTTGTGGCGGCATGAATGGATAAACTAGAAAATCCTGGAGACTAGTTTCACAATGACTTCATAACATCAGCTGCGATGGGTATGGAGCGCATTGCACTTGCAGACCAATTAGATAAACATCAAACGCAAAAAAAGGTGAAATTCTTGCCCAGAAAATGGAATCGTATGACGATGGGTTTTGTTCTCGTTACGCATCTCATACTTCCATAAAGTCACAAGTCAGACAAAATGAAAAAGTGTCAAGCCGAAAGAGGAATCGATTCTTATAGCCAAAAGCAATATAAAAGAGACAAGATAGACTAAGTAACGGGTATAAGTCTTTTTTTTTTTCATTATTTTATCTATTTTGGGAAACAATCCTTCCCTTTGGCAATCAAAGTCGAAGTACAACAACAACTGACGGGGTCCGTTTGCTTCCACCATTTTTATCAAGTCATATCTACGGGTAGCCTGGCTGTACAGTTCTATGAGTTGAATATTTGATCCCTCATACGTCGAAGATGATGAGATAGACCATCATATATATATATATATATATATATATATATATGTGTGTGTGTGTGTGTGTGTATGTGTATGTGTGTGTGTGTATGTGTATGTATGTAATTGAGTATTTCGGCATCAGTCCCTGTTTTATGCATGTTTCATTAAAAACAACTGGAAAGGTACTGCAATTAAGTTCTTTCATTTAAATGTTTTTGTGTTTGTATATATTTTTTTCTTTTCTGGACATAAAATATGCACAAATTGGACGAATGTTCGAGCATTTTCGCCTATTCATTTAGTTATTATCAAGGACCATTTTTATTTTCAACTCTATGAATTTTCTATGTATCTAGAATTGTAGGAATCGTTTTTTATTTTCCAAATACGCTGAGCACATTGTGTCCGTGTTAATACTTGATATCATTGAGTGTTAATACTTGATATCATTGAGTGTTAATACTTGATATCATTGAGTATCGGCATTTTCTTTTTCATTATTGATGCTTCATTTATTTTAGCAATTTTTACATGTGGATCAGTCTATTATAGTAAAACCCCTTTTTTGTAAACAACAGTTTTCCTAAATTTTTATCCAAATTTTTATATATTTTTGTTCTTTCTCTTTTTATTTCATTTCATTTTATTTATTTTTTTATTATTATATATTCCATTTTTCCTCCTCATTTTTTCATCACATCATATTCTAACAACAACCTGCGACACGCACGACATCTTTCCCAAACCTATAACTATCTTCATCTATGCTTACAATCTCACCCCACCGCCACGAAACACTGGTAATAATAGACCTGCCTAACTCTTTTACACCGATCAACATTTAAAATTTAAGTTTATTTTCATAAAAGTTTCGCGCATCGAGGAATAAAACAGAGATCGGGATTTTGCTAACAATACGATTTTCACCAGAAAATACCCGATCTACAAAAACATCTGCCGGTGTGTAATTCCCATTTCTCTGTTTATTCCTCGGTCTGTTGATGAAGGACACAGGGGTGTCCGAAAATTCCGAACATAAAAGCTTTCTCTCCGTGCTTCATTTCTGTCATATGGTTAATAATTAATATTTAATAAATGATTATCGTACTGATTATACTGGTACCCTTCCGTTCGTCCTTATATTATTAACTATTCTATTGTTTATTAATATATTAATTTTATATTCTATTGTCTATTAATTATTCTCTATTTTATATTGCGTATATTTTGACAGCATGCCTTAACAAGTCCCATTAAATAATTTAGACAAGTTTTTTTTTACTGATTTTTAATAGGATCCCCTCGTAATTATGAACAAGGTCCTTAGTATCCTTATTAAAAGAAGAGAGAAAATTACAATGTTGATACATATTCAGATTACTTTCGACATTCGCACAATGTCATCATCAGGGTGTTGTTTTTCTAAGACAAAAATTGTTGCGTCCATCTTTTTTGTAAGACAAAATTGTTCTGTTCATCTGCGAGTGAAATTTTTTACCTGTGAAGTGAAAAGCGTACTGTATATCTATCTATCTATCTATCTATCTATCTATATATCTATCTATATATATATATATATATATATATATATATATATATATACATACATATATATATATAGATAGATAGATAGATAGATAGATAGATAAGAAGAAATGTAACACATTTCGTCCCTCCAAAGAATGTGTTCAAAGTAATTGCTTTATCGATGTTATTAGTCTTGCATATGAAAATGTGAGGAGAATATAAAAAAAAGTTTTTACATAGATTTTACCCTTTGGTTGCTCAGATTTCTTTTCACGTCTGCTCTATGGACATGTTTTAAATACGATTCGATTCAATTTTCTATTGCTTTTAACTTTTTTAGTGATCGCTATTGTTTATCCAACATTTTGTAAGGAAACGAGTCCCGGTATATTTGGCGTTTCTTGATATAGAATTCTCACCACCGTTAATTGCATTTAATCCCTTCCGTCTACATCGATAAAAACTTCATCACCACATGAAGACTGCTTTGTGCATGAATCTTCGATTCGTACTACAGGTGAGCAATTATATATATATATATATATATATATATATATATATATATATATATATATATATATATATATATACTGAGTGTAAGGCTTGTATTAATTTCAAAATAATGACTTATTTCCTCTCCAGATTTTTGATTAATCAGTTATAGTTTAAGATTCTAAAGTAAGTGGATCACAAAGTTTCATTTAAATATCGCGACATTAAAAAAAATAAAGAAGAATTAATAATAATTTTCCCACAAGATGAGACATTTAGTTTTGTGACCAGAGAATGAATGTCCTTGAAAAGGATGTACAATAAAGAAGTGGTACATTCAATATGAAAAGTGGTAAAAAAAAAAAAAAAAAAAAAAAAAAACGCATTTTATTTCTTTGTATTTGGGGCACAAGTGAAAAAAAAAATTATTATTATTTCTTTTTTCCCTTACCGACAAAACTTGATTACCAGAGAAGTAATCAAGAGACTTATGATGTATTTGTTTAATAAATCCTAAGATTATACACCGAGCCATATAAATAGATCGTTTGACTTTAGTTAGGCATGCGTATATTTTATCTCTATATTAAATAAAAAAATGAAAAAAAAAGTCCGTTTTTTACTGCCTATTTTTACTTACCGGCATCCGATCAGTTCTGTGTCATATTATTCATGATAAATTTAATTCAATAAGCACATACAGTACAGCAAAACATCGTTGCCCTCAAGCATCCATGGCTCTGTGGATAAACGCGTTGTTTAAAGTAATCCAGTGACTTAACCCCAAGTTTTGTAATGTTCAATACCTGACTACGGCAAAGGTCGGAAATAACTTTGTCGAAATAAATAAATATTTCTTCTTTATTTTTATTTTTTTGCTGGTTAATATTGAAGTAACACACTTTTGAGCATAACATTGACATTTCGAGATACAATAGCTGCTATTTAACCCATGCATAGATGGAGGAGATGGATTCGTGCCTTTTCCAAGGGTATTTACGCGTAAGTGAACGTAGCGATCCCGACTGGAATTCGAACTCAGCTCTCAGATTTCGTATTCCGCAATCTTGCATACTACTCGCACATTCAATTTCCTTATCCATGCATACGTTTGATGTAGACACAACTGCTTTTAGTCTTCATGTTTAATCAGGTCTATTACCAAGAAGCGATCTATGGTTGCCCTGAAAATCATTTACTTCCATTGTGAAATGATGTGAACTAATTTTTGTGCGCTAATTCTTACAATCGACCACATTTCCAGCGCTTTCCAACGAACATATTGTCAAGAAAAACCATAAAATTGTAAACCATTAAAAAACAAGAAATGTTTCTTTTTATTTATGACATTTCCAAATCTGAGAACCAGTCACTGTTAACAGAAGATGAGTGTTAGAATTCACACAGAACCATCAGCATAAAAATACTGCTAATCGCAATTTCCCACCCTGATTTAAAGGTTGTCCCCGGCTACTAAAGGACACTGTGGCGACAAGCCTGGACCTAATTTCCAAAATATATTCTCCAAACGCAAAAATAGAAATTAACAGTGCGACTTTTTCTGTATCTTTTTTTATCCGTATCATCTGTCATCAATAATATATATATATATATATATATATATATATATATATATATATATATATATATAATATAAGTAAATGCTACTGTGATTCACACCTCTGATGTGAGTAGGAAAATTCCTATTCATTACACCAGAATTCTATTACTTGTGTTGTACCGTAAAATTAACTTGCAAAAACAAAGTTCAGCAAAACACATAGATTCTACACTGATCTTATTTTGAAACACATTATTATCACCATCGGTTCATAAACGTTTCCTTCTTCTTAATTCTTAGAATATCAGTGGCATAAAGTTGCCTATCTTCATACTTCTTCGTAGATTTCGTCCTGTGTATAACGATAAACTACATCCGGCAGCAAGGCTTCTGATCGAGAAATTCGTGGTTTTGAGGAGCGTGGAACCACGTTTAAATGGCTGTTGTTCCCAGGTCCAACCTAACTCGGGGTGGTAGCAATTGTTAGGGAACCAGCTATGGGCAAATAGTGAACGCTCCCAAACAATAACAAAACAATATGAAAGTATAAAATACATTTTATAGCAAAAATACATATATATTTATATAAATTACTAACTATACGCACATACTAACACCGAAATCCCTTTAAAATACTACCAAACAACAGACATAAAAGAACTTTTATGACATTAAGGCATATAATATCATAAAACTTCTTAAATCAAACTGCATTCCAAAATATAACTCCAACAAAACCTTAACATAAGACTCGCATCACCGCCTCTAGTAATTATGTCCACAGAAACATGTATGTGAACATAGTATGTATTCAGTTGTGAATGCTTGAAAACCTATTATATTTTTAATTACTTCGAAACTCCCAAGAAAATTAAATATCGACATTGAATGACACATAAGGAAATACCCGTAATATTATCACGCCTTGGACCGTGGCCTAATGCTGATTCGCCATATTGGTTTGCACCTCAATAGGTCAAACTAGGCTGTCGATTATATTCAAATAGATTAAACTCATCAATGATGCCTTTTGTCACAAATGAAAAAAATGCGTAAAGGATTTTACATAAGGCAGTGTAATGTACAGATACATTTACCTGTCGGGGAAGTGTCAAAAGTATTAAGCCCAAATACAGGGCAGGGAGCTTACCCCCAGGCAGTACTTCTCTTTCTCGAGGGGGCTGGGTTTGTTTCCCGGCGCCTGAAGCATCCCCAAAAGTTGAAGTGCCGAAGGGTCTTGGATAATTTTCCCGCGGTATTGCCGTTAAACCAACATTATGTCGCATTCAGTAGCGATGTGTGTGCGCTGAATAAAATTTCTATATTCAGTTATGAATGTTAACAGGATGACAGAAGTCATTAAAATTTCCAAACTATTGTTTCCATCGCCTGTACATACTGGATACATATCCGATAAAGTTGCTACCTGCCCAATTACAGAGATTCACAAACTCATTCTAAAGTCAACGTTGCACGAAATCAGTGATTCTCAAACAGGGTGGATATGGACCCTGGTGGGGTCCATGTAACATTACTAGGGGTCCATACAAAAAATAGAAAATTGGGGGTCCACGGTGATATTTTAGTGGTCTATAGAGCAATTTCATTTCAGAACAGTTGTTACAACTGAGAATTGGAATTTCTACGGTAATCTACGCCATATTAAATTACTAAAAAAAAAAAAAAAACAACACTAAACCTAACAGAAAATAAGATCAAGCGATGAAAGTTATCATCCCTTTTAATCTAGCGGATGTTTTTATTGTAAAAGTTGAACAAAAAATGAGAATATATAAAGGAAGGATTAAATATATAAAAGAAAATTATATAAAGATTTTAATTTATTATAAAAATAAATTTAATATAATATTAAATAATAATACTATATTAAGTATGAATAATATAAAATAACATATGATATTAATATAAATTAATTAATATAGTAATAGACTCGACTATCATTGACTTCGATGAAGCCAAATATAAAAAAACTCGCAGATAAACAGGGATCTCATTGAATACATCTGCGCTTTTTTTAAAAAAAATTATTAATTACTCACATGTTTTAAAATGGTTTATTATAGAATTTATTTGTTAAATACAAATATATTTTCATACTATTTCTATAATACAGTTTCTAAACTATCTATTAGGAAAAATAAGGTATATTTTTATCCAATGGTTATGGGTGTCCACCATAAAAATGAAGAATAAAAGTGGTCTATGATTAAAAGAAAAAACAAATGGTTGAGAAACACTTCGTTTAAGGTTACATTTACAGAAAGAATAACTGAATAGAGAAAAGAAGCAAAATTAAAGAGGTAGATATCTTACATTATTTACATTGTTCGTGCTGTCATATTCATGACGTTTCGGCCGTTGTACGACCCGGCCTTCTTCAGGTGATATACGTTGGAATTTCGAACCGAACACTTTATTTAGGTCACGGGAGTACAGTGTTTTAATTCCACGTGCCATGCATTTTTTTTTGATATCTCAATTTCAGTTTATTCCGTTTAGTAACTCAACTCTTCAAGTTTTTGTTTCTTCTGCTGTAGCCAATTATTGAACTCACAAATCATTGGGTCAAGTCACTCTTGGACTGCTCAACCAAAGCTTTTATCCAATGGACCATCCGTTCTTTAGTAGACTAAATAAACGGTTCGGTTCAAAATTCCAATGTATATCACCTGAAGAAGGCTGGAGCCTGCAACGGATGAAACGATGTGAATATGGCAATACAATTGAGGACAACAGTCCGAACGATGTAAATAGTGTAAATAGTTACAATACCTCATCTCAGAAATATAGACAGAGGAAGACAATTCTTCATTTTACACCAAATCAAATTAAGTCTTCGATATTATTATTAGTATTATTATTATTAGTAGTAGTAGTAGTGGTAGTATTCTTTAAATTTTTATGCCATTAGTAAGTCGTCGATGGTTTCATTGAAGATCACGTGATATAAAATCTGATCAATATTCTCTTCAGTTTTCATGCCAATTTTAATAGCATTTTTGCTTTGATGGTTTTAATTTTTCTATGAATTTCCATTTTTTTCTAAAACTGTTCCAAGCTCTCTATTAATGACAAGCTGAGTTCACTTGCAGGCTCATCGTCGTAGTCATCATCATTTTTGTTGCTGTCGTCGCTGCTGCTGCTATTGTTTGTGTTAGGAGAGAAGCCATTGATTGACAGCTCGATTTCATTCAGAATCTATATCCGTATCATGGCTATTAAGCTATGATCACGGATGTATTCTTTTAAATTTCTACAACTACGTATTTCTCTTTTACTTCATAGAATGACAGTGTATGTACCTGTTTTTCTAAGAATTATGTAGTGCAAAATATATATATATATATATATATATATATATATAAATAAAAAAAGAAAATTTAATTTATAATCCATATTAAAATAGATATTTTATAATTTAAAAAAAAGTGCTCAACAAAAAGGGGTTAATAAAAATTTAATAGGTGGAAAAAAAAAAAAGTTACGTTATATATAATTATATATATATATATATATATATGTTTACAATTCAAATTGTACATTTCTCTGTTTTAAACATTGAATAGAACTGACGAGCGGGAGCGAAACATATTTTAAATCCCCCCGGCCTTTAATTGAGTTTTTTTATATATTTATATATTGTTTTAATATGTCTTGTAATATTAAATTTTATATTTTTATTTACCAACATTAAATTTTGTCCCAGAAAAATATGTCTTTAAATATATATATATATATATATATATATATATATATATATATATATATATATATATATATATATATATATAAAAACATATATATATAGAAAAGAACAGTAAGATTTATAATTCTGGTGTTCTTATAGATATTTTTTTTTTACAAAATAGTGCTCAATGTAAATTTACAGAGCATTAATATTCCTGAACGGCCACTCGTAATTGATTTAAAATATGTTTTTTCCATTGTTGAATTTTGTTTTTAGCTTTTAAAAAGTTAAAAAGTTTAGCTCTCAAATTAACAGGATGAAATGGAAACTAATGTCTTTAATTTAATTACAAAATTAAATTCTAAATTTTAGCCCATTTTGAAACATGGTTAGAACTGTGTAACGGAAAAAAATATTTTAAATCAATTAAAACTATAATATATATATATATATATATATATATATATATATATATATATATATATATATATGTAAGAAAGTGGCTGATTACAATTATCCGCATTCTATACCAACCTCAGAAGATGAATGTCCCAGAGGATATCGTTGATGTCTCAGTCAAGCAATAGGACGTTCGTTTCTCCAGATCAACTGCTGATGTACTCAAGATAATTGCGGAAAGAGACTACCGTTCTTTAGATAAAAACAGTGAAACCCGGTCCGTAGCTGTGGACATCTCGAAAGCCTTTGACAGGTTCTGGCATTCAGGTCTTCTTCTCCGGGCATGTTTTTGAGCTGATCTAGTCGTTCCTATCAAATTGTGAAATGAAATTTGTCCTGAACGGCCACTCGTCTACGTCATTTCGTACTAATGCGAATGTCTCCCAGGCCTCCATTGTTGGTTCTATCGGCTGTTTTTTTTAATCTTCAAAAACGAATGCTTCCCCGTGACATTAGCTCTCAACATAGCATCTAAGCTAACGACACTACCATTTAATCCTACCTCGATACTAAGGCTGATCAGTCAGACAAGGTCAAAAAAAATGATGTTCGATTTATAAAACGATTTCAAAAGATAAAAGTTAACTGAGGAAAAAAATTATCAATTTTAACGCCTCCAAAACTAAATATGCTCTCCATTAATCAAAATAAAAAATAAAGGCCTATCTGCCTTTCATCCATTGTTATAATGTCGATGCTATCCTCCAAGAAAGATGGCTCATTGAAACATTATAGTTTCACGTTCTCAGCTGACATGAGGTTTCAGAGGACTATATTGAATCCATTTTTTCTCATCTCCTGCTAAGAAAGTTAAATCATCTGTCGAGCAAGACAATTTTCTCTTAGGAATCTGTCTTACAATAAACATTAAAAGTCTAAACTATTTGTCCATGTTTTAAGAATCTTGCTGCAAATATGGTCCGGTGATTTTATATATTTACCTGGAGCTCCTCGATAAGATCCAAAGAAAATCAAAATATTATTCATTTGATTTTCAATCGGCTTGTCTACCGCCAATAGACATTTCATGGCAATTGTTCTGGTGAAAATCTATGCTATGGTCATATACTCTTAGATTTAAGCGCAATTCTAGACTAAGCAGCAAAAATCATCAATTTACTAGATAGATAGATAAAATGGAAATATCAATTCTCTTTAAAACATTTGGGATCCCGCACCTCTCGCTTGATGGTATCCAATCTCAAGATGTCAATATTTTCCAAACAACAATCTTTAAATGCAAAAAATTTAATGCAGTGTCAAATTTGCTATATGATTCTTTTTCATTTAAGGAAAATCTCTTTTCCTATATTACCAATGATTCTGTTGTCTCAAGTTCCTCAACAAATACGAGAAAATTTTTTGACAGTAAGCAGAAAAGGTAAATCAAATAGAAAAAAAGATTTTTGACATCAAGAAATGCGAATAGAGAAGGCACCAGTTACCAGCCAGCTGCAGAGAGACTAAAGGTTTTTGAAGTTCAAGTGAAAATTTTCGGTTGAACAAGAAAGAACGAAAAAGAATTTAAAGAAATTTTCCTAAGCACTGACAGTGTGATTTTAAAAAGAACTTTTCAAAATTGACTATATGTCCAAGTGACACTCGTGGGTCAAGTAAAAGTTTGTGTTTTCCTTTTTGATCAAAGGTTGTTGTACCTTTGTTTTGCCTTCTTAAATTGTTTTCACATTTTGTCTTTTTCAAAATCCTTGTCTTTTCCCAAACTGTAATTTTTTTTCCATTTTTAGATGGTAATCCTTTTTAATAAGAAATTGTTATCCTGCCTTAACAAGCGCACAAAGGGAAATTCTTGTGCAATCTTGTATTTGTATCTTTTTCGTAATTGTGTAATAAATGTTTTTTTTCTTTTAAAATTTTACGCAGTGATTGATTCTTTTTTGTAATATTACGCCTATTATAACTTCCCATTCTTACTAATTAAATTTTTGCATTGGCAATAGAACTTAGATTTTGTAAGGATTTTTTATATTTTCAGTGCAAATCCAGATTAGTGATAATTAGATATATTAAAGAGGGTAAATAGTCAATAACAATGAAATCAGACAAGTAAAAAATACGATACTGGCATTGTGTGACGCTAATACCATTACTGCCTGCTTATAGATAAATGACAAAGAAGAAATGAAAATAAAGATTTTGAAACCAAGGCAAAATACTGCAACAGCCTTGTAGACAGTTTTGGAAATATATGCCATATTTTTATGTAATATTTATTAGCCATTCACAATATCAAACGAAAACTTCTTTGTTTATTTGAAGATAAAAATAAAAATAAAATTTACTGCCCAGTACAAGGGATAGAGTTCACAACCTTCAGTCAACCAGCTAGAGACTTTAGCTTTTAATGGGGATGACATCCATGTTGACTGAAATAAAATCATGTAGTATACGTAACATCAGGAAAAGAGAGTCGAGACTTTTTAGAGCACGTAATAAGGAAACAAGTGATAAACCTCTACTCCTGTTCAAAAGACCGGGAAGTTGTATGAACCGGATGATACGACTATAATAAGTATTTGCTAGAAGAAAGAACATTAAAGAATCACCTAGTTTTCCCTTCTTTTACCAAATTAGCATAAAATATAGACAGAAAATAATAATAATTATTCTTGAGAGAACAAAATACCATTGATAGACGAAGTTTGTTATTTTAGAGAAGAGAGAAAGAAATTATGGTCCACTGGAAAATGTACGACTTCTGTCTTCTTCAAAAAATGTCTTCCGTCAATAACAATACGAAGCAATTATAAATCACTGGTTCGCACGTAAATTTTTCACATTCTTATTCATGATTTTCTCCCTTCCTACAATTTTGCCAATATTATATTTTTTTTCTTGTCTTTTGGGAACAAATATGCTAACATTTATTATAACTGCTATATCATGAATGTGCAGAAAGTGTAATGATTATTGACAGAGAAAGTGAAGTCGTCAAGCCGGGTTCAAAATCTATTCTGTTCCGTTCCATTTATTTTCCACTATTACCTTTCCTGCAGGTATGAGTTCAATAGCAGATCAAATTTCTCTTTTGCCTTAGAGAATGAAAATAAATTACAAAGAAACCTGAAGAAAGAAAAACTCCGCCTTGCTGTAGTCACACTCTCAGCTGCTATGGCTGCAGTACATCGGATGACGTGACACTTAATTTGCTCTTATTTTGCTGAAGGTAATAATTTGTTACGTAAAATTTTGTAAACCGTGGTAAGTTGGAACATTTTTTGCTTAGATTACCTTAAGTTTCTATGGAATTCATTTGTAAAAAAAATAAGATACTGTCAAAAGTTACAATAGAAGGAGATTTCCTTTAGATCGGTCATTTAAATCTAATACATTCATTTATAAGTTTATTTTATCAATTCCGAAAAAAATGTGCGCCATCACAGTTTCGATAGGTTGTTTCAGTTAATTTTCTTACTTTTCAGTATAAATCAAATAAATATATTTTATTATAACTGAAAAATATACAAGCAGAAACTATTATCAGCAATAGAAAATGTATTTGAGCTTTAGTACAAATAAATTTGAAATGTATTTACATTTTAAAATGTAAATACATTTGAAAATATATTTACATTTAAAATGTATTTACTCTTGAAAATATTATATATTTTCATTTGAAAATACAAAATTTTACTTGAGATGTACTTGTAAAATACATCCGAAATAAGATTTTACGAATATATATTATGTCATATTTTACTATGTATGTCAAAGTTTTACATCAATATTTTTATTAACTAAACAATATTGGCAAGTTGTTTTTTCATTAGTGTTTAGTTATATGAATAATATATCATCAAAGTTTCATATTAATAATGATTTAAATTAAATGTAAAATAAATGTATTTTAAAATAAATCCAAAAGACGTAGGCCAAACAAATAAATTTGATTACTGCAGCATCAAATATACCTAATTAAATTATTATCTTATTTTGCATCTTGTATGTAGCCCTGGTGAGGTACATATTATGCAGCTATCGACAACATCATGGTGTTCTTCACAGTGAATATAATCTTGCTTGTTTTTGACCCAAAATGTATTATTATTATTATTATTATTATTATTATTATTATTATTATTTCCTTGGATTTATGTTGTATACACATTTACTTCTGGGTCCCAAATAGAGACCTAAGGTCAGAAATAGCATCATGATATTTTCTACTGATCATTTACGTAAAAAACACAAACAAACCTAAGATTAAACACATTTTACGTAGATAAAGCCCGTCGTAATTTGTGAGTTGTACTTTCGAGTACAATTTTTTTTTATATCTTTAAGGCTTGGGTTACCATGAATCCCTTCAATGAGTCTATCGTAAGCTTTTCAAATCAACCCGAGGGCTCCGACTACAAATGGAATTATTGATGTCCATATGTGCCACATTACTTAGATTTCTACTTCAAAATCTTTGTATTTTGATAGATTACAATCTGCAGGGACTGCCATAACAATAAGAAAGGTGATTCTCTTCTTGTGGTTTTTGATCACGATGTCTCGGTGATTAGATTTGATTGTTCTGCCTGTGTGTATTGTAAAGTCCCATAAAATTGTTACAAGTCCAATCTCTGAATTTGAGTCTGGGTGATATTCATGCCAATTTCTTTTAGTTTCCTTCCTGTAAGAATTGCACATTTTACAGTGCAGATATTGACTCACTTTATCATGCCGAGTTTATTATTATTATTATTATTATTATTATTATTATTATTTCTTATTATTAGATAGATCGTGGTGTGTTTATTTTCATTAATTTTTTTTTTTTTTTTTATCTCCGATTTTGCTAGCGTTAAACAAAGTTCTCCTTAGTTTTGTGCTTAACAATTTTCTGCATTTGTTTTGTTCCATTTTTTATAATTCCAATGAACTTGAGCATTCCTTGGTTTGCTATGTTACAATCCGCTGGACAAAAGATATTTTTGTTGTTTCAACTTAATTAAACCAAAAGTAAAAAAAATTTTTATATTCATTTGAAAGGAACATCCTTTAGATGGTCTATTGTTTCTTGGTATTTGTCACAGAACCTGGGAAATGAAAAGACTCTGGTCTTGCTTGTTAGAACTATTTGGGGTCGATGGGGATTTCTGGATATTGTAGTTTGTCTTGCCAGGGTTTATCTGTTCAAGATTTGTTGTTGAGTTCCTTTATTTATCAGACCCAAAGTTCCAACCACAATTCATTTAGAGTCCAAAAGTTTTACCACTGGGATGGCAAGTTTTAATGGCCATAATTCTGTTCTGAGAATTCAATTCAGCCACATTTTTTTTCTTTCATTTTCTTTTTCCTTCACATCTCCAGATTTTGCATTCTTTTATTGTCTATCAAAAATAGAGGAAGTTTGTTTGTAGCATCCTCGTAAAACTGTAAATTTATCCAAATGTTTTAGCATTTGTTTTTACTTCCATTCCTAGCATACAATTTTAAGTCATCCATGTAAAATAGATGGTTTATTTTCTTTTTGAGCTATTTTGTAACCGCATTCTGTCTTGTTAAGTTGGCTGGTTAATGCTATAAGTGATATGCAAAATAATAAAGGAGACAAAGAGTCATGAAATATTCCTCTAATCAGGTTCCATTTTTTATGAAACTTTTTTTGATGATTTTCTGTCATTTAAAGACTTTAAGATCCAGGAATGATAATTATTAATATTATTATATTATATATATATATTTCTTTTTATTTGTTTATATATATATATATTTTTTTGTTGTTTCAACTTAATTAAACCAAAAAAAAAAAATGAAAGTGTTCGTGTGTGTGTGTGTGTATTTGTGTGTTTCCTGGAATTTAGTGCACAGGGATTATGGATTTGTTGTTGAGTTCCTTTATTTATCAGTGTTCCAACCAAAATGTTTTGTTCGTTTTGTCTATCAAAAACATCCGCGAAGATGTTTTTGCCCCTCAGCACGCTCATGTCAATCAGAATATATATATATATATATATATATATATATATATATATATTTTGTATTGTTCAATCTATTTTGATAGGAATATCCCAGAGGATGGTAACTTCTGCTCCCTCGGATACAGATTCATGATGTTCATATTAGTTTTCAACTGTTTTTACCTGTAATGTTGACAGATCTTCTAATGCAAAATTGACCTACCCTCTCATGACGGTTTATGTACTCACTGGCTATGAAAATTGAGAATCCTGAGGTCTGGTTAACAGTAGTTTCAATGTATAGATCTCAGTTTCTATATGAGGGGTTCGTACTATTATGTAAGATACTCCCTTGAATTACTATGATTTATTAGAATTTTTAACTTAGTGGGTTCCCGATGCCTTCTCCGCAGTTTCAATTCAAAATTTTCCTGCTTTTAGATTATTTACGCAGAAGTTTAAATATCTGGGAAGGGTTTTGACAGAGGGCGTTAAATGCTACACGGAGATCAATAGACATATTGGAATGTCCAAGGATATATTCCAAAAGCTGGGCAGAGTATTGCGAGACAGGAGGATTTCTTTGGTAACAAATAAAAGGATACTGAACTGTTGCGTGACATCTGTCCTTCTTTACGGCAGCGAATGTTGGACAATTTGCTCAAAGATGAAGAAGAGACTCGAGGCGGCAGAGATGTAGTTCTACAGAAGGATGCTAAGGATGTCATGGACCGAGCGTGTGAGCAACGATGAGATCTTAGAGAGGTTGCAAACAAGGTGGAGGCTTATGCTTAATATGAAGAAGAGGCAGCTGAAGTTTCCGGGACACATAATGAGGAAGGAGGGTCTGGAGAATCTGATACTCATTGGTCTAATAGCGGGAAAGAGAGACAAAGGAAAACAACGCGTAACATACCTAGCGGACTTAAGCAAGTGGATGAGAGAATGTGTTCGGGGTAGGAAGCAGAAGGAAGGAACTTGTTGAGAGCTGCCAAGGATAGAAGGAGGTGGAGAGCCATTATCGCCTACGTTTTGAAAGGACATGGCACATAAAAAGAAAGTAAAGAACCCCAAGATAAGATTTAACCTATAGCTAGTGAGAAAAAAGTCATATTCCTGTCTTTATTTAAGTCATGTCTTTCCCAATAGTATTACTGTGAAGTGAACAGCATTGGAGCAAACTATAAAGCTTCAGTTTATGATCTAGAAATAAACGAATTCAACAGTATAATACAATAACGTGACAGATAAGCCTTTTTTATTGGAATAAGTTAACATAGAAATTAAATTATTAAAATAAAATGCCAATTGCAAGAGAAAATATATGTTCCAATGAAGATTAATCTTTTCTTTTTACTTATTCTATTTCAAAGTTTATATGAATCAAGAGAGAGCAGTTTAGTTCTACTATTTAAATTGCTGGTGGCTGAAGAAATGGATTCATGCCTTCCTCAAAGGTATTTGTGAGAAAGTGAATGCAAAGGATTAGGATTGTTGATTAAATTTTCCGGAACAGAAGCCGTTGCACTATCAACACATACCGAATTTTGATTAGTATGCATAAATCAATAGCATCTGTTAATCCATAATATATATATATATATATATATATATATATATATATATATATATATATATATATATATATCTTCATAATCCATAGCCCAAATTAGTAGTTTAAATACCTTACATAAAAGTTAACCCTTTATGAAGTCGTCAAAAAAACAAACGTTACGAAAGTTTTTCTTTTTATATGCACAATTCCCTTTCATAATAAAATAAAATAAAATAAATAAATAAATCTCCATAGACAAGCCAACTTGACGAAAGCTTCGTTTCATTTTTGACACCCTCACCTTCCCCCGACTTGACACCTTGAAAGTATCTCTATACCGCTACTTATCATTAACACCCTACACTCGCCTACCCATTTTAGACAATTCGCCCTAGCTGTTACCATGGTGATTTTGATTTCAATTTTTAAAACAAGTAAATTGATATACGTTATTCCAACAAAAATTTCGCTTGAAGATGGAACGGAGCCCTTTTTAATTTCAACTCAATTTAATTTAAAGGATTATATTGAAGTTTTCGGCTCTTGTTTTGAAACATGAGACCTCTTATGTAGCGATTTGGAATCATATTTTTAAATAAATAATTATATATATATATATATATATATATATATATATATATATATATAGTCTTAAGGTGTGCTATATTTATGGGATAAAGTGCTCAATATTAGAGATGGAGCGTTTGTAAATATAAAAGTGAACATTGAAGTCAACACTTAGAGGTGACAGTCTGTTTCATGCTAGACGCAATAGTCAGGCCACGCGTGCTGTTATTTTTCTCGGCTGTTTACATATACGGGTCAGTAGTGCATTTATTTATTTTTTATTTTTATGTTTCATTTTTATTTCTTATCTTATATATTTATTTTTTATTTTAATCATTGTTTTTATTAACGTATCTTTTAGGGCTGTTTCGAAGTCTTTCTTAGCTTTGTTCAATATGGATTCATTGGAAGAATTGTCGGAAAGTCTGCGGTTAATCGATTTTGGTATCTGTTTGATTAGAGAAGGCGAGTGATTGGAAGATATGTGCATAAAGAGTGGTTTAAGTATATACCTATGATTTCGCAGGTCTCTGCACCGTCAAATGAGAAATCATAGGTATATACTTACTACACGAAGTAAGCAAAATAATAGATAGAAATGACACAGGACTCTACAGGGACGACGGTCTCATGATCTTAAGAAATTGTAACAAACAAAACACAGACAAAACTAGAAAAGCAATAATAAAGATTTTCAAAAATAACGGATTCGACATAGATATAAAAACTAACCTAAACGAAGTAGATTTTCTAGATGTTACCTTCAATCTAAGAAAAGGCACATATAAACCATACAGAAAATCCAATTAGATATATGTTGGTCTAATGGCGCTGTCATACAGGTGTCAAGGCAATTTTTGGCTTGTAGTATTTCATCATTCTACATTAAGTGTATTCGCATTTATATATCCGTCAATATCCTTCTTCTTCTTCTTCTTCTTCTTCTTCTTCTTCTTCTTCTTCTTATTATTATTATTATTATTACATTATTATTACATCTCAGTGTAATCAAGTGACAGCAAATTTTATTATTATTTCTAAATCCCTTAATGATCAAGTGACAGAAAATTTCATTATTATTCCTAATTCCTCTGTCACGTTTTAACATTCCCCATTTTGTTGCTTTTATACTTCATAATTTTTATAAACATCTCGCCTCATGTACAGTTCTTTATTTTTTCTGATACTAAATTTACAAAATCATTTCCGCTTATATTTTTTATTCTCAGCCTCGTTTTCATTGACTTTTAAGATTAACATAGTCCGTCACAAAGTCATTAAATTGGGGGACCTAGTGAGAACCGAAGTCACTACTGTATTAATGTTCTGCTAGATGAGTTTTCTTGTTAACCATCTCCACATGACAATATAGCATCTTGTTATTTTAGCGATGCTTTTCTTACTTTTCTCATGATACATTACCCTATTTCTTTTCCATTTGTGCTTTCTGTATAATTTTGTTTTCCATTTTGTCGTCTTTCAGTCTCTTGAGATTCAGGGCCACTTCTTTTTCTCTTTATTCATTCTTTTATACTTTTTCTCTCTACGTCTTTCACCTCTTTTCCTCTGTTTTTCCCTCATTATCCATTTTTCGCTGTTTCTTTTCTATTCGTGATTTTTTGTATATTGTTGCTTCCTATTTTGTCTTCTTTCGCTCTCTTGTCGATGGGCGCCATTTTCTTTCCTTTTTAATTTGTTCTTTTTTCTTCCTTTTCTTCCGTTTCTTTCTTTACTTTTCTCTAACGTTTCTTTTACGATTATTCCATTTTCTATATTTCTTTTCGATACTTACCTTTCTATAATTTGGTTTCCCATTTCATTTCGTTTTTCATTCTCTCGTTTTTCCTCAGTAAGATTTTCTTTCTATCATTCTTTCTTGGTGACTTCTGCTTTTCTCACTGCTTTTAATTCTTTCATTATTTCTTTTCATTGCTCTTTCATTCACTATGTGCGTACGTCACCTCAGCCTCACCTGCCCTTATAATCCGGCACAGAAGTAATCTGCAGCCTCTTTTCTGCCCATCACCTACAGAATTTCATCTATGCATTTATAATAAAAACGTTGTGAAACCCACTCACCCGCCTGTGTCATGTGTGTCTTCTGAACATTGCACCATGTTTCGCAGACACGGCGACCACGTAATTCCAATCGCCAGCCAAAAGAAGGGGTAAATTCCCAATCTTGTCACATTGGTTCAGCGAGCCGAACCACTGTTGTCTGACATGGCCAGTTAATGTCTAGAAGGGTGTAGAGTGGGGATGCAACATCTGCTTGGGTTGGCGTGTGCGCGCGGCCGCGGTCGGCCCGGACCCATTTCACGGACGGACGATTTCTGATCCACATCATTACGAGCCGTCACTACGATCTCCGCCGGACGTTTTCCTCGTGCGGTCTGATCAGTATTAATGGGGATGGTGAGTGGGAATGAAAAGTGGAGACGCATCGTACAGGTCGTAATTGTTGGATGAGGAGCAGGAAGAAAGAAAGAAACAAACAAATAAAGAAACAGAAAATAAGAAAGAATAAAAAGAAAACGAACAGAATAAGATAACAATAGGAAAGAATTAAATATAAAATGAAAAGAATGAGAAAGAAAGTAAACTAGAATAATATCAAGGAATAAGAAAAAAAGAAAGAAATTAGATTGAAGAAAGAATAAGAAAGAAAGAAAACAAAAAGAATAAGTAAAGAAAGAAAGAAAACGAAAAGAATTAGATGGAAGAAAGAATAAAAAAGAAATAACAAAGAATAAGAAAGAAAGACAGAAAGAAAGAAAGAAAGACAAAATCAGAAGAAAACGAACAAAATTAGAAAGAAAGAAAGAAAGAAAGAAAGAAAGAAAGACTGTAAAAACAATATGTGGTAGTGCTTTTATTACTAGCTCTATTTCTACCAAAACCAAAACGATGGATTCCAAAAATGAGGAGGAGGGGGATAGGAAAGAAAAATAAAAACGAAAAAAAAAAAAAAAGAAAGCTTTTAATTTCTTTCTTCACTTTTTTAAGATAAACGTGAAAAAAAAATAATAAATCAGACTATAACAAAAAGAATAAGAATGGTTGAATAAAGAAAATAATTTTGATGTAATGATATATTTGTAAATTTTGAACTTAGATGCAAATAAAGCAGTTGAATATATAAGTCTATTGTAAGCACATACATTTGCAGATTTATAAATCACAAGAAATTCTGCACAGATATTGTTAATATACTCCACGTCCCCTGCTTGATCTTACATAGCCTCTTCAATATTTCTAACCGTACTTTTTTTTCCTTTATGCTTCTACTTTCCCTTTTGTATCAAAATATTCATTGTATATTTCTATATTGAATTGTTTCTACTATTCTCTTTTTGTCTCTCTTTCTTACATAAAAATCCATTCTAGCGTCTTCTTTGTTTTTATGTATAGTTATACGGAATGGCTTCGATGCTTACGCCATATTTATCTGTAAACAGCTTTTTCATTTTTTCCATATATTTTTTTTCCATATATTCTATAAGTTTATTTATGAGTTGAAAATATGGATTAAATCCGACCGGATGATTAAATAAAGAACAAGTAGAAAAATCTTTATAAATTTAACAACTTTCACGATTTATATATCTTTGGAATTTTCTTGAAATTTTAAAATTATATACTGCCCTGGTTTCATTGGTTGTGTAGACATCACGTGTGTAGCTTAGGGCGTGTTTTTATGTATCTGTCATTTTTTTTTTATCTATATAATCCATTTCCCCCACTATATTCTTTTCTTGATATATCATTATCTGTCCATTCATAATACTACTTATATGATTTTCTTGAATCACACACACACACACACACACACACACACACACACACACACACACACACACACATATATATATACACACATATATATATATATATATATATATATATATATATATATATATATATATATATATAGAGAGAGAGAGAGAGATAGATAGATAGATAGATAGATAGATAGAAAATTTACACGCATACACAAACACATATATATATATATTGACAAACAGATAATGCTGCAAATATCCGTGCGTAATACATACAGAACTACAAGTTCTCTCTCACTATATATATATATATATATATATATATATATATATATATATATGTATGTATGTATGTATGTATGTGTATGTCTTTGTATGTGTGTGTATTTCTTATTACTATAAACATTATAATTAGTGGGTATACATGATGGAGTAAAACATCACTGATTACTTTTATTTGTATTTTTTACACTGAAACTGATATCTTCCGGTCTGCCAATCGAAAGTCTTATTAAAGAAAACCTATCTCACGCACGGAACCGAATGTGTTCTTCCTTAATTGTGGACAATAACATTTGATATTTACTTTACGGACAACTTGCCAAAACCTAAACCTGTTATCCAGATAAAAAAATGACAATATTGAAAAGAAAGTCTTCACCTACCTACCTACCTACCTACCTACCTACCTACCTACTCAGTAAAGTGCTCAAGTCCTAGATTGCCTAGACAGAAAAAAGTTTTATAACGTGAAATCCTATGAAAGGATGGCCCTAGTAGTAACCCGACTTTCACGCACACGCGATTTTCAGACGACTTGAAAATAATAATATCTATATATGTATATGGGTGAGCGTACGTGTTTGAATAAAGACGGGGGAAATGTGTTGGCTAAGATAAGTTTCCCTTTAGCCATTATTCTTACTGTTCTTTTATATATATATATTTTAGTTATATCTTAAATTTAACATCCAACATTTATTATTACTTCAAACATTTTTTGTGTTTGTGAAATAGACGCCTTGTTTGTATGTTTGTATTTTTCTTTTAACAGTAAGTATTACATCTATCGGCTTGCGCACCCTGGGAAATGTGGCCAATAGATGAAATACACACTGTTAAAATAAAAAAAAAACAGACCGTCTTTTTCAAATACGAGTACTCACTAAAATAACTTTGAAGTAACACACACACACACACACACACACATATATATATATATATATATATATATATATATATATATATATATATATATATATATATATATGATACATATGATTGGACTTGTGATAAGCATTTATCACCAGTCCCAAAAAAAGACATTTCAATCACTACTACGTAAAAATTCATTTTATATGTGGAAATATTTACTCTTTGCTTGAAGAAGGTCGCGAAATTAGAAACCCGTGTAGCAGAACTATGGAAAATAGATTATGATATATCTTTTAAAATAAAAATCCACATTTAAAGCCAAAACGTTTGCGGTTTATCTTTTTTTTAATATATATATATATATATATATATATATATATATATATATATATATATGAGCTAATGATATATAATTTTTATATATCAAGAATAATACTAGGAGCCAAATATATGACTCAGTGGTAAAAAAATGTTATGCGTTTCAAACATCCATTGGGATTTACTTGGATTAAATTTGTTACGTTGGTCCGACTACACATGCACACGAAAGCGGGATGCTGAAAATTTTAAATAATAATTTAAATAATGATTTTTTTTTTCTTAATTTATATATATATATATATATATATATATATATATATATATATAGTTTTGGTATAGAAAAGTTTTCCTTTTTTTTTAAACACACGCACACACACACACACATACACACACACACATATATATATATATATATATATGGGTAACTCGAAAAAGGCGATATTTAAAGTTTAACATTCATTTAAAAATGCTTTCTCGAAGTTTTTATTCTAGTTTTAATTCAAAACTAATTAGCGCCCTTTTTTATTCGTCTTTTATCGCAATGTAATTCTCTTTTTTAACAAATCCCCCAAAAACTTATTTGAGAAATATTAGCTCATTTGAAGTATAATTAATCTGATTTAAAAAAATATTATTTAGTTTATATTAAAAAATTGCAAAAATGCATTTTTTAAACCGGTTGTAGTTGTGTGTTTAACCTGGCAGATTTAAATTCTCCAAGGAGTCCTGCTTTTAACTAGTATAAATATGAAGAGGCTAGAATTTTAATTTTTAGAAATTTCATAAGTAAGTGGTGATAACAGATGTAGAAAAAAATTAGTAAGATTTTCCAAAAGAAAAAAAATCTGATATAAATTATTTGTGAAATGTTCTGAAAATTTCATTAAAATCCGACAATTATTTGATTTTGAAGGAATTTCCAAAACAATGTTTTTTGCCGCTTACAAAAGTAAATTTCTTAATGCTGATCTTTTGTCCACCTGCTGATGTAAGTAAAACAAGATTATTAACTAAAATTATTAACATGTTAGAATGGAATAAAAAAAAAATTAAATTATTCAAAAAATCTTTTGGTCTTTCCTCTTAATAGTAACATAAACTTTTTTATGATAAAACTTTGTTTATTAATCACGTTTGGGGCCTGTTTTTCATCATGTATGTTCTTTTATAGAATATTTCTGGAGATATCTACTCCAAAATCTGTAAACACAATATAATTATCTTTATTTAAAAATCTTTCAAAAATACAATGTACTTTTCTGTACCTTTATTTTAGGATTTTTAATTGATTTAAAGTTTAAATAATCTGATTTAAAACCAATATTAATAACATTCAGTTTCAGCAGAAAAGCATTTTTTAACAAGGAGATGGGTATTTTTATGTGGTGCCGACACATTTATCGATAACCTGCATTGAAGTAAGAAGGACATTTTTAACTGCCCAGTAATATCTTTAAAAAAATTCAATATTTTAAACTTCCTAATATTTTATTGAAATTTAGGTACTTTGGCTTTATAGTCTTAATAACAAAAACGTTTGTTGAAAAAATGTTAAAAAATTATCAAGAAATTTTAAACTTACTATAGTTACAGCTCTTATCTTCTGATAATGTCGTGTATGGAAATTCGTATTTACAAAAGTCAGCATGTTTATACACGCAGGAAAATTTCAAATTTTTTTTTAAAATACTGGGGTTGCTGAATTGTAGTAATTTTTTCCATTTATGATTAGTAAATATAGTTTTTACTTAAAAACAATATCACTTAACTGATACAACTTAATACAGAATTTTCAAAGATTTAAAACTTATTATTCTAATTTAAATTTAAAGAAATGAATACAATTCTGTTAAAAATTCATTATTCATCGAAAAATGCTTTTCTTAAGACAATAGTTTCCATAATATATCTTATTCATCAAAGCAATTAAAAGCTTCTACAATTAAATATATTAATTTTATTGCATTTTTATATTATGATTCAAAGTAGATATTCTGTAATCGGGGTCCTATTTTCAAAAAATAATTAATGATTTAATTTCTCTAAGATCTGTGCTAATATAAACATTAAGCCATACAAAAATTAATTTTACGAAATTTCATAAAATTAAATAAGTTGGAGGTAAAAAATGTTAAAAAAATATTTTTACTAAGAAATTTCTGAAAACGAGACATTTACAAAATAATCGTATATATTTGTAAAAAAAAGTACTGAAAGTTTAATTCAAATCCGAAAATTATCTGATTTTTGCAAGAATTTTCAAATCAGTTTGGATTTCATTGAAAAAACAGTTTCTTGACTAATTTATTGTCACTATAAATACTTTTCGCAAGAAAAATAAAATATTTAACTAAAATATCGAAGGTTATAAAAAAGAATAAAAAATTAATAAATTAACTAATAATCAAAAAATCCTCTTGTCTTTCATCTTAATAATACTATAATATATATATATAGAACAACTATAAAAATCAAACCAAAAATCGGACGAAAAACATAGCTATAACTGTTATATAACGATAAAAAATACCACGTTACTTAAAAATCGAAAACTAAAAAGAGTAAATAAAAATATACAGCATAATAAATAAATAATAAAAAACAAGTAAAATTAATTAATCTAAACTAATCCAAATAAATAAACAGACCAAAAAACCGATCCCGATAAATTAATCGTTAGAAAAAACGTAAAGATTATCAATCCAAATAAATAAATGAAGTAATAAACAAATTAAAAATAAACAAATTAAAAACTGTCCCCATCAAAATAATAGAATAAACTAAAGCAATCAAACCCAAAATTGAATAAATAGCATTAATTATCTTCCCAAGCCAAAACAAAACTATTAAATAAGCGATATAAACACATTTTTACTACGTTAATAAAACACCGATTAAAATAAAAATAAATAAATAAAAATAAATAAATAAAAACAAGCAAAATAATCTAACCCAAATAAATAAATAAACAAATAAACGACTTCCGGTAAAATAACCGCCGAAATAGACTACCCACAATGCACCACTGACCCGTATATATAAATAGCCGAGAAAAAAAAACAACACTCGTGGCCTGACGATTGCGTCTAGCATGAAACAGCCTGTCGCCTCTAAGTGTTGACTTCAATGTTCACTCTTGTATTTACACACACTCTATCTCTGATATTGAGCACTTTATCCCCAAAATATAGCACACATTAAGAGTATATGTCTTCATATATATATATATATATATATATATATATATATATATATATATATATATATATATATATATATCTTTCATCTCCTGTTCTCTTCGGACTTTCATATTTGCAATTATTTTCTATTGGTTTTATTTGTTAGGTATTTCCTTCAGATGTGATGCCAGAGATCCTACATCGCCATCATAACGCATATTGCTCTCAACATATTTTTTTTATCTTCTAATCGAATCATTCTCGAAATGATTCGCTTTCTGCTGCCAACCTCATCCTGTCTTTTTGCAGCAACGATGTCAAAGCAAAACATCATAAATAGTAAAGAGATAGAAATTATGAATGCAAAGCATACCCAGAGGATAGAACGTCTGCTTTATCAAATGACTTTTCATCTGGTTTGGGTCAGCGCACGAATCAACTTTTAAAAGCAGCATTGGATTTAGGGGAAAATTTGACACCACCAAACAGCAAAATAATTAAATAGGAAAGAATAAAATATGGAAGGATTGTCTATGCATGAAACAGACATAAGCGCATTAAAGAAAAACAGAAATATCTGATTTGAAGTATATAAAATTGGGATGGTGAAACTATGTTATTGTAAGTTACCAATCGAGGAAACGGTAAACTCTGAACTAAAAAAAAACAGCATGAAAATAGATGAGCCCTGTCAGCCTATCTTGCCCAAGATCAGTGGTTTCTGGGATACATTTTCGGAATTAAAATTTGCTCGCGCCTCACCACATTTTATGCCATAAAAAGTACATTTAAAAATAAAAACAGAGGAGCGTTTCGGTTAGCAAGGTCGATTTTTAAACTACAATTCTCCATGATTTTCTCTCATACATTCATATCTGCTCGATGCTTATCCAAATGTAAACAAATGACGTCACACATTATGAAATGGACAAAGTCCGACAGTTATTTTAAGACATTTTTTGTGTTTATACGTTCTCTTAATAAAATAATTGTTGAACTTTGTCCATTTCAGTATTACTTAAATATTTGTATCTATAAATAGAACGTATAAATATGAAAAAAATGTCTTAAAATGATTGGCGGACTCTATCCATTTCATAATATATATATATATATATATATATATATATATATATATATATATATATATATATATATATATATATATACTGGAGTCATTTTTAGACATATGAGGATCAAGCGCTTCAGATCTGAGAAGCAACAGCCAGACTAGCCGCACATGGGGGAAGGCTTGTACAGAACCGACCACATTTTTTGGGGGGGAGTGCCGAATACAGAGAACTGGTGTACATTTTGCCGCAACGACTCTCCACAGGTTTTGAATTCAGAATTGTCCTTCTCCCAGACTGGATTTCACGCAAGAATCTAGAACCCCGTCTGTTCTGCTATTTACCCATAGCTAGGGGGAGAAGATCCATACCTTTCCCTAGGTTATTAGCACATAAATGAATGTAATGAATTCGAATGGAATTCGAACCCTGCTATCCGATTTCTTAAATCTGTATTATATAGCGGCCTCGTTCGCATCTATGCTAATGCTTAATGTTTGAACCCTACGAAAACCAAGATTTCGAATGCTAATTTCCCAAACAACCCGTTAGGCTTTAATATAATAATCCACTCCGCTACCCGCATTTTATCGGTTACCGTACACTTGTGTACCAAATACAAATGCCGACGCGATTAAATTATTTTCTTCAATAACACCCCAGGCACCATATATTTTTGCTAATTTTAAAAATTTATTTCCTTCCAGTCTTATGAAAATTATTTTGTTCCATTTTCTATAAGAATTCCCAATAGAAAGTTCATTTGAATCGGCACGCCTAATTTTTTTTTTTAATTTGAAAAATTCCAATCACCATGGATAAAGTCAGTTTTGTATACATAGGGGTGTATTTGATATAAAAGCCTATTAGGCTAAGTTTAGTAAGTATGAAATATATCATTTTTTTTTTTGCTGAAAAAGAAAAAAATATATTCTGAATGTGTTAAAATAAAGTCGTGAGATTTGATGTGAAGATTTTTGAAATGTATTTACGCGTCTACAATTATGTACTTGAGACTGAGAGAAAAATCCCTTCGTCACTAATAAAAATGAATAAACTTTCACTGCAATGGTTCATAAACGTCTTCGTTAATGTAAAAGGATATCCCCCCGCTTTAAATTTACTCTTCGTAGGATCAGAAGATATGAGCTGTGGAATAAGACTCGGTTACGATTGCAACCATTAACGATTCTTACTTCTCGTTATAAAACCCAAACTAAGAGGTAAAATGAATGATAAGTCCAACATTTTCGCTCGAATGTTGTTACAGGAAGTGTTTATACGTTAAAAGGGTTTAGACTATTTGATTCAAACCACATGTTTCTAACCGTTGGCAGTCGACATTGAGGATTGCAGTTAAGGTCATCCGATTTGACAATCATTTCTGATAACTTTGCAAAAGTAGAAGAAAAAGACATTTAAAAAAAAAGTTTGGAAATATAATTCCATTCTGGATAGCTGTAATCCGAGATCTGACATGTTGAATGGAACTGTTTTGTTGAAAGAGACAAGAATGTACAACACATCCTACCTTGACATGAATTGGAAGCAGTCAGCTTTTTTCGTTTGAAGAATTTTTGATAAAGAGTAAAAAAAAAAGCCAAATTTAATGTAGGATGAATAATATGCTATAACACACACACACACACACACACACACACACGCACAAACACACGGATACACACGGATACACACCACACACAGGCACACACACACACACACACACACACACATATATATATATATATATATATATATATATATATATATATATATGTGGATAATCGAATTATACAATAGAAAAATGACTAAATGTAAATGCCTAAAAGGAAATTATTCAAACTAATGATGATTTTATCGATAGAGTCAATAAGTATTTTCAATTATATACATTTTCTCTCTCCAGAATCTATCTTGCATATCTATAAGTCTACCATTCGTCCATGCTTAGAATATTGCTATTACATATGGTATGGTGGCTCTGCTATTTACCTTGAGCCCCCTGATAAAATCCAAAGAAGAATCAGCAATATAATTGGTCCTGATCTGGCGTCTCGGATTCAGTCACTTTCCCCCCACCACCGTAAAGTTGCCTTCCTGTATCTTTTCTATAAATACGTTCATGGTAATTTTTCAGTTGGGCTTTTCGCTACGGTAGATAGATTTTTGATTTTAAGCGTAGGAGTAGATTTCCATCGAGATCTCATCAATTTACAGTTGAGCTAGTTAGATATAGCCGAAAATGCTATATACAATTTTATATCTATTGATAATGGGTAAAGCGCTCGGACACACAGAGCATTTGGACAATTTCTACATAATTTATGTCTAGAAAAAAAGAAAATTATAAAAATACAAGAAATATATATATATATATATATATATATATATATATATATATATATATATATATATATATAAACAGAACAAACAGGAAATCTTTGTCAATGAAACATTTTTTTGTTAAAGCTTCATCATAGAATGTGATTTGGAGAAAAAAAGAAATTCTCGTATTTTTATTTTTGTGTTATTTGATTTGCATTGATTAAGTAGGCTTCATGTGCATTTAACTTATTAACCAGCGCTAGTATGATTTATGGCGTTTTGAATTCAAGTAAAGATGACGCATCTTTTTGAATCTCCCAAAAATTAACGATTTACAAGCCTAACAAAAAAATGTAAATATTGCTTTATGTATGTAATTGAATCATAATTCTAGTTTATCTATGTGGGATTCGTGTGATAACAGATATATATACATACATACATATATATATATATATATATATATATATATATATGTGTGTGTGTGTGTGTGTGTGTGTGTGTGTGTGTGTGTGTGTGTGTGAGAGAGAGAGAAAGAGAGAGACTAGTGGGTGTTATTTCTGTCATGTTGATTTGGGTACGTTTTTTACATAAACACCGCTTGTGGTAGATAACATAGGTTAGATTCTTTAAGAATAGATTTAATAAAGTTTAGTGATGTGATATAGTGTTTTTCATGTGTGTATATAGTTGGTAAAATATTTATCAGGTATCCCTCGAAGTATTTTCGACATAAATAATTCTGTCCTTTTTTTTAAATACGGTGGCATTTGCAAAAGTTATATTCTGTTTTGTTCCTGTGTATTACGTCCGAGTTTAAAGGGTTGTACCAACGTAAATTCCTTTTATGTTCTTAGATAGGGACTTTCGAGATGTCTCACCAATATAAATGTTTTTACATTTCAAGAAATTTATTTAATAAATTCTGTTATCTGAAGTGGTGTTGCATTTAGTTTTCTTTTTAATGATATATCCGATTGTCTTGGAGGTGGTGATAAAGACCCTATTATTGAGGGATAACTATCTTACTTTTATTTTAGTAGATAATGTGTTAAAGGGAGGATTATGTATTTTGTTTTTTTGATGTACTATCGGCGGTGTCTACTTTTTTTTCTGGATTTGTGCAGTTTCTATGCTCGTTTTCTAGGATGAAGTTATGTGGATAGTGAAGAAGTCTAACTTTTTTCAATGCATTTTCCTTTTAAATCTTTGTATTCAGTGCTACATATTCTAAGGCTCTGATCTAGAATCTTATGATTAGTCCTGATTTTATTTTTGACTGTGATGCGAATAGAAATTAATGACATTGTTTTGGTCAGTGGCTTTACGTTAAACTCTAAAATCTAATTTGTTTTAGTTATTAATGAGATGTCAAGGAAAGATAGAGATTTGTTTATTTCAAATCCATGTGGGAATTCGATATTATGTTCGAAGTTAATAAGAATCACTATTTTGTTTAACTGGTTTGCATTATGAGGATACAATAAAAGAACATCATTTATGTAGGTGCAGTTTTTAGGTATGATGTGTTTAAATGGGTCGGTCTCTACAAAGTTTAGGAAAAGACAAGCAAGGACACCACTAATAGGTGATCCCATAGGTAAACTGAATTTTGGCTTAGAGAATTTTTTATAATAAAGCTTCTAAACAAATTAAATGTACATAAAGCTTGATTAACCGATGGAAATCAAACAACACAAAAATAAAAATACGATAATCTCTTTTTTCTCTCCATATCTTATTCTCAGATGAAGCTTTTATATATGCGAAACATGTTAGATTGATAACAGTTTCCTATTTGTTCTTTATCCTACCATTCTGTTGGATTCCGATCCATATTTGATCTGTATTAGATCCCAATTCACACACACACACACACACACACACACACACACACACACACATATATATATGTAGTTTTAAGGTATGCTATATTTATGGATAAAAGTGCTCAGTAACAGAGACAGAGCGTATATAAATATAAAATATGGACAGTGAGTATGTTTTATATGTCAATGCATTCTTCATACCATGTCTGATATCGCTTGAAGATTGCGTTGAAGCTTTAAACAGATTGTCACCGTTTGGAGTTGATCTCACTGTCCACTTTTATATGTATACTAGCAGTAGAGCCCGGCGTTGCCCGGGGATATAACAGTAAGAGATAGATCAAGTATCCACCATCATAAAGACTGAAAAATAAAATTGACAAAGATTATTGTTTAAGGTTGACGGACACGCATGTCTTAATTAGTTTTTTTTTTTTTTTTTTTTTACGAATTGGTCCAACCCAAACTCAAACAAAAACATTGTTTTCAATCGTTATGAATCTACTGATTGAATAGAATTTTATTATAAATAATTGTCTTGTAAATGGAATTTTTAAAGCATTCTGAATGTTAAAAATAAAGAAAATAGTGTGCAAGACAATAAGAAACACTACATGCCCCCCAAAAAGTGAAGTTTTGTTGAAATCGGTTGAAAAATGTAGGTAGCCTTTCTGTAATCTTTTAGTTTTACAATTTATGATTTTTACTTATTGAATACAGTAAAAAAATTGCATATTTTGCTTGTGGTGATTCATAATTAGAATTCTGATTTGAATATATTTTCCACTCGTTGTTTCTAATACAAAAAATATTAACTCTATTTGGGTTTATTAATTATGATCTAACAAATCTTATTCATTTAGTAGCCTTCTCTGTAATATATAATAATCTTTTACAATTTATGATTTTTACTTATTGAATACAGTTAAAAAAAATTGGACACCATGTGTATTTAAAGTAGTTTCCCGTTCCGGTTATTATTTTTAGTTACGATTTGTGTATGTTTAGATTTCATTATCTTTCCCTAAAGATAAAGAATTTATTCCGATGTTTGTATTCGTACAATCAGTAGAGATCGTTAAATTATTGTTTAAGGTTGACGGACACGCATCTCTTAATTAGTTTTTTATTTTTTTTATTTTTTACGAATTAGTCAAACCCAAACTCAAACAAAAACATTGTTTTCAATCGTTGTGAGTCTACTGATTGAATAGAATTTTATGATAAATAATTGTCTTGTAAATGGAATTTTTAAAGCATTCTGAATGTTAAAAATAAAGAAAAAAGTGTGCAAGAGAATAAGAAACACTACCTGCCAAAAAAAAAAAAAAAAAGTTTTATTTTATCGGCTGAAAAATATATAGAAATCCGCTCCCATATTTAAAGTAACCCCCACACAAACAACCCGATATGAGTTGTCCCCTTCCATTTTCACGATGTCTCTTAATCGTGTTTTCAAATTGATTTTGTGCAAAAACAATTATATTTTTCCCATTTTTGGCGCTGTTAGAACCACCACAAGGTAATTCTATGTAGTCCTGTGAAGTTTTGTTGAAATCGGTTGAAAAATGTAGGAAATCCGATCCAATGTATAAACGTTACACACACACACACACACACACACACACAATCTGCGTTTTATAATAAGTAAGATAAGATATATATATATATATATATATATATATATGTGTGTGTGTGTGTGTGTGTGTGTGTGCTTTTGCGTAGTGGGTGTTGTGTGTATATAGGCAGCAGTTTTTCAGGTATGAATTTTTTTTAAAGATCAACATAATTACTTTTGGCTTTTATAAGGAATTATTTTTTTTTATTGTTGTTGTTTTCTTCTCTATGCTGGTTTCATTTTTTTCAAATATCGCTTCTTTGCATGTTCATATGATATTACATATCCACGTACAGTTTTCTAATATTTATTCTTTTATGAAATAAACTTTGTGTGTTAGTTTCTAAATTTGATAACATTTGATTGATTTGGGTTGTTTATTTGCTAGGTTTAATGTTACTCGTAATTGATGCCATCCTTTATAGTTTGTGTGATATAATCGTTTTGTGCTATTGTCAAGTATTTATCAGATTTATCGTCATGTTTTCCATTGTGCTGGTTGGTGATTTATTTTAACTATTACCAGATATATAATAACTGGCGAATACATACTTGGATATATTTATGGGAAATAAAAATCTACGAGCCCTTTTAAGACCAATAATTATACAAATTCTTATCTACAATATTTCCAAAAAATCAACGAAATCATCAAACCATAACTATTCTCAAAATACAGCATCAATTATATGTATGTTTTCATTCAAATCCGTAAAAGTAATAAAACCACGGGTCATTAACACACACACGAGTGCATGCGCGCAAGAGATCAGAATGGGAAATCAGAGATCCGAGTTCGAATTCCAGTAACTTTGTTACATTCATTCACCCGCACCCAGTTATGGGTAAACAACAGGACAGACTGGGTCCTATAACCTTAGTTGACAACCAGTCTAGGAGTAGGATAACACAGAATTCAAATCAGCCTGGAAAAGTTTGGCAACTGGCGGACGAGTTTCTCGATCAAGCTGCTAAGAGATGGAAAACACATATTTAAACAGCCTGCGATTGTAGAATCATCTGTGGAAAAAATGCACCAGTACAGGACATGGTGTTTGGGAGAGTGTGTATTAAAGGGCACAGGCAATTGAGCACTTTAAACAATTCACTTGTTCAAGTTGTTCAGTGAAATACTTAGAATTTACAGAACCCTCGTCCGTCTATGTCCGTGTGTGTGTGTGTGTGTGTGTGTGTGTGTGTGTGTGTGTGTGTTAATTATGTCTATCAGCTGGACATTCGACAGTTTTCAATATGTCCTCCGGCAGGGTTTGAGCCTGTGTTTCTCATTGTATGGAAAACTACCGTTTGATCGGGTTATCCGCAAAGAGTGTCTCAGCCAAGCGCTCTAAAGCACATGGAATCAAAGTGGTTGACCCTACAAAAGCGGTATGCAGTTTCGAAACTTGTGTGAGGCAAGGTCAGGAGCAACATCATACCGCCATGTCAAATGTTTGGTATCTTCCAAAACTAAAGCTTATAAAACATACTTGGCATCGTACATGACTCAAAACAGATTAAATTCTTTAACTATTTTATCAATGGAAAATGATCTTGTAAAGAACAGATGTGTAGAAAATGCCATGAAAAAAAAAGTTCAACTTGCTCCCCGAGGTGCCATGTCAACCCTAGAGCCGTCACCGCTTGTGAGGTATGTTCTCAAAGCCTTCTTTTCGCAAATATCTCAGAAATTTCAATTTTTTCTTATTCTTAATAGAGGAATCCTTTTTGTTCCCATTTTCTTTTTAAACTTCGTTGCTCACATTTCTGTCCATGACATTCTAAACATCCTTCTGTAGAACTACGTTTCTATTGCCTGATGTTTCCAATTCAAACCATCGTTTACATGCGTTTCTTGTTGGTCTTTCTATTTCCTTTCAACACTAATTTATTAATCACTGCTTTTATTTTCCCTTTTCAACTCAGTCGATCTCATTTTCTTTTGGTTTTTCGTCTTTTGTTTATATCTGTCTTAATCTCCAACTGATATCTACTTGTGTCATTCTCTATTTACCTATCACCTCATTTCTTGTAGTCGTTCGTTTCACTGGTGCTATTTTCGAACACGTGGCAGCGTGAGGCAGACTTCAGATCATTTTGCCGTGTTAAGTCACTTGATCCCAGTCAGAATTTTTGATGGCAAGAGCCACTGAAAGCTGTCGGGAGACAGATAATTACGATAAAGACTCTTTTATTCCCGCCATAAAGAGCTGCCGATCCGTTCAACAGTGAATTCATAATGGTAATTTGGTTGGATGGGAGGCGCTGGCGGTGGAAGAATTGGAAAAAGTCAAAATGAGAATAGAAAACTTCAGTCAGTCTATTTGATGAAATCCTTATAAACCTTTATCTTTGTGATTTATTTGATCACCCATCTTGATCACGTGACATTTTTCAAAACGAGAGCAAATTAATGGTCCCATTTGCATACATACATACATACATACATACATATATATATATATATATATATATTGATGATGTGAATTTGTCACCCATGGTCACACTCACATCAGTGCAACTATGTATGTTAGCTCTATCACTGATATTGAGCGCTTTCCAATAAGTACCGCGCATATATAATATATAAAAATATATATAAATTACAATTACATACACACACACACACACACACACACACACACATATATATATATATATATATATATATATATATATATATTTTCTAAGTTAAATATCATTCGAAGTTGTCTAGTTCCTTTTGTTTCGGGGGACATTTACTTTTTTAAACCGTAGTTTTCCTTTCATTTGTGTTAAATTCTTGGTTTAAGAAAAATGCCCTTTCCATTTCATTCTTTTAATGAGGCATTCTATTTTTTCTATTAATTTTAGTGGATGCTAGTGCGGCGGGTATGTTTATGTTTTTAGAAAGTAGTCGAAGGTAAATTTTTCAATGTCCATGACAGGTTATAGCGAAAGGGCTCTACTACTAAATAAGATAAAATTATACTTTTAAAGAATGCTATATTATATGGGTAAAAGTGTGTTAATAGATAAATCGTATGAAAATATAACAGTGAACTCTGAGGTCAGCAACAGGTAGCGACAATCTGTTTCATGCTTTAACGCAGCTTTCAAGCCATGCATTGTAATTTGGCTCGACGACTTATACTTATATATGCTTAGTGTTGCGTAATTGCTAGTAAGGTATATATATATATATATATATATATATATATATATATATATATATATATATATATATATATATATATATATATATATATATATATATAATATTAGTGGTAAATATACACATACATATGTAAAATATATATGATGTATATATGAAAGTTGGGACCACAGAAGGAAAACACGGATTAGATGTAAGAATGTTAGTTTTAATCTCGTACCTTCTCTCGTCTGTTACTCCTCTCTTTAACTCTAAAATTCGTCCCACACTCTCATACTTACACTCTCTCTAAATTCTATTTTTATTTCCGGAGTTGTTCTTTTCTGTTTTGTTTTTGAATTTGTAGGTCTGATGAATTGGATCGTATTTACGATTCCAATGGAATAAATTATGACCATGGAATATTAGTGTTTAAGCCTTTATATATATATATATATATATATATATAATATAAGATTTCAAGATTTGAAGCCATTTTCGTGGTTTCCTGTACACATTTAAATATAAATTGTCCAAAATTTGACTACTTTCTGCTTTGATAAGTTATCGATACATTTTTGCTTTCTGTGTCACTTGCATCTATTTTTAAACATCGCCTCTCTAGTTGGCAATTCATGGAAGCCGTGCACTTCCCAGACTATATGCTGCCTCCTACCATTCGTCCGTACCGACAAGATCCAAAAGAATTCAGGACATTACATTTGGGGACAGCTAGGCTGCACGAGTTGCCACAAAATTATCAGTGCTCCGGGTTTTCTGTCTAAATTTACTTTTATAGCCTTTTCCGTGTTTAGATATAATCGCAAGGTTTTCCTTCCCTTAGATGGACTGCATTTCTGGGTTATAGTGCTGCATCTATTCGAAGCAGCTATTTATAAGGCACCAGTTTTCCGCCATCACCAACCTGGAGCTGGACGTTTTGAGAGGCATGTCACAGAAGCATTTTTAGAGACAGTAAGAGCTTATCCCAACTATCACTCTGTCTATGAAAACCTTTGGAACATATATAATGCATTATATACAGGTATTTTAGATGCTAACAAATGAACGCTTTTTAAAATATATAAATGTTTGGTTAACAAAAACACTAAAAAGCAAGCCAAATTTACGAAATAATAAATAAATATAGAAACACAAATATCGAAAAAATTGTTAATTTTAGAAAAAGAAAGCACAAACAAAAAAAAAAAATAAAAATAAAAATCTTGATTTAAGCCTAAAATATTCGGAGATTATGAAGTCATTATTTAACATACGATAAATCATTTAAACTACATTTTTGACAGTACTACACACCTAAACTATCAATTGATAGAAAATGAACGCGTGTATAAAATGGAAAGTTGATAAATATAACTTCAGATAAACAAAAACAAAAAAAGTAAAAATAAGGCAAACGGTTTTGAGGGTAGTTGTACAAAAATACTAATGCAGAAAAGCAATGCAGTGATGGAAGAAGTTGAAAGAATTAATAATAAATAATAAATATAGAACTTCAAATAAATATAATAATCATAATATATATATATATATATATATATAAATGAAATAAAATAATGCTTGGAGCATCGACAAACGCGTCATCTTCCCTTGAGTTTAGAAAGCAAATTTACGCTTAATGCTTCCAATATTTGTATTTGTGTTTTATATCTTATTGATATACTATAAATGTGGTATTGTTGTCGAATTTCTTGTGTTTAATTGAAATAGTATCGTATAAATGACAGGTTAATCGACGCCATAATGATATGGTTGTGAAACCAATGTAAATGTTATTTGAATTATTATTAGAGAAATTTTGTGCAAGTGGGCAAGGGACTTCTCAGGGCATGTAAGAGAGATAGAGAGATAGAGAGAAACAGTGTGAACATAGGAATCAACACTGCATGGTTACTGTCTGTTTCACGTTTCAATTATTCATGTTTCCGCTTTTCATCTTTACATTAGGAATTACGATAAACTGTTTGAAACTCACGCCATTTTCTGAGAGTCGGAGGGAAAGGCGTTTAATGCAATTTGTAATAAGTCATTACATTAAACCATTTTGTTAAAAATGTGAAATGTTTCGGAGACTAAATTAGAATGGGAATAAATAATAAAGTTTATGTAGACATGAAAGCCACAAAATGATTCGCTTTTCATTGTTATGCCCACTTGAACCGGTAGCTCAAAGCTATCTGTCCTAGTGGTCGGATTTCTTCGTGGGACTGGGGCCATTAATATGTAATCTAGTGAATAGTTACGTGTGAATTATGCTGACCTACAAAGATGTGTTAAATATACTACACTGCCAGCCACTTGCGTGTGTAGTTATAAATGTAATGAACAAAGAAGCGCCATAGTGTATGAATAAGTCACTATCATGGACAATGTTTAATTTGAGTTTTTTTTATAGCATAACCATTTTCCTGAGTATTTAAGACTGGAATCTGCCGTTCTATGCATAGATTTGGTTTGTATGAGAGTCGGAAAGGCAGATATAAGGTTGGATTTGCAAAAGAATCAAAGATCTCGAAAGAGGTTTGGTTTGTAAGAGAGTCGAAAGCTAGGCATATATTTGCTTTGCACAATACTTAAAAAAGGTAGACATTAGTTTTGCTTGTAGAAGAACCAACTTTTAGACGTACGTACAGTATGAGTTGTTCGCTTTTTGGCGGTGTTTCCCCCTTTATGCGTTGATATAGTGTATTCTTGATCATAACCAGTTTACTGACTGAATACAAGCAGATTTGTAGTTGTTTTTTTTTTTACAATAAGCGTCACCCTGTACAAGGTCCGGGGACCACTTGAGGTAGAGGGTTAGAATAAGGAGTAGTTTATATGGAAAATATGGGAAAATAACAGTTAACTCTATTGGATAGGTTAAGATTGTAGTGATCGGGGAAAAAACCTCTTGGGATTCTGTTCCGCGGGAAGAAGCTGTTTGAGTGGAACTTACTTCTCGTTGATGGAATACAGAAGGAATGTGAGTAGTTTGCTATAACGTAAATGGCATGGCGAGTCCTATCATGAAGGTCAGAGCTGGTGGAATCAAGGATTGTAATTCGTCGAAGCACTTTACATGATAGTCGCGAAAGAGCAGTGTGAGACTCGCCGCATCTTGAGATAGGTTTGAGGGTGGAAAATAATTCTTCAACAAGGACTCGGAGACGCTTCTGGACTCTATTAGGAGTAGAAAGTGAGAACTGGGCAGCTATCGCCCAAATATGGCAACAGCAATCCATTTCCAGTCCGATCTGGCGTTTATTTATGTAGAGGAATAGGAGTCAGGTACATACTGAAGCGGTACAGGTAGATGACATTTTACCAGTATCTTTAGTGATGGATCGTATATAAGAGTTCAACTTGAGGTCGGCTGTAATTTGAGGCTCAATATTCTCTCAAGGCACGGTGCCTTCTCGAGAGGACATCTGTTCATCGTGACTGGCGGTAGTTTGGTATATGATAGACAGTGATGGAATGTCTACTAATTATCGTATGTTGAAGTTTTGGTATTTTGAGTATAGTGTTAAATCTATGCTTGCAAATTAAATTTCATTATAGGCAATCAACATATCTGGTACAGCAGAGGCCCCGCCCCGTAATCGACGAAGAATATTTATCAAGACCTAGAGTAGATAGTACGTATTCTTGGTATATATATATATATATATATATTGAGTTTGTAAACAGTGACTGTTACTGCTGCTAAAGCAAGACTCTTCGATAAAATGAATTGAGTTCTCTCAGTCACTGGCGTGTTTATCTAAAAATAAATACGTTTAAATTCACCTTCATACTTATTGTGCGCCAATGGCTTATGGGTAGATTTTCCGATTGATATCAGATCAGTCGTGTTTCTATACCGGCTTGAAACAATCGGATGTGTAGCCACACTGATGAGCTGTGAAACAGCGATTCAGCCTGTCTGTGGATGACAATATATATATTAAACCTTTTCTTGTACATACATACCTATGACAAATTTTAATTTACAAAATACGCACAGTAAGATTTTAGCATGGTTCACAAGATTGTCTCGCTAAATCAACTACAGCTAAATAGTGATTTTGATCCCCACTGGCTGCCACATACTTTAAGTGTTGTGTTACATCTAAGCTACGCTTATAAAATCACTTTACGGTAAGCAGGACAATCATATTTCTTCCTGTTCCTTCGCTAGTGAGTTAGGGCATGCGTTACATCCTGCCATTACCTCGGATAAATAATGAACCATTCTATTTTGATTGCGAGGAAAAACGGAAGAAAAATATATATCATTGACGCTATTAGGTTTTAGTGCGGAAAAGAAAGAAAGAAATAGCGATAACGGCCTCATGCTTTTAACGTCTGCTTCAGTGAAATGGAAAACAGTATCAATTTAAAATCTTTTTATTTGTACCCTCTTACTTCTTTAAATATTTGTCCTGCACCCATACATATAATTTTTATTGTAATATTTTGTAAAAGTTGTTAAACTCAAATATTTAACAATGCAATATTGAAATAGCCATGGGTTTTTTATACACTGTTTATGTTGTTCGGACTATTGTCCTCATCTTTGTTGCCATATATATCACAACGTTTCGGCCGATGTACGCCCCGGCCTTCTTCAGGTGTTTGCAATGTCGAACTGAACCCTTTATTTTGCTCGCTGGGGTAGACTGTTCTAGTTCCACGTGCCATGCCTAATGGATGTCAGTTATCTCTCCAAGTTCTCTCCTGCCTTAACCAGGTATTGAATTCACAACTCTTTGGGTCCTGTCACTGGATCTAAGCAACGCCTTTATCCACTGTGCCATGTGTCCTTAAAGACGTCTGTGTATGAATTTCTGGACTTATAAGCTTAATATATTTTATAGTCTTAGAACTTGCAAGCTTATTCAATAATTAACTGCAGAATGTTGATTCATCAGAAAATTCAAATAGAAAAACATCGAAATTTTCATTAGTATTCTGCGCCTTCCACTCCTCGCACGCTCATTACGCTCTGCCATAAACTCAGATAAATAATACGCCATTCCGTTTTGATATGCAGTAAAAAACAGGTAAAAGGTATATCAGAGACTATATCTGGCTTTAATAGGAAAAATAAAACATACATAAGAAAGAAAAGGGAGATAAGGAAGTGATAACGTTATCAGAAGTTTAACGTCTGCTTCAGTGAAATCGAAATAAGGAAGTAAGAAAAGAAGGAAAGGTCCGGAAACTAGAGAAAAGAACAGAAGGAAGGAGAAAGAAAGAAAATGTTTGTAACGTTAAAATGGACATTTTATATTATTTTTGTCTTTTATAATTCTTCTTGTTATGTATCTGTTTAATTTATTTTAAATATTATTCAAGTTTACTTCATTAATTCTTCATGGATATGAAAATAATCTATATCCGGCAACAAGGCTTCTGATCGGCAAATTTGAGGATTTGAGAAGCATCGAACAACCTTTTAATTGCTGGTGTTCCCAGGTCCATCCTGACCCGGACCCACCTGTTAGAATCCCGGCTATGGACAAATAGTGAACCCTACCAAACAAAAAATGAACAGGACATTTTTATAGTAAAATGACCAATATATTTTGGTATTGAAATTACCAACAATACATTTTATGACATAAAACCAATATTTTTTTAAGCGTTTCACTCCAAGCAAGCGGGAAGCCACGAGCACGTAAGGGGTTACAGAGTGTCGGAGCGAGAGCAAATAGGAGTGATAGAGGAAAGGATGAAGAGAAGGATAGGGGATAGATCAAGGCATCTGGAGACGTCCATTGACATTACATTTGAATAGTTGGAGATTATAGCTATCAAGGAAACAGGAAAAGGGGAGGGAGTTCCACAAGCGAGAAGTGTGAGACATGAAGCTATTGGAGTAGAAGAGACGTCTGCATTTAACAGTTTCGACAGTGAAAAGGTGTGTGCAAGATGCCAGCCTAGTAGAACGCTTAAACTCATGAAGTCTGGGAACCAGCGAAAACAGCTTATCGGAGCAGTTACCATGAAAGTATTTGTAAAAATAGACAGAGGGAGGCGACGGCACGTCTGTGAGAGAGCGACTGCAGATGAGATGCCAGATCAGGACCAATTACATTGCATATCCGTCTCTGGATATTATCAAGAACCTTGAGACAAACACAAAGGGTACTGGACCATATATGGCAGCAATACTCCATGTAAGGGCGAATGATTGATTTATAGATTTGAAGGATCGACTCCGGCGAGAAAAACTTCCTGGTTCGGCACAGGAAGCCAACTTTCCTTTGGGTGGACGAAGCAATTGACTCAATGTATTTGTTCCATCTCAGGTCAGCAGTCAATGTCAGATCGAGTAGTCGCAAAGAGGAACTCTCGAGAAGTTGAGCGTCAGACATTCTAATGGGGGACAGGGATGGTTCACTGTGATGAGTAATAGAGAGCAGTTTGTGAGGCGTGAAAGTTAACCAGCCAATTCCTGCCCCAGTTCACAACCAATTGGACGTCCTTTTCGGGACGAACGGCCAGTTTAGTTTTGTCAACGACACTAGATTTGTTTTTGAGGCAGGATTAAATTGTAGTGTCGTCTGCGTAGATGCCTACTTGGGAAGCTATCACGTCAGGAAGATCGTTGATGAAGATAAGGAACAGAGTAGGGCCTAGGATAGAGCCTTGGGGAACACCTGCGTTCGTGGGATAGGAGTTGGAGGAGAATCCGTTGAGATCGACCTTCAATACACGGTTTAACAGGAATGATTGTATTAAGTCAAACAATCGACCTGGAATTCCATAACCCCGAAGCTTGCAAAAAAGGCCAGCATGCCAAACCCTATCAAACGCTTTGGAGATATCTAGAGCCACGGCACGAGCTTCTCCGTTATTATGAAGGGCTTGGTAAACAATTTCAGTGATGGTCATAAGCACATCAGCTGTAGAACGGGCAAAGCGGAAACCATATTGCGGAGAGCAGATCATGGATCTTCGGCGTTGATTAAGGCTTCGAAGACTTTGCCGAAAAGGGGTAGGATACTGATAGGACGGTAATTAGAAGGGTCCGAAGGGTCACCAGAGTTTTTAAAGACAGTAACAATGGATGAGGTCTTCCAGCAGTCTGAAAAACAAGATTCATTGAGGCAGTAGTTATATAATTTGGAGAGGGCAGGGGCCAGTTCAGACGCACCACTAGCCCTGTGGGTGTCTAAATTAGAGATAATGCCCAATACCGATGACGCGGTAATGTTCAGCTCGCTCAATAGAGCCTCAGTTCTACGGGGCAAATCGGGTGTGGATACACCGGAAGAGTCAAGCGTTGAATTGAATGAGAATTTCCGAGCATAAGACGTCAGAAGCTCGAACTGGTTGAACAAAGGAGGTATAGAGGGTTTGCTATTGTTAAGTACGCTCTTGCAGAGACGCCAATAATCCTTGGAGCCGAATTTGTGAGCAAATAGTGATTTTTGCTTCATTGAGGACACGCTTACACTCGTTACGGGTAGAGACAAAGAGACGTCTATTGCAGTCGAAATAGGTGGAAAGAAGTGGTTCCTATGGGCAATGGCAGCTGAGCAAGCAGCGGAGAACCAAGGGGAGGAGCGTGATTTGACCTTATATTTCTTTGAGGGGATGAAAGCCTCGATTCCAGGTTTAACCCAGGAGGAGACATCGGAAGCATAATCTTGAACGGGGAGCGTAAAGACATCATCTCAGGGGACATCGAGAAGAGAAGCCTTACCGTCCCGGTTGTAGGGAAAACAACCCATAGAGGTGTTGATATGCCGCTAAACAAAATCAACAAAGATCATTCGTTAATATAATATTCATTAGGTTGTAGTCAGGATACAAAGTGAGAAATTATAACGTTTTTATAGTCATTTATTTCCAATAAATGTCAGTTTCTTATTTTTTTCGAAAACAGGCCAGTTAAGCCAGTCAACAATGATATAACAAGGTGGGAGTGTTAATTTGTGTAATCCTTACATCAGTTAAAAAAAGAACCAATATCCCCACCCATGAAAAAAAATATGCCTCTTATTTCACATGTGGAAAAAGGAAAAGTTAAATCGACAAGGTTCTGTTATGTTTATTCCAGTCGTTCTCGCAATGACAAGTTCCACGTTTTTCGAAGCCTAACAGCTCCGGTAACTGTGCTTCATTGTTTCCTATTGCTATTACGATCTTTATCTCAATATGAAATCTAAATGGATTCACCTTTTATCCATTTGTACATACACTTCACTCGAAACAGCAACAATGTCTCGCTTTTATCGGCAAAATCGCTAATGCTTGACACCAGTAATAACATCTATTAATAAAGGCGGGCTTGTTTTTAAAACGCAAGCCTCTGATGTTATTTATTCTATTCGTTTTCTTTTTTTATGGGCGTATATCAGCGAAAGAAAAGAAAACCTTACACCTCATTTAACCATTTCGTGTTCTTGTTCATCCTGCCCAATTTACTGATGTTATATTCTTCTCGAATAGCTTAACTTTCTCTCCGATAGGCAGCTGAGGTAAAAAAGCTGCCAGGTTAGTGAGTTTAATTAACAGAAGGCATTTTTTGTTTCAACACCAGCATAACTGAAGCTAGCCGTCGTCTAGATCTTATCAATTTACAGTTGAGCTGGCTACATGTTACCGTAAACTCTATGCTAACAGTTGCTTTTCTCGCACTTCTCGCTTGTGGAACTCCCTTCCAGATCCATGCTTTCCAGCCAACTTTAATCTGCAAAAATTTAAATGCAATGTCAATCACTGTCTACTGTCCTCCTGGTTTTTCTTTCCTCTTCATGCTCATCATTAATGTTTCTTCTCCTAATTCTCCCACACCCAGTAACCCCCTGTGTCTTTACTGCCTTACATGGGGTGATACCGATTTGAAAAAAAATAAATAAATAAAAAGGAGGCTCTTCATAATGGTAATGGTGAGATTAACCGATTCCATTCAAAATTCATTGACCGAACTTTCAGTGATATTATCATTTGAAAGTTATAAAATCTTTTTCTTTAAAAAGTTTTCCAGGAAATTCGACTTCTCAGATTCATTAATTGTTCTCGCTATTTCTAGTTTTGATGGGAGTTTCATTCTAAGCCTTTTGTTTGAAGTAGTATGGAATGTCGTCATCTTGATTATATCATTATCTTACCTTCTAGTTACATTTTCGTTGTTGCTACTGCAGGAAACGTTCAAGCGATGGGGGTTTTGTAATTTGATAAAGGTATTTTTGTAGCACTTATCTATGGAATCTTTTCAGACTTGAAGGATTTGTTCACTACAAGTCATTTTTAATCCCTGATCTGAGAAAACGGTTGTACAGGGTGTGATGGATACATTTTCATCATTTTATATATTTAATTTAGCGCATGCGCGTTTTTTGTTTTTTTTTCGTTTGTTTTTTTGTTTTTTTGTCGACTGCACAGTATAGTAGGGTCAGTTGGGCACCGTCTGTGAGAAAAAGAGCACCATGTCGCAATTCATTCCGCCAGAAATTTAGAAAAGGCATGCTGTACTCAAAGTATTTGAGTGTCAATCTGAGGACAATGCAGAGGATTTTGAAAGAGTTGGATGATTCTAATCGTGATTATGAAAGTGTTTGAAGTGATCACTAGTGATGGCAACGTTATGCCTCCATCCACCTTCCCACAGAGTCACAGACACAACACGGAGGTCTAAATCAAGTGCCTTCTGGAGGTAATGCTGCTCTGGGTCAAGTGGGTGGCTTCTGGAAGACACTATGTCTGGCAATAGGATACTGTACCATGTCACACAAGCAGGAGAATACAGTCATGGCTGTAAGACAATTTCTGCGACCACATCACCGCTTACATCTGGCCACCTAACTCCCCAGACAACAACTTCCTTCATTATGTGTGGGGGGCGCATTTGAGCGAGAAACCAACAAAACTCCTTGTAACACCAAATATGAACTGAAAGCAAGGATTATGGCAGCATTCACCAACTTAATCAAGGAGACTGTCCAGAAGAGTTGCAGGAGATTACGAAGTCGTCTGGAGGCCGTGGTTGAAGCCAATAGCGATTTTTTAAAATAAATTTACTTTTTAGTATTTCAAGATATTTTTGTGTAATTTTGGTAAATATATCTGTTAAAATGAGATTTTTGCGTAATTTAGACGACAATTTATTTATCGCACACTGTACATAATAGTTTCAGCTTCTCTAAAAGAGTCGGACGTCATGCATGACATTTATACTTAGTAACCCATATCTGAACTGGCAGCGGTATACGCTTTCTCAGATCAATTGTTAAAAATGGTTTCGTGCGAATGAAGTATGCCTATGTAGGTCGTTGACTGATGCTACAGAATCGCAACAAAGAACAGTACCAAATAACAGAATCCACATCACTTGAGAACTTTCAACAGTAGCAACAACTAAAATGGTACATGTAAATTGAAGAGAAAATTACGACAATGAAGATGTTGACATTCAACACCACTTCAGTTAAGGAAACCCCCATCAACACTGGAAAGAGCGATAAGAGTTACAGGACTTGAGAAACCTATCTTCCTGAAAAATTATTTTAATAGAAAGATTTTATAATTTTCAACCGCATTTAGCGTTTATTTTTCGGTTAAGAAATGCTAAATGCTTACTAATAAGGAAACAGCTAATATTACGATTATCGTTACCATATGAAAGTCTATATATGACGAGGCTGTTTAAAAACATGAAGTGCTTTTTTTCAGGTTAATATTTTGGTTTTGTAGCGTCAGAAGATTTTGGACTAAACTCGCCCTATCAGCAATTTATGCTGTGTTTAATTTCCTTATTTCTTACACTAAATTTGTTATAATTGATTCACGCATCATTTACAATTCATTATTCGTACTAATAATCAGATGCAAGTTAATGGTTAACGCTATAACTCTGATGACATCGTGCTCATGGAACGGCATGAAAATCCTTAAGAGTCACTTGAAATAGAGATGTATTCCAGACACTACAACTGAACTACAAATGTATAGCACATTTTTGCATTAAGTGTAAATAAAGAGATGCCGAAAGACGTAAATTGTTATTGGCTCAGAAAGAAGAAAGGTTCACTTCACACGAATAGTGTCTCATGAAAGGCATGAACCCAAAAGGTTTGTTCTCTGTCAAACCGACATATATTTATTTTTTAAAATTTATAATGGCTCTCTGCTCTTTTCAGAAAACACCCGTTTGGCGGGTAGTGAGTTAACTCCAGTTACAGGAACCTAACACGGGCACAAATGTGTTTCTTCACTCACAAAGTCAACTTGCGGTTCATACTGCAACTATTACAGTTGAACGAAGCTAGTAAGCTCAAACCTTCGATCACGATGACTTGTGACTTCGAATTAGCACATGCATCGAAACTTTCCGAATAGTTTCGTCCACCCCGTTTTATCCACAACGTTTGCGTTAACCTGTGGATAGGGTTTTCAATCAGTTCTCAAAACATGCCACACGCTTATTCCACCTCCCCCAGTCCGATATCATCAAGGTCACCTGGAAAGATTAGGAACGCTAACTTTCTAATCACTCGGCCACGTACCGATCATCAGAGAAAATAGAAAGAGAAAGGACAGAATATATAGATGAGCCCTTAGGCAAATTGTTCTCCAAAATCTACGTTAACTCTACAGTCAGTAGCACACCTCGCCCGACAAAACTGTTACCCTTTTTTTTCAATTTTGTCAGTGGTTTATTGACAATTGTTATACTGTTAAGGGTCAAATAATTTGAATTTAAATTAAATGCGATGACACTGCGTAGTGGAAAATGCGCACAATTTTGTGGCAATCAGATTTTACAATTATAGACATGATGAAGGCATAGATATATTTTCTATTCAGGCAATTTTGTTGTATCAAAATCAGTAGATATTTTTTCTGAATTTCTGGAATGCGAAGTCATCCTTATTTATATTATTTTCATTCGGATTAATGTCTTCATAATTCTTGTTATTATCAATATGTTTCAACCATGCTGCATTCTGGCCTTCAAGTACATGTTGATCCGAGTAACCTTCAGGGAATTTCAAAATGAACCATTTACTTAATCTACGGGGCTAGGTTGTCCTCGTTACAAAGTTGTTGTCTAAGGATATATTTCAACGCGCAATACACAGTTTGAATGTCAGCATTTTAGAACTTAATTGCAAATTCTGTAGCTAAATCATAAAATATTTTTCCTATTGCCAGAAATATTTTATTGATTTCTTCATAAAATGACAGCCAGTGATTACGTTCATCTGTATACACTCTTCAAAACATTTCACTCAAAGCACTAAAGTGCAAGACGTTACTAAGTCTGAGTGAATATGAGACAAAGCAAAACATTATTAAGGAGAGAAAACAATAATAGAACAAGAATTAAGAAGACAGACGATAGCGAATGACATTGCATTTAGATGTTTGAAGAACTAATTTGATTGAAAAGCAAGAAGGCAGAAAAGACTTCCACAACAAATGCAAGAAAAGAAACCATTAGCATATCACTTAGGGGTACATCTAGGCTGTTTCAATTTAAATTAATAAAGTTTAGGTACCAAAGATGAAAGCAATATTTATTTTGCAAACACAAAAATGTGTCACAAGGCCAAAGGGAGGATGGGGGGAGGGCTGGTCTTCAGTCTGTCTTATCTTAAACTTAGCAAGGCATAATTACTGACCCAAACATACCGCAGTATTCCTTACACCAAAACAATACATTCTTAAGTACCATTCTCATTACAGCCAACATAATACCCCAAAGTCTCTATAAAAAAAACTAACTAGTTCTCATATGTATAATTTGTATGTTTCAAAGAGGAAAGCTCATCAGAATAATTACGATATAAATGTTTATAGAAAAAGTACAGGGAAGCTACATTACGACGGTGGGAAGGGATTGGGAAGTGATTGATTCTTATCATTACACTGTCCATATCTAGGAATTTTACGTCATGTCATTTTTTATTACAGTTTACTTACTTCTAGCCATGTTTCCACTGAGTTTAAATCTGAACTACTCGACCCAAGATTGAATTCACAATTACTATGCTACAAGATTTAGTAACCATCGCTTTAATCTTATCAGCTACGTCCTATGAATCAGTTAATAAGAAGCGTTTAAAATTTAAAAGAAAAAAGAAAACGAATATTGAAAATAAGTAAAGATGTGCCTGTTTGATATCAAACAGACTAACATAAATAAAGTGAAGACCTGAAAAGGGGAAGCTCACGATATTTGTTGCAAATGAAATTCATCACGAAGAGGAAAAATCAAGGAAGACGTGCGCATGCGTGTGGCCCCTTGAAACTGTTACAAAGCAAAGTAACATCCACAAGAATATCATCACCACTTGATATCAAGCACCTGCAGAAAAAGAATTTATCCGGCTGACAAGGACTCATTTGTCTCCAAAGGTTGACTCAAGAAAAATAGTAAACAATTTGAATGGTATATATTGCGAGACAGATAAAGTAAGGAAGGCGGGAAGAGAAAAGAACGATGGACGTTGAAAGAACAAAGATTTGAAAAGAGCCTGCGATTCTCGTATAACAAAAACACTTTTCCAGTCGTTGAAAATACAACACATGTGAACGTAGCCTGTTGATAGTATTAGCCATAAAGTTACGATAAATGAGAAAATTTCTTTTTACAAAGACTGTAGCGATAGTCTAAACATAGAAAGACGGTAAGAAGAGGAAACATGGAAAAGTCGGAGACGAATAAAAGAAGAGTAAGTCTTCTTTCTTTTTTAGATTGAAAAGAGAAAGAAAATAGAAATTACTGTTAAGCAATTATATTGAAAGGAAGGAGGAATCTGTTGTAAGCCCATTTTGTGAGGAAAGATAACAAGTCTGGCACGATGGATCGAGACCGGAGATACTGTTGATACTGGGCACTTAATATCAACAAAAATAACACTAACAGTTTTAAGATGTCGGTGAAACACAATTAAGTCTAGGGAGATGGTTATCTCCCTTGCTGATACAAGTGAGTAGGAGAGGATAAAGTGGTAGCCTCAACTAAAAAAAAAAAAAAGGCACAAAGTAGAGCCGATAGATGCGGAGGTAAAATAAACAAAAACAAACTTTCAGAAGTGATGACTTTATGCTTGATAATGCTGTCTAAGGTATGCGTTCGCTCCAACGATTTGACACTGTAGATATAAGTAAAGGACTAAAGTAATGTTGAACTTTTCGTCAGAGATCAATAGAATAAGGATATTATTATTTACACATGGCGTTCACACCAGTGGTAATTGATGGTGTAAAATGTAGTTCAAGTGACAGCAAGTCTCCGCACTAGTATTCTTAGTAATCGAGATATTTTCAGTAATACTATGGTTTGGAATGTTTAAACGCTTACTCTAAGTTCATATTCCTATTATTATTATTGTTTTTGTTGTTGTTGTTATTATTATTGTAACTGTTGTTATTATTATTATTATTATTATTATTATTATTATTATTATTATTATTATTATTTCATTTCTGTTGTATACTTATTTCTTCCTGGATCTCAAGCTGAGACCTAAGATCAGAAATTACACCATGATATTTTCCATAATGGAACTGTATAAAAAATACAAACGAATGCATATTTTACATAAATATAACCTTTCATTGGGTATGAGGTTTGCATCTTTTACTTTTTGGACTGCCATGAATATCTTCAATGAGTCAATTGGAACCTTTCTCAACCAAACTTATGATGACTTACTATGACTGGAATTATAGTTGTGTTCATATGCCACAGTCTTGAGATTTCATTTCAAAATCTTTATATTTTAATGATCGTTAAAGCTGCATTACAGTCTGCAGACACAATCCTGTCAGTAAGAAATCACATTAATCGCCAATCTAGTAATGCTCTTAAATTTATAAAGTCTAGTTACCATACAAGAAAGTATTTATGGAAAAGGCTACGTTATGGCGGTTGGAAATTAGCTGAAACCGAGATTCAAAGTCAAAACCAATAACATTGCAGATTCTTCTTTGGATTTTATCAAGAATCACTAAATATACAGCAGAAACACCAGACAAAATGTTGCAACATTATCCAAAGCAAGTTGTTTTATGTTATTGATAAATTTGACATAGTTTATATTTATTTAAATAAAATACTTAATATAATATGAAATATAAATAATTATGAAATTTGACAAATTTACTGATTTCATAAAACAACTAATTCAGAAAACAGACAGAACTTGTCGATATTATTTAATCAAACATGTTTGAAAGAATTCTTGGTGCCGAAATAGACCTTATATGTATGTGTTTGTGTGCACGCGTGTGTGTGTGCGTGCATGCTTGCGCGCATTGGCGTGGGATATCGTTAGTGAACTATAAAACAGCATGATTAACACGCGCACACACACACACACACACATATATATATATATATATATATATATATATATATATATATATATATATATATATATATATATATATATTCATTTAAAGGATTTAACATAGTTTTATACAGTCGTTGACAGATTTATTCCCCCACTGAATATTTGCATATTTTCTAAGGAAATGCGAATATTTACAAGTACTTACGGAATTTACCTTAAATTGTTGATTCCGTATTTAGTTCTGGATTATTTGTTAAATTTCTATAATATTTGATCTATTATATTCATAGTTATACATTTTTCTAAAAAAAAATTGGTATAGTCAAAAATTATTAGCCCCACTTCCTTATGGAAATTATGAAATAATACTGATTTATGGCAATTGTAATAAAAGAAAACATTACAACATTACATGTATTTTTTTTTACATTTAATACAAACTTCCTTTGAAAATGAAATATTATCGACCTGATTCTATAACATTCTAAAAATAGATGATATGTGAGTGACGCATACAACGATAACTCATTCGTTCTGCAATCATGGCGAAGACGACTGAACTTGACAAGAAACTCCGAAGGAAGATAGTTGTTGTGCACAGAACAACATGATGAATATACAACACTTTCCAAGTGTTTAACTGTCTCTAGATGGACAATTCATATCATTACCAAGTTGTACAACGAAACTCTTCGTGTTAAGAATAATTTAAGGACTGGCAGAAAATGGTTAATTTCTGGGAGAATGAAAAGGAAAATTGTTAGTGATGTCTCGAAGAATTCTCACTTACTGGCAAAGGAAATTGTCAATGATGTAAATACATTAGGATTGAATGCATCTATGAAGACACTAGATGCTTTCATCGAGTATGGCTTCAAGCTTGTCGCCTAAATAAACTCCCTTGCTTAAGGCTAAACACCTAAAATGCAGATTAGCTTATGCTAGAAGCCATCTAGAACATGGGAGTAAATATTGCAATTCGGTTTTATGGTCAGATGAAACCAAAGTAGAATTATTTGGTCACATGATCTCCAGTTATGTATGGAGGAAAGTGAATGAATCTCACCAACCAAAAAATATCCACCCTACAATTAAGCACAGTGGTGGGAGCATTCTGCACTGAGGATGTTTTACTACTTCTGGACAAGAAGAAATAGTGAGAGCACAGGGTGTCATGGATAAAGAGTTGTATTTGGCTATCATTAAAAATAATATGAAACAAAGTACACGAAAGTTGTCTTTCAGCCGTCACAAAACGTTTCAACATGACAGTGACCAGAAAAACACACGGAACGAATTGTTGCAAAATTCTTACATGACAGCATCATAAAGATATTGTCATACCGCACCGAAAATCCTGATCTAAACACTATTGAAAATTTATAGTCATATTTGAAGAAAGAAGTAAGAGAAAGAAGTTATTTGAATTTGAAGGAACTAAAAGCTATTGCCAAAGGAGAATGATGCAAAATACCCATCAGTGTGTGTAGTGATCTTGTAAGGAACAATCAAAACCAATTAGAGACAATACGGTGGAGTATTGAGAGCCGAGTTTGAATTCTAATCGAATCCATTACATTCACTTACGTGCAAATACCCTTGGGAAAGGTATGAATCCTCTTCTTCTTTCTCAGCTATGGGTAAATAGCAGGACAGACCGGCTTCTATAGACTTGGGTGGCAACTGGTCTACTGCAGAAACAAATGGCAACCTACTGGTGGAAATAATTTGCCACGTCTGTCATGTATCGAAAGATACATGATCGCCTAAGCGTGTATCACGCATGGCACATAAGTGAGTGAATCAAGAATAAAAGTTACACAATTATTTTGTTTGACGCTATTGAGGCAAGAATGTTGTCCCATGTTAAACGGTTTTTGGTGTTTTTTTGCATTATTGTTTGACAGTAAAATAAAGATTTTGTTGTGGGCATCACTGCACATTCTTTTAAGTCCGTTATTTCAGCACTTGTGGTAAAAAGCATATGAAGTTTCCATGAAAATTTGAGGCATTATTTCTTTATTTGCAAGTATAGAAAGCGAGAACAATAATTCTGCCCACAAATGCATATAAAAGTTCAGCTGTTTATTACTGGGGGTAACGTTTTTATGGCAGGCAGTCTTTGTAAATAAAATGCTCAATATTGAGAAAAAAGTACCACTTCATAAGAAAAAATCCAGAAACTTCTCACTCCTAGAAGTCCCTCCTCGATTAAGAATGTCTTCAAAGGTGTAGCCGCACGCTTGTCCGACTGTGTGTTAGTAAGGCTGTTTAGCTCATACTTGGTGACTTGGGGGATCAGAGTGGACCTTCTCCTAGACCGGTTGCCACCCAGTCTGTCATGCTATTCACCCATAGCTGGAAGGAAAAGAGGTGGAAACATACCCTTCTCCAAATTATTTGCACAAACAAGGATGGAATTCGAACACGGCTTTAGTAATTTTTCAATCCGAGTCGCTATCCATTACTCCAACGTGCTTTCACAGTGTTAGGAAATACAGCATTAATTGTAAACAAATAAATTAAAATCTTCAAAACTTATTATCCCGACATTAAATTTCGTCGAAACCCTACACTGTATTTGTTTATTTGAATTGTCTTTAGACATTTTTCTATCTATAATGGAAAAAAAAAACTTATATAAAATTTCGAATACACAGAATCGAAAAATTTCGATTACTTCATGCAAACACGTCCTAAAGAAAGAGGTAATTTAAAATAAATTCACTTAAAAAATTAACCTTTTTTTATATGCATAACATTTTTCAAGTAATATATGGTATCTTTTCATAAATACAATTGTATTGTTTAACTTTCTGATCAGTGGATAACATCTGCAAAACATAAAGCTGGGAAGATAAAGGTTTTAACTTTTTATTTTATTTGCTTACATTTTTATATGTACACTTGTGTGTAAGAAAAAGACGTATACATGCATACACAGGCACACACTGATCTATATATTAATCATATCTCTACCACTATCATCCTCACCTTATTTAACAGTGAAAATGGAGTGTTGCAAGATTTTTTTAAATAGAAAGACGCTCACGCGTGTCCCAGCCACGCTCAACACGCGAAGGCTCAGAATAAACGCTGGTACTAGTATTCAAGCAATACAAAAATAAACTACAACTTAAACAGTCAAAACAAAAAGAGAAATTAACAACATCTAAAACAAAACACCTTGAAAGAAGTAGCCGAAAGCGCTTGGGATAGTGGACAATATGGATAATTTTAGCATTTCCTCACTCCCACCAAACGGGAAAATGTAAGAACGCGGTAAAACTAAATAAAAATGAATTAAATTTTCCTTGTCTGTCATATTTAACGAAAGATGCTTAAAAGAAAGGTTGCTGCTCAAATATTCATTAATAGATATTAATATTTGAATGATAACTCTAACATTTTTAGACATTTAAAACAACATGACTGGCCGCGTACACAATTCCGTTATACTTAAACATTAAAACAATAAACAACATCTAAAAATTCTTGAAGCTATATACATAAAACAGTTGAAACCTAACCTGAACAAAATAAACTATGAAATCTCCACAAATATTCTTAAATGCCTATAATTGATAACTTAATACTTAATACTTCTCGTTTTCACCCTCGCGTGGTCATGTGACGTCACAATTGGGATGCGATATTCGCGTCCGCGTCTTGTATACAAAAGTTTGTTGTTGCTTTGAAATTTTTCATGCAAGAAATACAGACTATCATTATTGTTTCGTCCGTGTATTGTTTGATATATTGAAATGTAATTGTCATCTTTGATAATGTCTCATGTAAGCCGAAAGCTTAGATCGGATTTAAACATGTATCAATATGGTGATTTCCTTTCGTCTTTCAATGATAATATTATTAAGCTTATCAGACAATAGGAATGAAACTTGCTTAAAATAAATATACACAACTTGTCTATATTATTTAATGAAACATGCATCAATATATATATATATATATATATATATATATATAAACTAAAAATTCCTGAAACCTAAACTATATTCTTTACGCTCTAACATAAAAAAGAGAAGGGTAAATATAAAAAATATAATTGCATATGAATCCTGAGTGATATATACATTAAAACCTGACCTGTTGACACTTATTAAACTCATGTGAACTTTCATATAACTTTATATCTATTGCGCATCTTAACATATCACACACACATACACAGACGCAAGCATATATATATATATATATATATATATATATATATATATATATATTAGACATTGTCAAAGTTGATAATGACAATACAATTTTTGCTGCTACTACTTCCACAGCCGAAAGCTAATTATGCGTGAGGACTTTCCACATTTACACACTCTTGTACACCAGTCATCGTGGCTTGTTAATGATAAAAATTAAATTAAATTATCCTGTGATAAATAGATTCATGCCTTTTCCAAAGCTTTTCGAACAATTGAACATAAACAGCCGTCCGCTTTCACAGAATCAAAGCAACACTTCTCATTTCCGTCTATATTTGCGCTTATGCAATGTATGTATTTATAATATAAGATCTCACGAGAGATAAGAATATATATCTTGCAATTTTCAGTTATCCATAAGCTTATTAGTAACTTGTTTTTCTTTATTTTTTACTTTTGAAAATTAATACCCACTAAGTTATTGTCATTTAGCAATACTTATTTACGCCTGACACCTGTGACAATCCTGTTTTCTGTCGGTGAAAATGAATTTGCGATTAAATCCCAAGTTCCGGAAGCGACCAACATGTTTGTTGACACCGACAGACGGCGTTGTCACTCTCACAATTTCTAATTTGTTTTTCGTACACAATTTATAGACGTTTGTATTTATTTGATTAGAAAGATAATTTTCTTCCTTCAAATATCGGAAAAAGTGAAAAGCAAAAATATCTCTAAAGATGATTTTCTTCATGTTATTTTCTTTTCAAACGTCTGGTTGATGATTAACTGCGCATTAAATGCAATTTGTCTCATTTTGTGAAAGTAGATTTTATTTTGTTTGACGCTATTATTTTTTTTTTCTTGCTCACTACATCTTTATCATTGTGAAGCGGCAACTGGAACATCTCTCACTTCGCTTTTACTCGTTAGTCTATCAATATTTCCGCTGAATTTTGCCAAGTCTATTGTCTAATATAATGGTTCCCAAACTGTGCGGCCCGCCTCATAGGTACGGCGGAAAAAGATAGCAGGTGAGGCAGAATAATTGAAAGACAATCAAAGATCTAGAAGCAGTTTAAAAAAATCCACTTGCCAAAATTAAATATGATTTCAGAATTTAAAATATTATTTTGGATTAGCTGTAATTGCATGCATGAGTCCCAGTATAAATAGATATAAATAATTATTCACCGATTTTATCATTGTGATATCTTTGCATAATATCAAGTATTAAGAATATGCTAATTAGGGTCCGCAAATTGGAGAAAAGAGTTATCCATGATAATCTTCTGACTTCTAATTTGCTGTTATCTCTCTTTAATCCTCTTTCTGTTTTTTTTTTATTTTTAAATGTACTTTTTATCGCATAAAATTTGGTGAGGCGCAAACAAATTTTCATTTTTATATTACATATTTATAAGACTACCATTCGTCCTTGTTTTGGATATTGTTGCCACATCTGGTCTGGTGCTGCTGCTATATATTTAAAGATTCTTGATAAAATCTAAAGAAGTATCAGCAATATTATTGGTCCAGACCGGACATCACGAGGAAGGTGAATGAAGCCGAGACAGTAGATACTACTAGAAAAGGCGGAAACTGCATGCCAAAAAACAAAAGGTAGATAATGAGGAAAGGTGATTTGGAAATTTTGGCATTCACAGTATATAGAGGGAACAGTAAGAAGCTTGTGTAAATTGAGGATAGAATAGGGACTAGGAAGGAAAAGTAAAGAGTCAAATATTAAGAGCTACAAAGGATAGGAAACTGTGGAGAACCATGAGAGACCACATCCTGGAGGGACACACAGTATATAGAAGAAAAGGAAGATCCCTATAAAATAAATACAATTACCACAGTTACTATGATAAGTCTATTCGTGGCTGCATTGGAAAAAATTCTCTTGCTATTTCTAGTCGGTAGAAAATAATTTTACTCAATGTTATCTTGCGTGATACGTCGTCCGTCCGGCGCATAATGCTTTAAGTTTCTTTCCACCTCTTTCTTTCCCACCTTTTTCTCTTTCTATCTCTCTTTTCCATCTCTCTGTGATTGCGTGTGTGTGTGCTTGTGTGGTGCGTCCGTCCGGTGCATAATGATTTAAGTTAAACTGATTAGACAGACATAAAGAGATTCCGCTTTGCTGTTTCGTCCAGTTGTTTGTAGAGTAATTATTTATATTTCAGCTTTCTTTAAACAAGCAATATTTTAAATATTTAAAAAATATTTTTTGCCATATGTAAAAAATATTTTAAAGTGAATATGATGTAAAAGTATCTTTGGCATATTAAAACTATTTTAAAGTTAATCTGATTTAGAAAATATTTTAAATGAATAAAATTTTAAAATAGTGTTGATTAGTAAGTATTTTTATTCTAACTTTCTTCAAACAGACAATTGTTTAATGTTGAAAACAACATCAATGTTAATGTTTTATAACTTGAATAGTCAGTGAGCCAACGGGCCACGGGTAAGTCTAGTTCAAAATACAAATCTCAGATGAATAAAAGACGATCAAGACATTCTTTATTTATAAAATAATTTGCTACTTTCTGGTCAAATGTTTTAATGCGGTTACAATAATCCCCAATAATGCCCATTCTCTAACCGTTTTTCACCAATTTTATGACCTCATAAAATAGGGTAACATGCTGACCCTTAAACCAAGAGACAAAGTTGATTTTTTGCCCGAATGACTAGCTGCTAGGGCTGTTGTAGTAAAATTTCAGATAATCCAAAAGGACAAACTTACGTTCTCATCTATGACGGGTAAGCGGCCAAGCCTTTGATCGCAGGTGAATATGAATGATTATTTACTTCAGTGATATTGACCGAGTAAGATTCTGTCAAATTGTCAGAAACTTCAGGATGTATACATTTTTTTTTCATACAGCAAAAAGAAACAAATGAAATGCATGATAAAAAAACATTCAATTTTCAGATCATTGTTGTCAATTAATAATTTGTTTCGTTAAAGTTTATTTTCCGATTTACTGGTCATGTTTGTAACAACTTAAAAAACTAGATTTCATCTGTTCTGTTAAGTTACCAAAAGAAAATATTATGAAAACGAGAAGCTATAATTGGGGAAAAATTGTTCAAGAAAATCTTAATTTCTCCCAAACACTTTTTCTTGTTCGGTCATTAATAACGCAAGATAAATTATAATCTCATATCGAACGGTTTCAAATTGTAGTTGTTACGATTAAATATATTTCAGCATCATAAAAAATGAAGAGAACGATTCTTTTCCCATGAGAAAAGAAGATTTCTTATGTTCAAGCGTGTCCTGGATTCAAAAAGTAGCACACCAATTTTGAGAAAAATCTGAATAAAGATGTATTCATCGCTTAATTCGCCTACTAAATAAATTCCACCGGACAAGATTTTAACGAAGAATAGTATTCATGTTACCGGCAGTATGTGAAAATAAGTTGATCTATATAGCGTTTAACGTTTTTTGTTAAAGCATGAAAGATGTTTTTTTTTTAATTCTAACCTCATATACTTTATCTAAGTGCTTTGTAGACTGTCTAGATGTTTTTTCTTCTTTTCAAAATATAATAGGCAACAAGGGGACGAAGTTAAAACCTATGAAATCCGAATTCATAACAAAAATCCGAGCTTCTTGTTATCCCCAAAGTGAAAAAAAATATCCCAGTCTCATGAATAAATAAAAATTCTCATATATAAAAAGAAACAAATTTAACATTGAAAATTCAAGGAAATTTTAATTCAAATTTTAATGTCAAATTGAGACAATAATAATAATAAGCTATCAAAATACAAGGACCTTGAATGGTTGGAAAAGATTACAATAGACTCATTGAAGGAATCCCTGATAGTCCACGCCTTAAAAAAATACAAAAAAATGTTCTCACGAACACTTTACTTTATCTATGTAAAATATGTGTGATTTTTTTTCAGAATTGGAAAATGTCATGATACTATTTCTGACCTTAGGTCTCTGGTCGGAACCCGGAAAGAAATGAGTACACACCAGTATATTTCTGTCGAGTACTTTACAGGTTTATGGGTCCGCTCTGCTTACTCTAGAAAATTGCGAATCGTTCCAAACTCTAAAAAACGTTTTCTAACAATGCTACTGTCTGTCACATATCGACATATTTCATAGTTAGGGAATTCTAGTATGCCATAAGCACGTGGAAGTCTTTAGAGGAGGGTGTTTTTAAAAGTTTGTGCCAATACGTAAACAAACCACGGAGATCGTATACGATTTAATATTATGCCGAATTAAATCTTAAATAAAGTTTTTCTTCGTGAAATAACTGTCTTGTACATATAAGCGTATAAACTGGATATTATTATTATTATTATTATTATTATTATTATTATTATTATTGTTGTTGTTGTTGTTGTTGTTGTCTCAATTTGACACTAAAATTTGGTTTAAAAGTTCCTTGAATTTTCAATGTTAAATTTGTTACTTTTTTCTGGGTTTTTGTGCACTTAGTTTTTGCCCTCTAGAATTTTGTCCAGGTAACATAAATAAATAATTAAAATAACATAATAATAGAGATTGTCATTTTAACAAAGTTCTATCTAAAAAAAGAAACTTAATAACAAAAATATTCCGATAAACATTGCATTATTTTCATGTTCTGTTTATTCCAGTAGTTTGAATTTAAATGACAATTTCAATCGCACATTCCTTTGATATTAACACAAAAAATATGACTTTTACCTGTATTTATAAAATGCTTGTCAAGTTCCCGTGAATTGCTGTATTGCATCTGAGCGAATTTTCTTTGTACATTAGAAAAAATAATATCATTTCATGCATTTCTAAAAAATACCCAGATATTCTATAGAATACATTGGCATTCTATACAATACCTTACTTTCACACAATACTGGTAACAACACTGGTAACATTCATATTTTATAACATTCGCATGATATAAACTTAACTTCGTAACACATAGAAGTTTCAAATGAATGTTATTCCAATTTTATAAAAGTAATCGGCAGGGTCTCCTAGACAGGGCTATAGAAGAGAGTAAGAAAAAAGGACTAACCATTAACTTCAAGAAAAAAGAAAGTATGATCATCAGCAAGCGAAAAGGCCCAAGATGCGAGTTACGCATTGGAAATATAAACATCAAGCAGGTGTAGAAGTTTAAATATCTAAAAAGAGTTTTAACAGAGGATAAAAATATGACACCGAGATCCGAACACGCTTTGGACTAGCGAAAGAGTCATTCTAAAAGCTAAGTAAGGTAATGAAAAACGGAAAAATTTGTTAGAAAGAATTTTGGATTGCTATATGATATCCGTCCTCTTATGTAGCAATGAGTGTTGGACAATTTTCCCACAGATAAGGAAAAAAAACTAGAGGCAGCAGAAATGTGATGCTGGAGAAGGATCCTGAAAATTCCATATACGGAGCGTGTAAGCAACAAGGAAGTCTTAAAGAAAATGGCAACAGAAAGAATATTTATACGCAGAATCAGGAAAAAATCCTTGGAGACATAATGAGGAAGGAGAGCTTCGAAAAATTAATCCTCACGGGGCATATTGTAGGCAAGAGAGATAGTAGAATGTATGAAATAGAAAGTTGTAGAGAGCTATGACCGCCTATGTTCTGAAGCGATGCAGTACGCAGAAGAAGAATGGGGAAAATAAAAACAAACAATGCCTGTTAGTCAAAAATAGGGGTTCTATGTTGGGGGAGACACAAATAAGTTGAATTCTGATTTTTTAAGCTTGCAGTCTGACATTTTCTACTTAGAATTTTGGCGCGAAAAAATCTTCCTTCCTTCCATTCCATTTGGCTTTGCCCGAGACTAAGTCAAGCTTAATAAATACTATGACAATCAATTGGCAAAATGTTTCAGCAGAGCTAATCTATTCAAATTTTTATCTCTTCAAATTGTAGCATAATTAACCTCATAACTTTGCACTGAAAATATATAATTATCGCTCCCGAGATGTGGTTAAAGCAGGGAAATGTACTATCAAAGCTTCATATAAGTGGAAGACGGTTCTTTTTTACGAAATCATGATAAACGAATATCTAGTAAGCAAAACAATGTTTGAAAGAATTTTAGTGTCCAAGATAATTTCTTCATGGGCTGTGAACGGAATAATTCTAGACTTGACCAAAAACTCGAACGTGCAAAAAACATTCTTTCTAATGAAAAACATTTTCAAAAGCATATTGAAAATAATATCTACGGAAGCTTTTCTCAGTTAACGTTACTTATTGTTCTTTCTTAGAACAGATTCTATTAATCTCTCACACTATGGTTTTATTAATTTTGCAAATCTCAGACATTTTATTCGTTCATAACTTTATCAACGAACTACTTTGTTTGCTTTTTAGTAATCACCAGTTAAGTTTCTGTTTAAATTGTATTTTGAATCGTCAGGAATAACTCAATCTTCATAAGAATGCAATAAGTATAAGAAATATGCTGTTATATATGTCATTCTTTGTAGCAAGACAGCGGAAATGATTTACTCTATCGCATGTGTTCAGTGAGGAACAAAAAAATTTTATGTGCTAAGATCAACGCAGTCGACGGTATAAAATAACACCTTCATGCTAATTTCAAAATGTACAACAGACTTTTAAATAACTTCCTCTTCTTCTGACACTAATTAGGTAATTTGTGCCCGGATTACTTTATTCCAAAATAGAGCATTTTTCGGCCGACTGACTCCATTGAAGACTAAGGTTATTTCTAAACTTTTTCTGTTGTTATCACTTAGTTCAATACACTAACGACCATCACATAGTAACACACACACACACACACACACACACACACACACACACACACACACACACACACACCACACACCACACCATTAATCTTATTAACGCTGGCCTACTTACACCAATATAGTATCTCATATGATACTTTGCTGATGAAGGAAAAAAAGAATTCTCTCAACTGGTTGGATGAAAAGGTTTAAAATCTAACAAAACATTTTTGTTTGTTTGATATTCATACATTTGTATTAGTGCTTTTTTTAGTTCATCGTAAAAACGATTCATCGTTGTAGTGACATTTCAAAGCAACGTAATTAAGATGCTTACGAGTGCCATTTCCCCGTTTGTCAACCACACACAGCTGTATGACAAGGATCCTTTGTTAATGGTGCAGGTATTCCGTTGACATTCTTAGCTGCTACCTCTGTCCTATGTCTTCGTCTCGCGTGGAGGGAGTGCCGCTGTTTATTGCTTTCGCTAAAACTACGAACATATAAAATCTTCTTCGGACATGTGTATGTTTAACGAACAGATGAATGTAAACAAATGAAGAAAATCTGTCGATCAAAAAACCGGATAAATCTCATGTCGACGTCTCAGCATAGATTCATTTTGACTCAGTCAACCACACATTACCAAGTCTCTATGGTACAATCAGAAATTAATGAGGACGCGAAACTGATGTGGGTTCGACCACAGAAAATTGCAAAACGAGAGAGTGAATTAGGTAAAGAAATAAAAGTGGGGAGTCGAGTTAAAAAGGATCATTGAACTTTTGGATGGTGGAGGGGGAATTTGTTTAGATGGATAGAGGCTTATGGGGTAGTTGAATCAGGTAGGGCTTAGTTACTGCAAAGGGGAGCGAATAGGGGGTGACAATAGGGTAGACGGTCGGCGAAGGATGATTGTTATAATAAAGACCACTTTATTACATGACTTGCTAATGTTTGGAACTTCTTATTGAAATCGAAACACCTGAGGACCCTTTAAACATGGCCGAGTAGTCGTCAAGAGACCTTTTTTTCAGCGAGGTTGTCGCAATTAAGATTCTTTTTTTTTTTCTTTTTTTTTTTTTTTTGCTGTATTCTTTGCCTGTGTGTCTCTTCTACTCCCCCTCTTCAACGCCGTTAGCCTCACTTATTCATGTTGTAGGCATTTGCCTTTTTAAAGGGGCTACCTATTGCATCGCTGCTAAATCCTGTATTTGTGCTAGGTATGTATGTGTGCGCATGTATGTGTGAGTGTGTGTGTGCACCCTCCCTATGAACCCTTTCCAGCAGAGTCAACTTCCAACGTCCCCAGAATAATACAAAAGTAACAGAAGTTCAACAAACAAATTGAAATAAAGAACCTGGAAAGAGAAGGTGGGGGTGAGGTAATATGTCAGGGCGAACAGTTCCTGAATCACCAGGTGGACGTATTTTCACCTCGTTTTCGTTGGCTTTTCGCATTGTTCTTGCCTTGTTGACGTCCACCATCGACTTAATACGTGCTGGAGCGAAAGTAAAAGCACACGAGTGAACGATGTAGATAAAAGAGAAAGATTCGTATAAAAAAAATCAAATATGTATATATTCATATCATTGTCATGATGTAGAAAAAAGCTCAAAAAATAACATTATAACGAATAAATATAACGAATATTGATTGGGCATCATGCTTAATGATTTAGGACACCTCGACCTGGTGTAATGGTTAACAAACTTGTCTCGCTAGATCAATTACGACTGAATAGCGAGTTTGATCTTCACTGGTTGCCCCATAATTTCGGAGTTATGTCACATCTGAACTACACTTAGAAGTAAAATGGGAACCTCGGCGTGATGTCATGTTTGGCAAGCTTGTCTAGCTAGAACAATGATGAGTAGTGAGTTCTATCCTGAGTGAACGACCCATAGTTTCGGCTTTGTGCCATATCTAAGCTACACTCAGAAAGTAAACATACTTGGGGATTTAAAACCAACAAGTTATGAATTAAAACAGTTCATTCCTTCTTTCTTTGTGACTAATGCAATTTTCTTGTTTCGTTTCTTAATACTTTATTTAGCATTTACAATACATCATACGGTATTTCAATGCATCAACGGATTCATGTGTCAAAGTTTCTTTTCTTTGCTAAGAAAATATAGAAACCGTTTTCTCATTGGTAAAATGAAATGCGCCATTTCCCCAATACGCTTATGATACCCTTATTGTTGGCAGGAAATCAACAGCATTGTTTTCTATTGAATACTATCAATACTATACTATTCAATAGTAGAATACAGTCTATACGGACTGTTTAAATGTTCCCGGTCGACATCACTGCTTGGACGCGCTAAACATAGTCTAGTAGTGATTAAATATATAAGCGCTCTCATTCTAACAAGCATCAAGTATTAGTAGTATTAGTATATGTACATAGTCCTAGGTATGATAATAAACTTCACCCAGCAGCAAGAGCTCTGATTGGGAGAGTGGAGCTTTTAAGGAGTTTGGAACAACCTCTTTATTGATGATGTTCCCAGATGCAACCTGTCTCGTGGTTATAGCAAGTTTTAGAATCACAGCTATGGGTAAATAATGAACAAAAAGAAAACACTGTGAAAGTATAAAAAATAAATTGTTATAGTAAATGACCAGCAATACATGTTAATAGGAAAATAACACGCAATACCTATTTTTAGTAGAATGACCAACAGTACATTTTATCTGTAGTTGAAGGCACGCTATTGCGTTAAAATTATTCAGATTTTGGCATTAAATAACCCATAGAAGTTGATATGCCGCTAAACAAAATCAACACGAAAGAACACTTTTATGGCATTAATTCATATAATATCCGAAAATTTCTGAAAGAAATCAAACTCTATTCCAAAATATGACTCAAAAATAAACTACAACATAAAACATATATACGACCGCCTCTAGTAATTATATCCACACAAATATGTATATGCACAAAAGCTGAGTATCATCTACCACGCCCTCAATTTTTAAAGCAGAATAGCATATATATTTTTATTACTTCAAAGCTCCCAAGAAATTTCAATTTCAGCATTATATGACACATAAGGATTGTATATGCCGTTAAACAAAGAAAAGCAACATTAGTATTTGTACAAAAACCTTTCGTAGAAATTGAAAAAGGATTGACAAAACGTAAAGCTAATATAATAATATAAATTTTATCGATAAACACCAATAAAAGAAAATGAATTTCTACTAATATTTAGGATTTAACGAAGGCTCTAGAATTTCATGAAAAGATCGATAGTTTAAAAGGTTTTTGAACCCTAGCTCTAGAGACACATATTACTACTCCGGCTGCAGCATATGCGAGCACTGATCAAAATTCCCTACAAATAAACGCATAACTGGTGGATTCATACATTTCCCAAGTGAATATAACAAACTTGATGGGAATTTGAACTCGGCTCTCCGAGTTCAAATTCTCATCAAGTTTGTTATATTCACTGAAGGGATTCCTGGTAGCTCATTCCCATTTATTTAAAACAAACCGCTCATTCTATCTAGCAGCACATAGTATTTCCAAGCGGTTACCCATCTAGATAATGACCAGGCTCGACGTAGCTGAAATTCGGTGACTGAGCATGATATAAAGGTAAGCCTTTTATTAGCAGTAGTAGTAGTAATAGTAGTAGTAGTATTGTTCAAATAAACACTTATATTATTAATATTTGCAAAAAACAAAATTCGTAGAAATTGAAAAAAGATTAAAACGTAATTAATCTTATCAAGAAACACTAATAAAAGAAAAGGTCAAATGAATTTCTATCCTTAGATAAAAAATAATTATTAACATTAAATAAAAATAATTATTACTGATATTTGTCGTACAAGATCGATTTTTTCTATGAGTAGATTCGTTTGAGATGGATTGCGGGATATTTAAACGTTTTCTTCACATATGTGTCTGCACATGCGCAAAGCATAGTTGGGGAAGAGATTAAACAAATTCAGCCTTTCATTGCTTCTTTGTCGTACTCCTGCTAAGATCTGAAATGCTTCAGGTTTTTTGTGTCTTCATCAGACATGTGAGACTTTGTGGATCAATATAGTTCCTCTTTCAGATGAAAACATTTAGTCGGTTCCGAACATTGAAAACGTTTTCTTATTAGTGAGAAAAGGAAATTTCTATTGATGCGGTCATATACTGTGAAATCAACATACCAAGTATTCAAATTTATACGCTATTTCATGGCGTTGCTTGATGGCATCTATGACATCATTGCAGCCTTTAGCAGAATGAAAGACAAATAGCCTTCTTAGAAGTTGACTATCATGATGAAAAATCTACTTCATAAATATTAACCATAATGGAACCAGTTATTCTGTTCGAATTATGAAAGACATATTTTTCTATTCCTATTCACTTTCAGATTGTTGTGCCATATTAGCCATCATCTGTCTCTACACTACAAAAGTAATATTTTGTACTTGACGAAATTTGATGTCTGCGTTTGTTCCTTGTCTTGACAACCATGCACACTGAGCATATCGTACCAAAAATGAATGTAAATGTAAAGCTTTCTCTCCTCTACGAAGCCATGGGCAAATGATGACTGTACTTTCTTTCATATGCTCATGGTCTATTAATGTGGTGCTCTTAATTAGAAAAATATTTCAATCGGTTCCAGGAGAAAAGAGGAGAATGATCATTTCGTGGAACAATTGATCTTACTCCTAATTAAATATAACCAGAAAAAGTTATCAAGAGCCGCCAATTTTCTCAGACTTTTATCATCGGATAACACTATATATATATTTAGCAATTCCACACGGATTGGACTTTAAATCATTTATTATTATTATTATTATTATTATTATTATTGTTGTTGTTGTTGCTGCTGCTGCTGCTGCTGCTGTTTTATTTCCTTTGATTTATGGCGTATAGTCAATTTCTTTCCGGGTCCCGACCAGAGACCTAATGTCAGAAATGGCGTCATGACATTTTCCACTGAGCAGTTTTGAAAAAAATTGCACATACTTTACACAGATACAGTTGTTCGTAATGTTTGGGGTGTACTTGTGAATATATTTGTTGTACTTCTTTAAGGAATGGGCTACCAGGGATTCCTTCAATGAGTCTATTAGAATCTTTTCCAATCAGTCTGAGGGCTCCAACTACAATTGGAAATGTTGATGTCCTCAATTTCCACATTTTCGAGATTTCGATTTCAACTATTGTGATAGTTTTTTGAAAATTTTCAAAAAATTATTGCAGTCTGCAGGGACTTCCTTTTCAATAAGGAGACACATTCTGTCTTTGCAGTCTCCATTATTATTATTATTATTATTATTATTATTATTATTGATGTATGTTCATTTCTTTCTGGGTCCCAACTAGAGACCTAAGGTCAGAAATGGCACAATGACATTTTTCACTGAGCAGTTTTGCCCCCCGACTCCGCTCTAAAAAAATAAAATCACACATATTTTACATAGATAAAGCCCTTCGTAAAGTGTGGGTTTCGTAATTATGAGTACAGTTTTTTGTATCTCTTTAAGGCTTGAGCTACCAGGAATCCCTTCGGTGAATTTTTTCCAATCACACCGAGAACTCCAGCTACAACTGGAAAAGAGGTGGATTTATACATTTTCGCGTAAGTGAATATAACGAACCCAACTGGAATTGAAACTCGGCTCTCCGAATAAAAGTTCTGAGTCATTAGATATTGCACCATCCTCATATCCAATCTTACAGCACCTGGTATTCACAAGCGGTCACTTATCCAGGCTCGACGTTGTTAAACGTCGGTGAACGTACCGGAAACGGTGTTTCAACGTGATGTGGCCTTAATTCTGATTTTCATGTAGGCAGGACATTTTTTTATTTGGAACCAACGCGTCGCACAATCTTTCTTATTCCCATCTTGATATGACTTTGTATTAAGAAAGGCTTAATCAATCAATATCAATCTAAACTGAATATCGATTTCAAATTATACTTGTCTTTGGTATAGTGCTCTGAACACAAAATGGATCTCGAAAGAAATGGACTGCTAAAGACTTGACGCCCAATTCTCCATATGTCACATATTTTCGGCTACACTTCTTTTGTAACCAAAAAAATCATCTCTGAAATAGTCTGTTAGTGAAAAAAATACTTTAATCGATGTTAGATTCTTGTATATCCACTCACACAAAAGCAAATAAAATTTTCATTTGTGTCATGAGCTCCGTTCAAAAATAGTCGTCGATTGACCTTCCCAGCATTTTCGATGCCGCTGAGAATAAGGTTTCTACTCACAAAGTTTTTGCCGGGCACTGGTTCTCATCATTGGCCGGAAGTGGTCATACAAAGGAAAAAATCAAGCAGCAGCAACAACAACAAAAAGCCGACTTACATGGACAATTGATTTATGATTTAAAAAAAGCTTTCAGATTTCCCATAGATTTTTTTATAGTTGATGGGTCAAGACTGAGAGACCAAGAGATCAGAGTTCTCAGACGACTTTTATTCATTCATATTTATTCTTTCTTGATTATGTTTGGAAATCTAATTTTGTAAGCGTCATCATTGTTTTAAGAACTATGTTCACAGGAGTTACATGATCAGATACATAAGCATTCAATGAATCATTCATATAACAGGCGTTCAACATACTACACAATTTCACATTTATTACACAGTAAATGCACATATGATCGCAGGGGAGGATAAACAGACCTTGGCCTAATCCGTTTCCTAAAATCTGAAGAACTGATGAAATTGCAAGACATCTTCTCTTTTTTTTTTTTTTTTTTTTTTGGTAAAGATTACTGATCTATCTATCTATCTATCTATCTATCTATCTATCTATCTATCTATCTACACAATCTATCTACACAATCTACAACGGATTACAGGATCTTTCCAGAGCCTATTAGACAATGGACATCATCCAAACACGCTAGCCTATAAAATGTTTGGCAGGGGGTTTGAATTCATAGTTGTCCTTCTCGTTGTCCAACCGCTGAAATTTAGGAATAGATATATAAAAGAAATATAATAATAGAACAAAAATAAGAAACAAGACAGTACGTGAAAATGCGAAAAAGCAAGACGTGTGATGACGTAATATTTGAAAAACGAATGAAATTCGCCGACCATAAAAGACAAAAACTCTTCGATAATGTCTTATGAAAACTTAATGAATACAAATATTGTGAGAATTTATATTTCAACTTTCAACGGAAACCATGGAAAATAGTTCAAAATATAAAAAGAATAAACAAAACATATTGGACTAACACCATTGGAATATTGGAATAACACTCGGAATATTGGAATATTAGAATAACACAGGCATCTCATTTTAACAGATATATTTACCAAAATTACACAAAAATATCTCGAAATACTAAAGAGTAAATTTATTCAATAAAATCGCCATTAGCTTCAGCCAGGGCATCCAAACGATTTCGGAATCTCCTGCAACTCTTCTGAACGGTCTCCTTGTTTAAGTTGGTGAATGCTGCTATAATCCTCACCGTCAGTTCATCTTTCGTGTAACAAGGAGTCTTGTTGGTCTCTCGTTCAACTGCACCCTATACGTAATAATCAAGGGGTTTGCAGTCTGTGGAGTTAGGTGGTCAGATGTGTTCACAGAAATTTTCTGACAGCCATGACTGGGTTATCCAGCTTGTGTGTCATGGTTCAGAGACCTGTTGCCAGACGTAGGGTCTTCCAACAGCCACTCGCTTGATCCAGCGCAACGCTACCTATGCAAGGGCAGTTATGTAGGCCTCCGTGTTAAGTCTGAAGCCCTGTAGAAGGCGTAATATCGCCATCACTAGTGATCATTCCAAACATATTGATAATCACGATTAAACTCATTCAACTCATTCAGAATCCTCTGTACTGACACACAATCACTCTCAAATGTTCGTATTGGAGCGCGATTGCCAAGCAACATGCCGTTTCCAAATTTCTGGCGGAGTGAATTGCTTCATGGTGTTTTTTTTTCTTTTTTTTTCTTCTCACAGACAGTGGCCAATTGGCCCGACTATACTGTGCAGTCGATAAAATAAAAACAAACAACGTGCACCGTCGAAATTAAAAATATAAAATGACGACAATTTACCCACCCAACAATATATATATATATATATATATATATATATATATATATATATATATATGAATTATCTAAAAAAATGGATAAAGTCTATCGGGAAAAAATATATATTTGATCACATTTGATAAGCATTATCAAGCGTGATCATATATATATATATATATATATATATATATATATATATATATATATATATATATATATTTAACGTTTGCAGTGTTAACGTTATAGTAATAAAAATAATGGCAGATAAAAAATTCCTTAAAATATGTCTGTTTAGTTTCGAGTAAGAAGCTGATACGGGCAGATATATATTTGTCGTCCCAACATGTCATGTACTTTCCTTAAATAGGTATCTCAAACATTGAACTGTCAAGCAGGTTTTCGTAATCGCAATGGTAGCGGCACGATTTGGCTTGAAAAACTGTTTTCTGGTTGGAAAAAAAGGGACACAGCCTAGTGATTATTAATTTCACTGTTTAAGAAAAAATGGTGTTAAAAACTCAAACACGATTAACCACTAAAATAATAATATATATATATATATATATATATATATATATATATATATATATATATACCCAAAATTACCTTTCAATCCAGTCAAAATATATTACATTTCTTCTAAACAGATGGTTCTGATGATGAAATTTCTTTCTCTTACGTGGTCATATACGACGTCATAGAACCGCATTACAGATTTACGGCCTTCATCTGCTATTCCGCGACCGTTATCGTCGCATAGCAAACTTTTATGTAAACCTAACAGGATGCCATCTTTGATGGTGGACATCTCTGCTGTAATGTCTATATAACCACTTTGATGATGGCTCATGTGAGTCGAAATATTAGATCGAATAACAGCATAATAAATATCTCCAAATATTGGACAGTTTTTGTCTTTATTTTCTCCCGAAACTAAAGCCACGATACGAAGCTTAAAACGGCTCCTGATCAAACATATTCGTTGTCGGTTATATGTAACAATATATGTTTGTACATATATATATATATATATATATATATATATATATATATATATATATATATATATATACATTATTTATAAGTTTTCAAAGACCGACAAAAACTGGTTGTTGAAGAATTTTATTTCTTCTATATATATATATATATATATTTTTTTTTTTATTTCTTCTATATATATATATATATATATATATATATATATATATATATATATATATATATATGTCTATATTTCTGAGATGAGGTATTATGTACATTATTTACATTATTCGGACTATTGTCCTCATCTTTGTCGCCATATTTATCACAACTATTCTGCCGTTGTACACTCCGGCCTTCTTCCTCAAGGAAACATGGCACAGTGAATAAAGGCGTTGGTTAGATCCAGTGACAGGACCCAAAGAGTGTGAGTTCAATACCCGGTTAAGGCAGTGGAGAACTTTCAGAGGGAAATTAGCAAGAGATAACCGATAACTGACATCCATCAAACATGACACGTGGAACTAGAACATTCTACCACAGTGAGCGAAATAAAGGGTTCAGTTCGAAATTCCAACCATCTGAAGAAGGCCGGAGCGTACAACGGCCGAAACGTTGTGATAAATATGGTGACAAAGATAAGGACAATAGTCCGAATAATGTAAATAATATATATATGTATATATATATGTATGTATATATATTATTTTTAATTTATTTTGCTTAAACGCTATTTTTATGAATATTCATATTCGAGTAGAAGCTCTGATATTTAATTAAACAGAATTTTTATCCAACTACATCTAAGGGCCTGAAAATTCGAGAAATCTTGTCAGAAAAATATGCGTCTTATAGCAGGATTCGAATATACATCCCCGATGGGTGGACCGTCAGTGTATCTGATAAGCCTAACCGTGTGGCCACGTGGGTCATCCTCTCAAACAAAACGAAAATAGTGTCTTTTCAATTCACACTCTCTGCCGGTTCTCGAAACATCCATATTTGATGTATATCGTATCCTAATATAAAGTTATTCTTAGGAAATCCGGCATGTTGTTATTTTTCATTTATTTTGTTTAAATGTTATTTTTGATGGATACTCATATTCGTGTACAAGCTCTATTTTACACACACACACACACACACACACACACACACACACACACACACACACATATATATATATATATATATATATATATATATATATATATATATAATTTATTTAATTTAGGATATTACACCGAAAAAAAAAATCGTTACACATTTGCAGTCATATTTCGATATAAATCAATGCATCTCATCGGGCGATTGAAAATTACTCTCGCCTGAGGAGATTCATTACAATGATTACAATCGCTTGATTAGATGCATTTTGCTATGTATGGACACATAACTGCAATTGTGTAGTGATTATTATGTTTTCCTAAAATAAAAAAATAATTCCTCTACTCTGTATTGAGTCCTCTTTTAAATTAAATGTTACGTACGTTGGAATGTTACTCTATTTGTTTTCTATTGGTTGCAGATTTGGTCAGTAACCTTTCTATTAAGCATCTTTCTTTAAATATGACTGGGAAATAAAATTTAATTAATTTTTATTTAGTTTTTCCAGCGTCGTTTTTACATTTTTCCCGTTTGATAGGAACTAGGGAGTGTAGAATCTGTCACTAATGTCCATTGTCACAAGCGCTTTCGGCCGCGTCTTTTCATTGTTGTAAGTGTTGTTAATTCATCTTGATGTTTGACAATTTAAAATGTATTTTTTGTATTGTTTCAAAGACGAATAGGAGCGTTTCTTCCCAGCTTTCGCGTGTTGAATTGGAGTTGAATATGCTTAGTATATATATATATATATTGAAATATATGCATATATATTTCAAAATATATATACTAAGCATATTTAATGTAGTGAATATATATATATATATATATATATATATATATATATATATATATATATTTTAGTCTGCTGAAAGTGTTCGTGGTTATTGAAGTAGTCAACTACTAGTTCATGATAAGAGAATACTAATGATTAATTTTAATAGTAAAAATGACCAACAACATATTTAATGGGAAAAATGACCATTTTAAAAGTCAAATGAAGATATGGCATATATTTTCAAAGCAATGTTTAAAAAATGAATTTGCTATGATTAATCTCATTTCTTGTAAAGAGAAACAAGTTATCACTCCTCGTTTTGATTTGTAACATTATTTGGTAAGAAAAGATACAGCGAAGTAATTATAATTTAATCATGGAATCTTGTCATTCTCTCGAATTGATTATAAAGTTTCAATGTGTGTTTTGATTTCGGCACAGAGTTGTTGATACGCCGCTAAAAAACAACCAAACCAAATATTACGAAATAATTTATTTTTTTATATCATTTTAATCAAATAAGTGCATTTTTGTGGCGCATATGTACGATTTAGTGTAAAATTAGTGTAACAACGTGAATTTTTGATGCAATACTTGTCTTAACATATATGTTAATGTGATAGAAATAGTCTTTCTCGACTAACGAGTCAGTAGCTATAATATATATATATATATATATATATATATATATATATATATATATATATATATATATATATATGTGCATGTGTGTGCGTGCGTGTGTGAGCGCACACTATTAAAGAAAGAGAAATAGGTAAAATGAATATATACATATGTTTCTTTACATTGGTATTTATTTCTTGCTTGTGAAGTAGGAAGTTCTATCGTGGCCCAATCCTTAACAGTTTCATTAACATAATAAAAGGCAATGATGCTAAAAAAATTATATTTTGTCAAGTCCTGAGAATTATGTATGCAATCGACAGCTAAATTTTTCGTGTGTCTGTGTGTGTGTGTGTATATATATATATATATATATATATATATATATATATATATATATATATATATGTGTGTGTGTGTGTGTGTGTGTGTGTGTGTGTGTGTGTGTGTGTGTGTGTGCTTTAGGTTTTGCGTGTGGTATACGTACAATTCTAGCAGACAACCCACACGAAAATCTTGAGTCAGCAGGTACAAATAAATTCTTATATTACAGTTGATGCATCTATGTCATATTTAATTTCCAGGCAATAAGAATCCTGGAAAAAAAACTCGTGGAACACGTCTTTTGTACACCTGCAACGGAAATGTTGTATAAAATTTTAAATGTATAAGATTTTGTGAGTCACCAACCATTAAAACCTTTTATCTTTTGTTATAAGTAATGAGTTGCTTATATAAGCCAAGATATCATAGGTAGAATTTATCATACAGATTCATTCTCTTTTATTATTACATATAGGCGGAAAAAAATGAAACTTCATCTATATATATATATATATATATATATATATATATATATATATATATATATATATATATATATATATATGTGTGTGTGTGTGTGTGTGTGTGTGTGTGTGTGTGTGACATTCATAAATAGACAAAATTTGTTTTATTGCCGCTCATGATAACAATTAAATGGAGAAAAAAAAAAACTGAAAAACGAGCTAGCTAAATGGTTTCGAACCTCACCCAACAGAGTTAAATCGAAGTTAATAAAGGTATAATCATCAATATAAAGATGGTCAATATGTTGAGGAAAATGTCGCTAATTTTAGTGTGGACTCGTTTTCTGTCCTCAGTAAGTCCCACACAAATTACCACATGAAAATATCAAAAGCCATATATATATTTCTTCCTTGAAACCTTCATTATGTAAACAGAAGGATTTTGTCCCGGGCCTCCACCTAATTTCCATTCATGAATATTTTCCCCTACATATTGTCTAATAAATCAAAAGAGTTTGGGTGAATAAAACTCACTAATTTCCAAGTAAAAATCAATGCCCTTGCGACTGTTCATCAAATGTCACATCCCCATTAATGATATCAACCATTCAATAAAAACACCTATTAATTTATTTTTAATATCTTTATTATTACCTAACTTTTTTCAAATTCACCCAAATTAATTCAGTAACGCCGCTAAAAGACTAGGAGGTTGTAAAGTGTGGAAGAATTAGTAAACAGAACCATTAATAAGGAGCGAGAAAAAAGAGAAGAGTAATCAGGATGACAGTAGATAGCGATTGATATTGCATTTACATTTTTTTAAGATTAAAGATAGCTGAAAAGCATGGAGCCAGAAGGGAGTTCCAATAACAAAAATTGAGAGAAAAGAATTTTTTTAGCATAGAAGTTACGGTTAGATCGAGCCAACTCAACTGTATATCGAGGAGACCTCGTCACCATTATAGTACTGCGTTTAAATTCATAGGGAAGAGTTCATCTGAACAATTACCATGAAAGTATTTATAGTAAATATACAGGGAGGCAACTTTACGGTGGTGGGAAAGTGACTGAATCCGAGACGCCAGATCAGGATCAATTATATTGCTGATTCTTCTTTTATCAAAGATCTCTAGAAAAATAGCAAGAGCACCGGACCATATTTGACAGCAATATCCTAAGCATGGATTTATAGATAGATTCTTAAAAGAAAAATTGTATAGCCCGACACAGTGGACCAACTTTCTTAGCAGCTGACCTAGCAATGGATTCAATATAGTATTTGCATTTTATGTCAGCCGAGGACGTTAGCCCGAGTAGGCACAACGAGTCACTCTCTTGATGGTTAATATCAGCCATGCTAATTAAAAACAGAAAAGGGTCTCTCAAATGATTAACAGAGAACAGTTTAGTTTTGGGGTCGTTGAAATTATCAGGCCATCCTATGCCCCATTTAACAACAAACTGAAGGTCGTTTTTACATCAGTCACCAATTTTACATTATCGAGTTGATGAGGCGTACTATCGAGGCAAGAAAAAATGGTTGCATCATCAGCATGGATACCATGTATCCGGAAGGACATTGATGAAATTTAAAAACGATGTAGGACTAAGTATAGAACCTTCGGGTCACCTGCATTAGTGCGAAAGGATTTTTTATTTCACAATTTTTTACAAGAAAGATTGGATCAGTTCAAAGATTTGTCTTATGACACCATAACTTTTCAATTTGTGAGGAAGATCTTTATACCAAACCGATAGCTTTCAAGATGTCCGAGCCCCACCGTTCTTATCAAGAGCTTGATAGATTTATAGAGATTTTTCTCATCATCATTATTTGACCAAACGCATCTAGTATAGGGTGAGAAATAGGGATTGAATAGGAAGAATATATTATTATAGTTATATGTCATTATTCTTATTATTCCGTATATTGTCATGCATACCTGGGAAAGATAGTGAAATGGCCCACTAAAAAAATTAGAATTCAGAGATTTCCCCTTTATTAGATTGGTTTCCATCCAAGGATAGAGATCTAAGTATAAACTGCTATTTAACCCATAGATGGAGGAAAAGAATGAGGAATAACAAAACGTAAAGTTAAATTGCATCGAGAACAAAATAATAAAGGAAAAGAGTAAAGAAATATCTATTCTTAAATAAACAACATTATTATTATAGATATTTTTCGTACACACCTTTGGCTCGATGAGAGATCAAGTGGACTAAAAGGGGTCACTGGACTAAAAGCCTTTGGAAACCTACACTCAACACGGCTGAGCTGAATCAAAGATCAAATCAAATGATGACGTCGTAGAGTGTAGCATTATCATGATGGGGTCTTCTTTTCTCGTGGTAATGTGCGTTAAATAGTGATGCCCATCACCTCTCTAAAATAACATACAGTAAGTTGTAATAACTAGGAGCAATCTGTAATCTCTGATCGAAGAAACTGATATGTGTCTTTCTTCGTTTGAAATTAATATGAACTATCTCAACCGGAATAGGAACTCTCTTAACCAGTTCCATGTTATATTTTTCAAATTATTTCACTCCAAGCAGGAATGCCACTAGTACACCGGGGGGTTACAAGGAGTGAAAATGAAAGAGAAGGTTTAGTATAGAAGGATTGAGGAAAGGACAAAAGATGAAGGGGATTCAACAAGACAGAAGATGGCGATTGACGTTGCAGTTAAATTTCTCGAGTTTGTATTTATCAGGAAAGCAAATAAACGGAAGGGAGTTCCACGGGTAAGAATAATTAGTCCTATACTGGAGTGCGTGCGAGGCACTTTCATCAAAGGTGAAAAGGAAACTTGAGGCAGCATACAAGGTGCCCAGAAAAAAAAAACAGTAAATTCAGGAAGACATTTATTTAGCTATCATAATTCCTTCACAAACTGAACAATCATCATTCGAAATGTTTGCCTGAATATTCAACACAAATTTATAAGCGTGATAATCAGGAGGCAGTAGCTTTGTGGATAATGTCACAAGGAATTTCATTCCACTTCAATGAATCAATATCTGCGATGTCACGACGACAGTTTACAAAGTGAGTTCGGAGTATAATCCAGACACAGTAATCCATAACATTCAGATCTGGGCTTTTAGATGGCCACTGAGATGTACCAATTAGAGTTCGGGTATTTTCACGAAAAATAAATTTGCCGCTTTTTCACTGGGCACACTGTAGATGTGGTTATACAGGAGGAAGCTGATAATATCATGGACGGATCATGGAAATAATAGCGGAACTAAAAGGAAAATTCTGCTGAGGATCAGAAAGTGACAGTTGAAATTTCTGGGACAAAGAGAAAAAGAGGGCTTGGAGAATTTGATACGCATACGGAAAATATGAGGAGCTTAACGAATTTGTGTAAATGGATACCAGAAGAGAAACTGCGGGTGAGAGTAAGTTTATAATTATTGATTAGAGTTCAGAAAGATTGGAAGGTAGGCAGGGCCATGGTCACCCACGTCCTGCGGCACATAAAGAAGATGGGGGATGATTAATCCAATAAAACGCCCAAGTGCAACAAAAGGTTACTGAATCGCGATCTTTTGTTGATAATGTAGTCATATAGGATAGATAACGGTTGACCGTAGGCTTAAAGGGGCTTAGATTGTTATGGTCGAGGAAGCATCCTCTGGGAAGTCGGTTCCCTAAATCAGTATCAGTTATCTCCCGTTAACACATCTCTCCAAGTTTTTGTTAACCTGTGCTGTAGGCAGTTATTGTATTCACAGCTCTTTGGGTGACGTCACTGGTCAGTGAACAAAAACTTGTAGAGTTGAATAAAACTGAAATAACAGATACTGAGACATCCGGAAGAGGCATGGCACGTGCTAGAACAATCTACCCTGGTGGACGAAATAAAGGGTTCACTTCGAAATTCCAATTACCTGAAGAAGGCGGGAGTGTACAACGGCTGAATCGTGTGAATATGGCAATGAAGATGAGGACAAAGTCCGAACAATGTAAATTTTGTAAATAATTACAATACCTCATCTCAGAAATATAGAAATCAATTATGTCATCGCCACATTCTGTTGCGACATAGGCGCGCGGAAAATATCCATAGCTTAGAAGATTGGTGTTAAAGAAATTTATCATCATTTCTATTATTTGGATTTGTGCCATATGAATTAAGCTTATTCTTCAAGGAAGTGTTAATCATGGCTCTCCATAATAACCAATCCTCTATAGCGTTTAGTAATATTTGTCTTTTTACTATAACAGAAACTCCCTGTTCTGACATTCTTTTACACAAGTTCATTATATAAGTTATTCTTTCCTCACTTGTTCTCGATTTCAGTATGTCAATTGAGTGTCAAATTCTCCAAGACTTCTTACCCGTTTAAATGTCCTAGAAATTTCAACTCTTTCTTTTTGATTTTAAATATGTATCGTTTTTGTTGTCGTTTTACTTAAAAAGCCCCTGTTTGCTCACATGCTTCATCTATGATATTCTCAGCATCCTTCTGTAGAACCATATTTCTGCTGCCTCAAGTTTCCTCTTCATCGGTGATAAAATTATCCAGCTTCCACTGCCATTTTGGCGAATTTATATTACATAGCAGTTCAGCGTTCATTTCTTTATTACGATTTGTTTTTTAAATGTTGTTTTTTAATTAACAGAGACTAGATTTTCTAAATATCGTTAGAAAAATTATGCTTACTAAACAAATAAAAAAAAGTTAAACATATTTAGAAAGAATTCTCTTGATTATTAATAGGATTAACTGATAAAAAATCTTGTAATCAATTATTTTAGGATTCTATATATGAATGCCATATCGGTATTTCGTCGTAGTGCAATGGTAATCAAGCACACTTGTCTCTCTAGATCAATTAAGAGTGAGTTTCATTCTTGCTGGATGCTCATTACTTTCGTCCTTGTGCCACATTCAGCTATGTTTAGGAATTCGCTATATTAATACCATTTTATATTTGTCCGTCAAAGTCTTTCCAATTACGAAATACACATTTTTTCGTGTTAATATATTTTTATTTATATCTTATTTTCTGTTCAGTTTATGAAAGTTCTAGAATAAAATGAAATAAGAACAAAGAAAAAAGAAAACTAAAGTAGAAAAAAACTATAGTCAGGAAAGTCACCCTATCCACTAAAAAACAAACAAAAAAAACAAAAACAAAAACAAAACAAAACAAAACAAAACATAAAAAAAACAAAGGGAAAAAAAAAAAGGTGAAAAAGTTGGCAGGGTTTAAATAACGGTGAATAAATGGACGATGTCATAGATCAACTCGGTGATTCTTTTGTAAGGAGCTTGTTGAAAATGTTTTCCTTAGAAGAAACAAACATATCCATTCACTGCCTACGAGGATGAGCATGAGTCAGGCAGGGAGAAGTGAGCAGAAACGCAAACAGCCTCAACTGAGGAACATTGAAGATTTTAAAATTTACTAATGTCTGCGCAATAGGGTTTAAGGCCACAGCCTCCCACCTATCTCTCTCCTTTTTTCTCTCTCTTCCTGTCCAACTTCCTTTTTCTCTCTTTCTTGCCCTTTTTGTATCTCGCTCTCTGTCCCCTATTCTATATTTTCCCATTTCTTTCTTTCTTTCTTTCTTTCTTTCTTTCTTTCTTTCTTTCTTTCTTCGATCACTTTACTTTCTCTCTCCCGCGTCTCTTTCTCCATTTCTCTCTCCCTCTCCTTTATTCTTTCTGTCTTAGGTTCCCTTAGCTCTTTTTTTTTTCTTTCTTTCTTTCTTTCTTTCTTTCTTTCTTTCTTTCTTTCTTTGTCACTCTCACTGATATCTATCTATCTATCTATCTATCTATCTATCTATCTATCTATCTATCTATCTATCTATTCCACTTCATTTTCTTTAGTTTTTTCTTTATTCTTTCTGTCTCCCCCTCCATAATCTTTTCCTTTCTTTCTATTTCCCTGTCCCAAATATCTTTTTTCTTTCTTTCCCACTCGCCATCCTATTCTTTTTGTCCCTGTTCCGTTCCCTCCACCTTTTCTTTCTCTATCCCATTCTCACTCTTTCTTTTCCTATTTCTTTCTTTCTTTCTTTCCCTACTTTCTTTATTTTTCCTTTTTTTTTTTACATATAATCTTTCTTTCCTCTCTTTCTCCTTATCTCTATCTCTGTCGTTCTTTGACACTTTTCTCCTCCTATCACTCTATCTATCGCTCTCGCTCTCTATCTCCAGCCTGTTTCATTGCTTTGCAAATGCTCAATCCCAATGCCAAGCTGACTTCTTGTTAACAAGTAAAAGCAAACGTGGAATTCGTCATTAACTGCCTCGATGGCCAAAAGGCATCTTACTAACTTGATTTGCAGACGGTAAATCAACGAGCGACATACGAATGGCGTTGCGTTGAGAGTCGGCGCAAACAAGTATAATAAAAACTAAAAATCTGACACAGAAACAATGTTTGCCTTTAAAATGAACGACATTAGGATAAGGACGAGAGATACATGCCTCTTTTAGATCTTTTTCAATGGTTGTATTTTGTTCTACGGTGAATTCTTATACAATCAGACCGTACAGGTTGATTGTAGGCGTAGGTTTGTCTAGATGGTCTAAAGATCTTATGAACTATTTACTTCTGCAACGAACTTTTAACACTACATTCATTAAACAACAACACCAATCTTCGTGAGTGCCAATACGAAACATCATTTTCTCATTGGATAAAACGCCTCAAAAATAGAATTCGGGATACGTGTTCAAGTCGCATCAGAAAATGTTTTTTTTTACTTCCAATTTCACAAATTTTATTCTAGCAGTTGAAGATTATATCGACCCGATCTTATGTCGTTTCTCTTTTATAAGTGATCATAGATTTCTATAATTCCTTGTACCATTTTAAGACAACCTTTGACTCACTACTATCCCTCTTTGTCCTGCTCGGTCACCCATTCACTCAAAGCAATTAGGAAGGTTACTCGCTGTTTTCCTCAGTCTCTGCTTCCTTTAGTATAGGCTGTGGATATCAGATTTTCCAAGCCTTCTTTCCTTGTAATGCGTCCAAGAAATTTAAGCTTTTTCCAATTTTATATATGTGTTTTCCTAGTTCCCATTTTCTATAGAACTTACTCCTTGTTCAAATGTATATGGAAATCTCATCTTTTTTCGTCTATAAGGGCTTACGGTCATACCACGTTGAAACACTGGTTTTCGTACTGTTCCGAGGCCATGGATCTGTAGCCAAAGAATTATGCTTCAGCTGCTGATAACGGCGCAGCATCATTTACGGCTATACAGGTCCACACGGGAGTGACAGTCTCGACTGCAACGAATGCATGCGAAGAGGCTCTCCCCCGATGTTGCCAGGTTGTTTTCTTTCCTTCAAGCATGCTTCTCCCTAGCTGAAAGCCTCCGTTTCTCTTTTTCTCACTCCAGCGTCTCCAGCGTGAGCGATCGTTGGCGATGTCTTCACACATCTCAATGTCCATGTGCATTACCGTCATGTCTCATTTGCAGACGTCCTTGAACGGAAGATAAGTTCGTCCTCGGCCTCTCTTGCCGGTGGCCAGTTCCCCGTTCAGGAGGACCATCGGAATCCTATTTGGCATCCAGTGTACATACCCAAGCCAGCAGTGTCCTCTGTTGTTGTTTTTCTTAAAATTTAAATTTTGTATGACGATAAACTACATCCGGCAGCAAGGCCTCTGATCAGGAGGTTTTGATGAGTGTAGAACCACTTCTTAATTGCTGTTGACCCCAACCTGTGAGGGTCCCAACTATGGACAAATTGTGAACCCCTAAAAATATAAAAATATAAAAATTACAGCAATAAAATTTTACAGTAAAATAAAAAAAATACCAAAGCTCACAAGAGAATAAAGTATCGGTATTAAATAACCCAGAAGAAGTTGATATGCCATTAAATACAAAAACCAAACCAAACCATGTCCCAGACACCAGATGATGGTTCGAAGTATACTGAAAGGTTATAATATGGGCAACAAAATGAGTAAATGATTTCAAAAGATTCTATATGAGAACGATCCGATTCTTCTTGTGCTTTTATTTGACCTTTTTTTTTAGAGTTTTGTTAGAACAATGCATTTAAAATGCTCTAATTTGTAGAATAGAGGAAATTACAGTGTAAGTTTTAATTCAATAATAATAGGACATATCTTAGTTCACGCTCAGGCCGAATATATATATATATATATATAAAGTGTGCTATATTTGTGGGATATAAGTGCTCAATATCAGAGCATATATATATATATATATATATATAATATATATATATATATATATATATATATATATATAAATATATATATTTAAATATATATATATATATATATATATATATATATATATATATATATATATATATATATATATATATATATATAAATTAACTGATTTAAAAATATGGTTCGTTCGCTACACAGTAATTACCATGTTTCAAACATGTTTTGAAACATGCTAATTATTGTGTAGCAAACGAACCTTATTTAAAATCAGTTCATTTATAATATTTATGCTCTGTAAATTTACACTGAGCACTGTTTTGTAAAAATATCAATAAGAACACCGGATTATATATCTTACTGTTCTTTCTTTTTACTATATATACATATATATATATATATATAATAGGTCGTTTAATGAAATTTGTGGACTAAACAGACAACAAATTGATAACAATATTGGCCATAAAATTTATGATTTTATTATATACAGAGTGCGATAGATAAATTCTCATCTCTATTACTCAAAAATGAAAATAACACTGACTTCTCAATTTAACAGATATATTTACCAAAATTGCACAAAAATGTCTTGAAATGCTGAAGAATAAATTTATTCAATAAATTCGACATTGGCTTCAAACACAGCCTCCAGATGAATTTGGAATCTCCTGGAACTTTTCTGGACGGTCTCCTTATTTAAGTTAGTGAATGCTTCCATAATACTTGCCTTCGGTTCATTGGCGTTACAAGCAGTTTTGTTGGTCTTTAGCTCAACTGCGCCACACACATAATCAAGTGGGGTGATGTCTGGGAAGTTAGATGGCCAGATGTAAAGGATGATGTGGTTTCAGAAATTCTCTCACGGTCATCACTGGGTTCTACTGCTTCTGTGGCATGGTGCAGAGTCCTGTTTCCAGACATAGGATCTTCCAACAGCCATCCTCTTGACTCATAGCAGAACTACTCCCTCAAGGCACTTCTTGTGGGCATCCGTGTTGAGGCCGAGGCTCTCACCAACAAATTATCAATGAACTCTTTCTGAATCCCCTGCACTTTCTTCCACAAAACCCCCGAATAAAATCCCAAATTAAAGACAGTACTTTTCAAAGCCTACTTCTCGTATGGAATATCGGCGCTACATAATACTCCTGCCATTTCAGTTCTGTTTGTGCCGTATTAAGCTGAAAAATAAATCTTAAACCAGTGAAAAGAACAAATCCCTATACTTAGTGTTCAAACATATTGTTAAACATAACAGACAACGAATGTCTATTATGTTTGATCATGAGCCGTTCTAAGCTTTGTGTAAGGGTCTGTTGATAAAATTTCTTTCTATGTACGACGTCATAGAATCGCATTACTAATTTACGATCTACGTCTGCTATTCCGCGACCGATATCGTCGCATACCAAACTTATATGTAAACATAACAGAATATCATCTTAGAATATTATCTTATCTCTGTTGTAATGTCCTTATAATTACTCTGATGATGGCTCATGTCAGCCGAATGCTTAGATCGAGTAACAGCATAAAAATATCCAAATATAAAAAAAAAAAAAAAAAAAAATATCCAAATGTTGGACAATTTTTCTCTTTATTTCCTCCTGAAACTAAAGTCACTATACGAAGCTTAAGACGACGTCTCATAGTCAAACATAATAGTCACTCGTTTTCTGTTATATTTATTAAGATATATTTGAATAATGATATGGTGCCTCAATATACTAAATGCTTATTGTTATGCATGTTCGCTCGTTATGCAAAAGAAAACGCCAGGAAGAGAATATTGGATTCAAAAGTAATCATCAAAATATAAATATTCGAGACGAGCATAATCCAGCAAGAATAAAAGTCCTGAATTCCAATTTTATTAACTGGAAAAATACAGTCAAAAGTTTCAAACTATCACGAGACTGTCTGTTTCTTACTTTTCGACTTGTGAATTTTCTAATGAATTTTCCATGTCGTGTTTATTTTAAATCTGATGGATTGAGTTTAGATTCAATTTAAACGACATCATTTTTAATCAAAATAAAGCGCTAAATCTTTGGTCCGCTTACATCTGATGCGGAATTGCGTGATTGGTTGAAATTGATCTACAACTGACACTCGCGTTAATGCTCCTTATTAACTATATTCTTGTTACGAATTACTTAAACTTCTTAAGCGTTTTAATAGATTATTTCTTTATTGCAATTGTTAGAAAAATGAAATAGAAAATTTAATTTTGCACATTATAATTTCAATCGATGTGTACTGCTTTCTTAGGATGTATTTTTTCAGCGCAGAAAGTAAGTAATGTTTGTTTCAAAATACATTAAATAAACTTCATAATTTCTAATTTTCTTAAATTAATTAAAAAAAATCATAATTGATTTTTAAACGAATTTTAAACTGAAAATTTCGCTTTTTAAACAAAAGTTAAAAAAATTGCCGACGATCGATTTTTTGTCAATTTTACTGATAAAAAAATACAAGATTTTTAACGAAAATTTTGGACGTGCTAGAAATTATTAAAAAATATAAAAAAATAATCAAAAAATACTTTCATCTTTCCTCTTGATAATAACATGACCATTTAGACGATAAAAATTATTTTCATCAAGTTTAAGTCCGTTATTATCCTGTTATGCTCATTTTCCAGCGATCTCGTGGTGATACCTACTTCAATAGATTTACACTGCTTTGTTAGAATCAAACCTAGAAATATGAGAATGTTCAGGTTTGTCAAAAAAAAACAAAAAAAAAACAATATTTCAAGCTTGCAACAACGCAAAGTTTTTAAGGCAACTTTAATAAAAACCACGAAGCGAAAATCAGAATACTTGAGATAATTTTATTTTAAGATTAAATGTTACCTTCCTCAATTTTTATGCCTGAAATAAACATGCAATGAACTTTAAACATGAGAGTTTACTGAGTATGTCTAGATTAACTAAAATTACTTGATGGCTATTATTTCCGATAACTGTCAGGTAGACAACGGAATCGAAATCCTGTTCTTTGTGTACCGTGTTTCATTTACCAGTGGTTACACTCCCCAAATTAAATAAGTCATTAATTTTCCTGAAGCCTATAAATGGTTATGGGGTCAAATAAGATATTACAAGGAGAAATCGTAAGTAAGCCTTTAACTGAAAAGCTGAAGTTGTTAAGATCTTTTATTAAAGTGCAATTTTATAATTGTTCTATTTTATTATCCTTTATTGTTGTCAATCTCATAATGTATCCTGCTGACCTTTGTTTAAACTGTCGTTTTTTTACCCAAGTCAATCCACTGTTGTGAATTACTGACTAGTATATATTTTACTGTATTTCTGTTGTTTCCATCGCAAGATCGTAATTATACTGACTTTAGCCATCCTACTTCTCAAAAAACGTGACATAACGCGAAAGCTGCTTCATCAATTAGGTCATCGAATGCAGCCATTCAAATCTAGTTTATCTTCCTTTCCCCTACGACCGCTTGATCATTGTTATCTACATCTGTAGCATTGATAGAAATATAGTTTCTTTTTTCTTTTTCCTTTCTTTTATCTAAATTTCAGTAACTTTTATTGCAGCCACACACACACACACACATATATATATATATATAAAACACAAAAGGGACATTTTAAAAAAACAACACACAAAAGCATTGATTGTTCAAGGTAACGAAACTGACAACAATTTTGACATAGGGAATGCTACCTTCATTAAAAGAGAAAATAATCCACTAAGACGAAAATATCTGGAAAGTGGTTTGATCTCTTATTTAATCATAGTAAATCTGCGTCCATATTCTTACAATATATCATCATTTTTTTGCCAACAACATAAGTTTTGACAGAACTGAATAAATTAAATTGTAGTTATATATATATATATATATATATATATATATATAATATAATATATATATATATATATATAAAGAAATATAATCTTAAGGTGTGCTATATTTATGGGATAGAGTGCTCAATATCAGATAGAGCGTGTGTAAAACATAGATGTTCTTCAAATAAAGTAAAATATGTTTATTGAAAAATATTAAAATACTTTCAATAATATCATTTCTAGAATTCGAAAGTTGCCGCAGAATTTTTGGAAAGCAGAAACAGTGATACGCTCTTTAAAATTATTTGGGAAGACATACTCAATTCAGACAAAAAATATAGCTTGAGAATCGATCTTTTTACGCGGCATTTATGTGATCAAACATCAAATATTCTGACTGCAAGTCTGATACAAGAATAGTTTTTAGAAAGATTTTTTTCAGTAATATACCAACTTGTTTTTAACTTAAAATTCCTTCCCAGAATGTGTATGCTCATGCGCAGATATGCTTCACCGGAGAAACGTCTTACCGATTAGACATCGAGAGCTAGACCTTGATTAAATTTAGCCATGTAACTACAGTGTTCCCTCTTTGATTGTACTTTAATGCCATATTGTTCATGTAGTAGTAATATTAAGACACGTGATAGTCTCAAGGTGATCAAATTTCTTAGATGAAGTATTATCATTAATTTTTATTAGATTTTATTAAACCTTATTTTTCTTATTTCCAACTGACGAATCGGAAGCATGGATCGAAAAGAAACGAATAAAAGGAGACATAAAACGAAACAAAATAAAAATAAAATTGTCAAACGTTATTAATAGAGACAATGATTTATGTGATAAATCCTGAAATGTTTTTAGCCCAATAATAACGTTTTAAAAGGTTGTTATGGGGCTAACAAAGATTTTACAAGTACCAGAGACATTATTTAGCAGAAGGATTAAACCAGTATTCTGACCAATTTAGTTTCTGTAAAATAAGTTTATTTAGTAATGAGACGAAGCCATCACGGTCTGGTTGTTTGATATAAAGCTAAATCCTATCTATTTACTTGGCTTAGACCATTCTTGATTCAGGTCACACGACGTCGTGTTTACCGGATGATTGCGTCCATTTCTTAGTTGGTGGACAGAAAAGGTGTCATCCACAAACATCTGCATTCGAAGGACAGCTGCGGTCTACAACAACGCTTGTAAACAGCAACGATACATCTTTTACCCCTATATGAAGACATAGTTTAGCGATGTCCCCGTAGCTACAAAACATCTTTCTTAATTGTCAATATATCTATCGGGAAAACCTTTTACGTTTCTTTTCGCCAACCGTTTAATTTGATTCACATTTTAACGCTAAAGACATCATCTGTTATTCATTAGATTTTTTTTTTAGTTTCTATCAGAGTTAGATTACACTATCAATGTGCCTAAGTGGCTGTGAAGTACTTTCTGTCGTTTTTTTTTAAAAGAGAAATGAAAATAGCAATGAAGCTAGTAAAATGATCCACGAAGATGAGCGATGGCCATGTTGATTTGTAACATTCTTGCGGGACAAAACATTAAATAAACCATGACATGGCACAGCTTTTTACTTGTCAACTCTTTGGTAAAGAAACAGTCTCCTTTGTATTCGTTTCTCTTCTTTTCTTTACATTCACTACCGACTCTTGTCTTACAACTGATAAGAAAAAGTATGTGTACATCTGGTTAGCAGAGAGATGAAGGATAGCAATTTGAACTTCCATTCCCAGTTACTCATCGTCTGTGCTAACAGGGCTTAGCCTGTTAGCACAGACGATAAGTAAAATGCCAGAAACATTAGTTTTATTTCTAAAAGTATCAGTTATTTAAAGCAAGAAATCAGAAACGGAGAACCGATTTCGAATTCCAGTCGTTGAAGGTCTGGATCTATCTCTCCCCTCCAGCTATGGGTAAAAAGCAGCACAGATTACTCCCCATAGGAATGGTTGGCAACCAGTCTAGAAGAAGGAAAACTCAATTCAAACGAGATTGATGCCTTGTAGACTCTGCCTTTTTTTAAGTAGAGGTTAGTAGAAGGTAACTTAAAAACAAATTCACCTTGCATGTCATCACGAAGAAACTCCTGCCTACTTCGAGCTTACGACAGAGAATAATGGAATCACTGGGCTTAGTACAATGGTTCAAACAAACACAGGACAAGGCACAGTGCCGTGGACCTCTTTGATTTCGGAACATTCGCTCATGGATGTATCACCTACTACTCTTTAGACGACGAGGAAAGCAAAAAAAAAAAAATAAATAACTGGTTCGTGCCTGGCTAGCACATCCACTCTGGTGCCTGCGGGTGTAATTTCTGTATTTTAAAATTTGTAATATTATCAGAACATAGAAATCAATTATTTACACGAGTTCTCCGAAGTGTATTTAAAAATGTGATAATTTTTATTTAAAAAATTGTTTGAAATGACAGGAAGAGAAACCAATGATATTTGGACGAAAATTAACGGAACGGTTGGAATACCAATTTGGCACTACGATTCTACTATCCGCCTGGATAATCGCTACACAAGGTTTGGAAGCAGATGTTGAGGAAAATGGTATTGGTCAGTAATGTCTTTTACTTACCAATTATAAATGATGGCAAATATCTCTCTTATAATATATAACTGGAAGATTGGCCAATGGATAAGGATGTAAGCGACGGCAGGGCTGCTTGCACGCAGGGCTGCTTGCATGCAGTGCTGATAAAAAGTACAGGAATTAATCATTACACAAAATTAAGAAATATTTTCTTGAAGAGTTTACTCTCGATTACCGACTGGAATAGTCATGCCTGGAATTTTTCAAATTATAAAGTATATGTTCCGTTTCAAAGAAACGTTCCATTTTTAGGGAAGTTTATTAAACGTGGAACAAAATAATTGCACTGCAGAGAAAATGATGGGGAAAATAATAAGCGTACCGAACCAAATATACACCCAAACGGGGTGGGAGAGAGGGTGTAGTAAATCGGGTATTTTAATAGTGCAGGCATTGGTATTTTGTACCCAAGACGTATCTGAAACATTTCATGAATTAACATTTTTCACGAGAAAATACAAGAACTAAAAAAAGATAAAATACAGAAGACGGTAGAAAAAGAGAGTGCTAAAAAGAAACAAAATTATCACTTTCTTTACTATGAGTTGACTGTGTGTGTGTGTGTGTGTGTGTGTTCTATGTGTATGTGAAAGAAAAAAGGTAAACAGCAAAGAGAAATTGAGGTGTGGCGTCCCTATTTCGTGGCCTAAGGAAAACCAAACTCTTCAGGAGAACGTGTTACTCATACCATTCGAATGAACAGAGATCTGTGGAGAAAATTGAGAAAACCGAACAACTTATATATATATATATATATATATATATATATATATTGAAAAGGAATTAATGAATTTTCATCCATTATCTGACATTATTTTTAATAGAGATGTTAAATTTAGTAGGTAAATATGTTTGAGTAGAGGTCTCTCTTTCAAACAATATCAAAATACATACATGCATATAAATAACGGTAAAAGGAAATATAAAAAAATATCGCCTACTCATTTTCTTTTTTTAGGCATTGAATTGGATCGTTTCACATCGATGAACTGATTTTTCCGCTAACCTGATGAATATTCATGAGCATGTCTATACCAAATATTGTTGAAAAACCAATAACATTTTTGCCCTCCAATATAAATACTTGTCACAAAATAAAATTCTTACATTTGTCTTGATAAAGTCCCTAAGAGGATAAAACCCGTCGCCTAAGTTAAGTTTTTCTTTTTTCTTTGTTCATATTGTCTATTTACGGATATATTCTATCAGCAATTGTTTACACACACACACACACGTGTGTGTATGTGTAATAAAAATATAGTTTTACTCATTATATATGCTGGTCAATGGAGAATTATGGGTAGAAAGCTCTATTGTATAATCTTAGCAGTTATGAGGATGAGGTAAAGGTTATTATGTTTCAAATTATTCTAGAGCTTTAATAGTAGGAATAATTGTAGATCTGAATTTGCGGTTATTTGTACCGATTTTATAGTGTTTTACTCATTATTTATTATGGATTACTTGATAATTTGTTGTTGATCATTATTCTAACACATGTGTTTATGTGTTCATTCGTAGTTTATTAATTTGTTATTTACTTAACTGTTTATTAATTTAGATGATTTGCTTATTTTACTTTTATCTTTACTTATTTGTTTAATTTAAAGTATTGGCTTTGTTTAAAGTATGTTACATTACATGCGTTGTGCATATATTTGTATTTTGTATAGTGCTATTTTACCAAGTATTTGCTTTTAGTTTTCGACTTTTAAGTAACGTAGTTTAAATTTGTTTACGTGTCTGAATTTTTAGATAAGTCTTGATCGTTTATTTTGTAATTTGAGTTGGTATAAGCGATTATGTCTATTTTCTCAGGACAGAGTTTACAGTTTGGGGATTTATTGTTGTAGGCTGGTGCTGATTTCCTTATTCCACATTATATTTTTGGCGTAATTTGATTTTGTTTTTCATTTCCCAAATACGTTTAGAAAGCATTGGGCTGTTTGCGTATTTACTATCTTTAAAGGATGGAGAATGATTCAATGGGGATCTCTTTGTGTACGAGTTTAATTAATATTTTTCCTACATTTGTCTTTAATATTTTGTAGTATATTGGGTTAAACCATGTGATATTTTTTTTTTTTTTTTTTACTGTGTCATGCATATGTGAGTGAGTGTTGCCGAAAATCCACTATCTTTTAGGAAAAGTTTCAAAATATTTTTTGGCTTTGTTGAAAATGGTTCCATTAAAAGAATTGTCAGATTGTGGGATCTACTTGATTATTGTTGAAGAATGGTTGGAAGATGTGTGTATGTAAAGTGTTTTGTCGTTGGGTTTTCTATATGGTTGATTAGTAACCTTTTCTTAGGTTGAGTGTGACATGTATGAAATCTACTCCTTTTAGGTCAGTTCTTATCTACATATTCTGGTTTTGTCTGTTACAGTTTTTTAGAATTATGATAAACATCACAAAAATAAAAATACAGTATAAAATCTATAAAGGAAAGTTGAAAAGTATTTTTACCAAACTTGCCTCAATAATTATTCTTAACTTCAAGAATAAAATGAATTCCTTAACTTTGGACCTGTCACCACCACACAAAATTTGATCTCAACAAAAAACAAGATAGAAATTGAAATACTATACCAAAAAGTTTACTATTACAAAATGTAAGCCCATCAAACCTACGCAACCTACATAAAGACAGAGAAAAGTTTAAAAACCTTACATTAAACAAGATCTCGCCTCCTAATTCAAATATTAAAAACAGCTGCTGGAGAAACCTGATCCAATGAAAAAGTAATCATTAGAAAACGCGACGTAATTAATATTTACATATTAATCTGCAACAATTGCAACAAAAAATTCAAAATCTTCTTTCAAGAAAAAGAAATTCAAAAAACTCGAAAAAAGAAAAGTACTACTGACATCATAAAAACAATAATCATCACTGCTTTTATTGCTAAAATAGGAATCATCATGTTTTAAAAAAACACAATCACCGAAGTCTACTCTCCTGGCTATTTATATGGAAACGTAAAGCCCCATAAAACAAACCACAACGACCTATTTCTTAAATTTCTACCTCAATATACTAGTTATCCAAATCTCTTAATATTATTTTATTTAGTTACCTCAACTAATTCGGTATACGTATGTTTTATAATTCGGTATACGTATGTTTTATAATTCGGTATACGAATGTTTTATAATTCGGTATACGAATGTTTTATAATTCGGTATACGTATGTTTTATAATTCGGTATACGAATGTTTTATAATTCGGTATACGTATGTTTTATAATTCGGTATACGAATGTTTTAGAATTCGGTATACGTATGTTTTAGAATTCGGTATACGTATGTTTTAAAATGAATTTGTAAAAATACAAAAGCTTTCTTGAAGCTTTGCTTTTAGCTTTAATTGAAAGCTAAGGGATTTAAAATTTACTATTTTCATTATTTGGTAGAACTGGTAGAAAATATCTGTTGTATAGTATTATTATTAGTAGTAGTAGTAGTACTAGTAGTACTCTAAGTCCTGAAAGCTCTCTTAGGAATTATAGGACCAAAATCTCACCACGCTAGACTTTACTGCTGTGGTTCCAGTAGCAAGTAAGTCCTTACGGGGTGGAATTACTAACCCCATGCCCAATCTGAGATTAAATTTGTCTATCTCCTAGATTGAATGCAAACAAAAATTAGAGAGCCTAGTCTACTACCAACCGCTAACTAGGTGATAAGGGATGGTCGTATTTTATCTAGGCTGGTCGCCAACCAATTCTAAACAGCATGGCTTGACCTGCTATTTTGCCCATACCTGGCAAGAAGAGATGGATACGTACTTTTCTCAATGGTAGTTGCAAGTGAGTGAAATGAACTCGACTGCAATTCAAATTGGATGTGCGGGTGGTGCAAATGATAACGACTTGGAATGAGAAATCTGAAATCGCATCAACCTCGGGTAGAATTTTTTCCCAACACACCAATCGCACTGTTTTTGCGCTCCGCTAAACGCACATCCATTAATCTTGTATCATTGTTAAATTTCGTTATAATTTCCGTACGTATATACTCTCGCAGCTATCAGATATTTTTTTCAATTACGCATATTTTCATTTGTTTATAGATATTTGTCATCTTTTGTAATTGGTAGATAAAATATATGACCATGCAAAAACATATTAGTCAGCATCCATTGCCATTCGTCAAACCTAACTGATAATTTGAAAGGAATTGCTTTTAACATCTTAACTTATTTTTCACAATCAGCTTACCCTCCGCCTTTATTATTATTTTCTGAAGGTTTTTCTGGAAATTTCCTCGTATGAGTCAAGAGAAACGACCTGTGTATAAAATCAAGAATTTCGTCCGATTGTCATACTCATACGTTGTTAAAGTTTCACAAGAAAGTCGAATGCAAAACAGATCCTTTACATATTTCCCATCTCTTTTTGATTTTAATTCTTCTCACGGTCTTCGCCCTCGTTTTATTTTGAACATCTATAAAACTTTCTTTCTTTTTTCTTTTTTACTTCATCACCTTTTATTTATTATGATTCTGGTTCCATTAATGTGTCATCTCATTTCTTGTGTATTCGCCACCTACATAAGAAAGCAGCTCTTCTATGTCTGTTACTCGCTTGCTCATTCTCAAAATACATATATATTTTTATATACATAAAAATGTTCTTAACGACAGTCATTTTAAAATTTATAAAACTTTTTATAATTTGTTAATACATTTCATTTTTAAATGTCCGATTTAAGTCATATAAAAAATGAAATTATAAAACATGTCATATTAACATTTTAAATAGATAACGAATGCATATTGTACATTATTTACATTATTCGGACTAATGTCCTCATCTTTGTCGCCATATTTATCACAACGTTTCGGCCGTTGTACGCTCCGGCCTTCTTCAGGTGGTTGGAATTTCGAACTGAACCCTTTATTTCAAGGACACATGGCACAGTGGATAAAGGCGTTGGTTAGATCCAGTGACAGGACCCAAAGAGTGTGAGTTCAATACCCAGTTAAGGCAGTGGAGAACTTTCAGAGGGAAATTAGCAGGAGATAACTGTTAACTGACATCCATCAAAAACATGGCACGTGGAACTAGAACAGTCTACCCCAGTGAGCGAAATAAAGGGTTCAGTTCGAAATTCCAACCACCTGAAGAAGGCCGGAGCGTACAACGGCCGAAACGTTGTGATAAATATGGCGACAAAGATGAGGACATTAGTCCGAATAATGTAAATAATGTACATAATACCTCATCTCAGAAATATAGACAGACTCTGAATGCATATTGTTTGAACAAAACCGCCACTTCTCTTCTAACAGTTTCTTGAATCGCACTTCTCGCCTGTGAAAATCCCTTCTGATTTCTTGTTTCCCTGCCAACTACAATCTTCTAAACTTGAAATCCAACGTCGATCTCTATTTTCTGTCTTCTTTAACCATGTCCCTTTATTGTCTTTTCGTCACTTCTCCTCACTAATGTCTTCTCATTCTTCTTCACTCCCTGTAACCTGCTGCATCCTAGTGGCATTATCGCCTTGCTTGGGGTAAACCGATTAAAAACAATTTTGTCTAGTTCTAGCAATATTTTTAAAGCGGTCATTTTTATAAAACTGAAAATTCAATTCTTTTACGTACTAAATTCTTTTTAGGATGTAGGCGACCATGGCTCCCCACAGCTTCTTCTCTAAGTAATATTTTATTCTTTATCATCCTTCTTTCAATTTGATATGTCATCTATTCATACAAACTTCTTAATTAAATGGCGCGCTGTTCCCCGTTGCTTCTTTTACCTTCCGCGTGTCCCGTAAATATTACATTCTCCAGGTTACTATTTCTCAAATGTTCCAGAAATTTCATCTGTCTCTTAATGATTGTAAATACGAATTTACTTCTTCTAATTTTCAAGACTCCCGTGTTGCTTGCATTTTCTTTCCATGGTACTCTTAACATTCGCCACTTGAACCACATCTCTGTCGCTTCAAGCTTCGTCTCCATTTGTGAGGAAATTATCCAGCATTTATTGTAATATAGGATATTAGATATTACATAGAATTTCGGCACTAGTATAAATGTGATATATTTATACATATAACAGCTTTATTGAGTCTGTCATAAAAGCTTTCTTTAATCCATAAATTGCTGGAAAATGTTGCATGAACGTTCATGCCAAACGGGTAAAAACGGAGAAAATTCTTTTTTAAAGTTTAGTTTTCATAATTATTTCCGTTTTAATTATATGTAAAAACTTTTCAAATTTAGATCATAAAAATTAAGAAAAACAGAAATAAAACAAATGTTGTCTTCGTAAATTTAATATTTTCAGCATTCACAATGGAGTTGTATATTCTTTGAACCAAGTTGTCACTATTTTTCGAGTTTGTTCTAGTCAAGAATAATGCATCTGCTTGTTTGCTTAGTTTAGCTTTTAGTCAAATACTCCAGAAATTGACGTAAGCTAATGAATCCTACATTTACCAATTACTCATTTAGATTCCAATCATGAATGATGCTCGCCTTGTTAGAAAGTGTTTATCCCTTTTTTTTCTGTTTAGAAATGAGTTTCCGGTTCCTTCTAAAATTATCTCTTTCTCTCCCAATAGTCGCTTGTTAGTAGTTTGACGCCTTCTTTGGGGTGAACTGATTAAAAAAAAAATTATCAATTGATAATATCCGCTTATCTGCAATGTCAGCTAATGATGTCCGCCGTTCATTTTCAACACACGATATATTGATCGCGTGCTAAATCTTACTAATATTGTTTTAGGTTCAAAATTTCTAAATTCAGTGGCTAATCGCCGACAAGAAATATTTGGTTCGTTCATCCAGAATAAAGAAATAAAATAAGAATAGATAAATGGGGAACCGGCAGGGCAGGGATGACTCAAGGGACAGTGATAAGAAAAGCAAAAATCTTGTCTTCAATGCTGGATTCAATTGCAGTTAGCGCTAAAAAAAACAGTGGTTATTATTTCATATCTCCCCTTTTGGACTGAATTATCTGCGTGTCTTGATATATAATGATTAAAGTGACTAACTTCTCGTCGTGGTATCAGGAGAAAACTAAACAACGAGTTTACAACATAATGTCTACACTAGTGGTGCCAAACCTTTCTAAAGAGGGCCAAATTTGATGAGGTGAATATGTGTGAGGGCGGCCAACCATTCTACTTGGAATTCTTTGTACTATTAAAATTAAATGCAAATGAACTATCTAAAAATTTTATTGCAAATGGCGTATTTTCATTTCAAGTCATACCAAAATATACCTCAGGATAATCTTAATCATTACATATTATTGGTAATTAATGTTGCCTGTCAACTTTTAAGTTAAAACAAAGTGACACAAGTTCAAGTGTCTAAATGTATTTATAACTGATTTTGACAAAACAAGTTTAATTCCCTAAGGTTTTAGAATTTACTCATCTATCTGAGATGAGCAAATGCCCCAAACAAATAACTTACTTACAAATGACTTATTAAAAATAACTTACCTGCACTAATGTGAAAAGTGATACTGAGATCTGAACGGCAGTATGTAGGCCAGGTCTTTTTCAAAGGCAGTGATTTTAGAAATTGGCTAGAATTGGCCAAGGTCAGGTTCAGTGTCACATCACCGAGGGCGGTTTCACAATGTTGCTGCCATCTTTTGGTAAAACATGAAATTGCATGTCTTTGGTGTGTATTTTACATACTCTGAATGACAGAGGCTGGCGGGCCGTAAGTGATACATTCTATGACAGAGGCTGGTGGGGTGAGGAGCATATGAAATTTGACCGTGGGTCGTAATTGCCCCCCACACACACACAGCCGGACTTTGGACATGCCTGATCTACGCCAATTGCTTAAATGTTTTATTTTATTTTATTTTTTGCTTTCTTTTGTTTTTATTTGATATTTCTTTTTTTGTTTTGTTTTTGTTTTCATTTCTCATCCACCGAGCAAGAGTGCAGGGACGACTTTTAAAAAAAAAAACGGTCAGTGGTTGTTTAAGAACAAAGGTTCTTAAACAGTGGAGAATTTCAGGTTTCGCGGGGAAGAATCATTTATTCTTGCTTTTTATTGACAGAATTTTGTTTACTGAATTACAATACCCCAACATTCTATTGAACGTTTTTTATTAAAGAATGTTTCAGTTTATTTAATATTTATTTCGGAAATAAAACAAATTATTGTTTTCAAGTTTAAAAATTCACCAATATTTTCTTGCTATTAAATTTGTAAAACTTCCCTATAAAAATAATCCATGTAAATGTATATGTACTGACATGAAAAAGGAGGAAAATTTTCAATAATAAATGCATATTATTTGGCATGCACCATTTAAGTCAGACAATCTTGGAAAGCGGGTCGACATTCTAAGTTGCAAAGGTTGTACTGGGCAAAAAAGGCTGAGAACCACTGTGCTAGCACAAAGTTACAAATCATCGTGACGAGATTTTCAGCATACTGGCCGTGCCCACGCTAGATTATGCGTTATCTCCCAGAAACTGTAACTACAGTCAACTCAGCATAGTTGTATAAAACAAAGGTTAGTTCTGTGGTTGTTGAACAAATACATCTGCTTGTGTAGAAGTCTGCAATAAATGAGCTAACCATCCTAGACTTTACAGTCCCCTGAGACTGGTGGATGCCTACTACCAAAGGCTTTTAAAATCCCTGTCCGAACTCAGAGAGCATGAAAGCAATAGGAACAAATAAAACTAATAAAGCATCGAAGACAACAGGTTTAACAAGTCCTTTTTTTACTAACATTTGTTTCATCTTCATTTTCTCGCTATGACCCGTCGATTAGACGTCCCGAATCGTTCAACTAACGAGCAATAGTACCAAACAATAACAGCCTGGCTGTTTACTTGAGGATTCTACCGTTGAGATGTTGGCTAAATACAGAAGAAAGAGGAAATTAAACTGCTGTTAGTGCAGCTTCGAAATTACGAAGAAAGTAATTCTTTTATATAATTAACAAATCGTTTGGAAGTTGGTTGTGAGACAAACGGACACGATGTTCTGTCAGTGTGGACAAATAAAAGACGACTGGTTTGACATCTCGTCTACGAGTTCGTCTTAAGTACAGAATTTTCATGACTAACCTCATAGAAAAATGACTAGCTTAACGATGTATATACAAACATAAGAACAATGATGTTTATTAGAATTTCCAAATATATCAGTATTCCATTATATATGTTGCATATAATATTATATACTATTATACTAGTGTACCCAGGCCATCATAAATGACAGAGATTGCTAGAAAGTTTCAAGACGTTTGTTTCATTGCACTATTAAGTGAAATGCAATAAAACAAAAGTTTCGAAACAATATACAGAGATTCAATAAAGCGGAGATAAAGAAGTCACAACTGAAATAGAGGCGTTTAATTAATTAGTTCACGTTATATTTTTTGACGTTCAATGCTATCTATGATTCATTGATTACTCCTGGTGTGATATAAATCACACTTTGCCCAATATCTTATCATGTTAAAATATTATGCGTTTAATATAACAGTTGAATGGAAATATCTCTTCGAAGAAAAAGAAAGATTGCCACAGAACGACAAAGGGTAAAATGTCAAAGCTAACATCACAGTCAAGTTGTAGTAAGCCTTCAGTATGTACTATATTAAATTTTTTAAGCCTTCTTTCTCCATTATGTACCCTAGAAATTTCAACTGTCTGTTTCTGATGTTAAGCATAGGTGTACTTTTTGTTTCCGTATTTTCTAAAACATGTTTGGTGCTTACGTTTTAGTTCATTGGATTCTCAGCATCCTTCTGTAGAGCCACTTGTCTGTTCTTTTCTTCATCTATGAAGACACTGTCCTGTATTTTCTGTACCGATAACAGTTCAGTACTCTTTTCTTTGTTTCTAAAGAAATGTTCCTGTTTCATAATATTTTGTTTAGCTTTTGAAAGACATCTTTCGTTTAAAACTCTACCTAGATATTTAAATCTTTGTACTCTCTCGATTTTGTTGTCTGCGATTTGTAATTAGAACGTTGGGCTATTCTATCTTCTTGCAATTTAAGTTTAATCCTCTCTTCTCGCTGACCTTCATTAACTTCTATAGAAGTTTTTCTGCTTTCGTTTCTATGTCTGCTATAAACACTGTGTTATCTGAATATCTAATTGTAGCCGAGAATAATGAACACTGGTAGGTCTTCTAATTCGGATTAATAAAGAATAATATAAAATTTCCAAATATAACATTTTACAACAATATGTTACATAATTATATTAAATATTATGAAATAACATATTCTAATATATAAGCTAGAAATACTTTTACCAAATTTAATAATATGCATATACTATTTTATTCATTATATAATGTGGACCAAAGGTCACGCCTCAAATGGAAAATAACACACATTTACAAAATAGCAGTAGATGATATTTGCGTGACATCGTATTACATAATTAGACTGATAGTATATTTAAGTAAACGCCCCGTTTATTTCAAACAGTATTTTATTTCGTCTACTGGATGGGTTTCCACTAAAAATAACGTTTAAAGTGATGAAAATATTTTGGATTAATAAATAAAAATACATTATTTCTTTAGAAATTGCTTTGTTTACGTTTCCGGAATCTGAACGAGAGAGATGTGCTTAAAGGCAATATACAGTCTTGCTTAAGCGGTGAAGCCCTTCATAGCAGAGTCGGGTAAAGCACGTTCGCCCTAACAATCGTTTCTCCACAGTATTCCTTTATTTAAATAAACTAAACACGAGACCAATGCTATGAATTCCACAGATTTTTCCATGTACAACTAATTTCCGCCTAACTTACTTATTCCAAAACTCACTTTTATTCAAGAATCGAGAGTATGCTCAAAAGAAGACATCCTCAATGTATTAGAATTAATATTTCAGTTACTTGTCAAAGCTGAGATGCAATAAGAGGTCAGGAAAATACAAGGCTCAATCGTACATAATACTTAGTTTGTGTAGTACTATAATATAGTGAACGAGAACTTATACTATATACTATAATGTAGTGAACAAGAATCTATACTATATACTATAGTATCTTTAAGTCAGATTTAAATCTACTTAAACAATTAGCCGCATTTCATTTCTGTTTTAGGGACTTTATTGCCATTGTCGTCTGTTGTTAGCAATGCCGTAACAGAATTATAAATATATGGCATTTTAAAACAATTATAAATTACAAGAACACGAACAAACTCTTTTATCTTAATTTTAAATTCGCAATGTTGGATATTGAAACCTGCAAAAACTAATTTAAAATGAAAACCGAAAAACAGTGAGTTGAAATATATATATATATATATATATATATATATATATATATATATATATATATACATACATACGTACATATATATATATATATATATATATATATATATATATATATAAAAGCAAAAAAATAATGATAGGTCTAGTTACGTTTGATAATTAGCTAATACTTAGCTCTCCTCGATAAAATATTTCGAAAGGACTTGTTCCTTTGGATCAACTCATAGCTTTATTTTGACTCATTCCGTGTGTTCTAGCATTATCTTAAGGGAAAAAAATCTGTGTTTCGTGGGAAAATGTGATAAAAAGGAACGTTATATACAAGCTCTGCAGTATTCGTAAAACAAAGAAGTTAATCAAACTTAAGCATGAGAACGAGCAGTAAATTAACGCAAAGACCATAGAGGAGACACACACACATTTGATATCCAAAAGTCCCCTGCCTGTGTCTCATTTCCTTCCCATGCCTCCCTTCACTTTTGATTTTTCAAAGCTGTATTGTCGATTTATTTAACGGAAGTCTGGTAGTAATTCCTTCCGGTAATCTTTAAGCTCTTTGAGCGCTTCACTGTTGGGTTCTGCATCACTTGAGAAACCTTGAGCCATTCCTTTGGAACGGCAAGTAGCACTCACAGCGAAAAGACGGTCAATTCAAAGGCAACTGACGCTCCTTATTTTGACATTCGAAGTAATTTTCTTAACATTTTTAATCACAAATTGATTTTCTTAATCTTTTTAATTTTCTTAACATTTTAATCACAAATTGATTTTCCACAATGTCTGTTAAAAGATGCCCTTCTCCATATCCCTGGTCGTGTGCAATAAATAACCTGAGTTTGGTAAATAAAAAAGGACCTATTCTTTAACTCCTTTTGCAGAAAACTACTTCAAATTTAAATTTATTTATATTAAATATCGTAACTATAATCTCCAAGAAGATTAATTGACTAATAATATTATCTTTATTTTTTTATTTGATTAGGCACTGTCAAAGAAATAACCCATTGCTAACTCAGCCGCTAAAAAAGTTGATTCACTGTGTCAAATCTATCTTACATATCTATAAGTCTACCATTAGTCCATGCTTAGAATATTGCTGCGACATTTGAGCACCTGGATAAGATCCAAGGAAGGACCAGCAATATTATTGGTCCTGATCTCAGCTTCAGTCACTTACCCACCTCCGTTAAGTTGACTCTCTGTGTCATTTCTATAAATACTTCCATGGAAATTGTTTGGATGAGATCTTCGCTATCGTATCTAGACATTTTGAATTTAGGCTCAGTACTAGACTGGCGTCGAGATTTCATCAATTTGTAGTTAAGTTGGCTATATATAACCGTAAGATCTATACTAACTGTTTCCTTTCCCGCAATTCTCGCTTGTGGAACTCCTTTCTGCCTCCATGCTTTCCAGCCAAATTTAATCAGCAAAAATGTAAATGCAATGTGAATCGCTATCTATTGTCCTCCTGATTATTCTTTTCTCTTTCTGCTCGTTATTAATGTTTCTGTTTGTCATTTTTCCACAACCTGTACCCCCTTGTATTTTAGTGACTTTCCTGCCTTTCATGGGTGATAGCGATTTAAAAAAAGAAAGAAAAAACATATCTTCCTTCTCGATGTAGGCGACCATGAAACTTCACGGATTACTTCTTTTTATTTTCTGTGAATTCTTATGCAATATTGGGAAAATAGTGATTTCTTTGCTGCCTTCGCCAAGGTTTTGATTTAAGAGTTTTTTCTCTGGACTGGCTGCAACCTAAGACTAATGAAACTATTCTAATCTGTTATTTAATACGTATTTGTGATGTGAGTGAAGACGAGTAAATGCCTTACCCAGAGTATTTGTGAAAAAGTGAAAGAAAGAGACTAGACTGGAATTTGAACTCGGTTCCTTTTTTTCATATACGCTAAGCGAACATCCATAAAAAACGCCATATTTCGTCAAAATTCAGGCAATCATGACTCTCCACATTTTCCTTTGCATTATTATTTGTGAATTGCAACGAAATTCTTGGGAAAGATATGAGAATGGTTTCCTGTTGCTTTCTCCACTGTTTTGAATTTTAGCTGGGTAGAGAAGAAATGGATTCTTTCATTAATCAATGGCCTTTTTGTGAAAATGAAACAACGAACTATGCCGAAATTTGAACGGATCGTCAATTCCAAGTTCCACGCTGGTATCCGTTAAAAACTGTCTTTCGTAAAGAGCACAAATGGGAAATCTACTTTTCGTGCCACCCCCCCCCCCTCCCCCCTCCCCCTCTTTGGAGATGGTCTACATTAAACAGCTGTTCTACCATTTGGGCTAAGAAAACCAATGGTTATGGAAAATCAAATGTAAACTTATAAATTCATTATTTCTACGTGACTTTCCTGTGGTGCTTTGTTTTGTTTCTGCCTACATTGTTAGTATTAGTTGTTGTAAAATTATCCTGAAAAATATTTACCATAGCCCCTCCCCTCCTCACACGGATTTAGGATCTTAGATGTGGCAGGTTAAACGTTGAGTCTACATACATGTCTATATCTGTTCAGTCACTGGGACGATTGCTAGGTAGACGTCAATATATACCAATCTTTCCTTTTTGGTGCAATAAGGGAAGTGCTGCCGTTGGCTTGAACCTGTAATTGATGAAGCATTTTCAACCATTATTTATTAATTTATGTCTACTATGTTTTTTTTTTGTTTCTTTTTTTTTTTGTGAAGAGTCATTATAGAATCCATCATTGTTCGAATAATCTAATCTGTCAAATTGCTTTACTAACAATAACAACCATGTTGTGTACAAGCACACACACATATTTACACACCTACACACATATATATGTGTGTCTGCGTATGTCAGCGTACGTGTGTGTGTGCCTAATAAAAAGACTCATATTGCATCTCCCTAGCCATAGCTCAGTTAGATGTCATTTAAATACACACGAAGACCTACTAAATTCCATCAATCAAACTGTATTCCAAAATACAACTTCAGCCAAACTACAGCTTAAAACACACCTATCACTGCCTCTAGTAATGATGTTCCCACAAAGATGTATATGCAAAAAAAGCTGAGTATCAGCTACCACGTATGGAAGGATAATTGTCTGAGAAAATTTAATAGAATTCATTTTTTTTAATCGAGCTCACCCCAAGTAAAGCCACTAAGATACAAGGAATTGCGGGATGTGGAAGAATTAGAAACAGAAAAATGACGAATGAGCGAGAACAAAAGGAGAGTAATCAGAAGGACAGTCAGTACCGATTGACATTGCATTTATAATTTTGAAGATTAAAGTTAACTGGAAAGTATGGAGCTGGAAGTGTTTTCACAAGCGAGAAGTGTGAGAAAAGCAGCATAGAATTTACGGTTATATCTAGCCATCTCAACTGTAAATTGATGAGATCTCGACGCCAGTCGAGTACTCCGCTTAAATTCAAAGAGCCTGGGTGCTGTTTTGAAGAGCTCATCCAAACAATTACTATGAAAGTATTTATAGAAAAATCACAGGGAGATGGAAAAGTTCCTGAAGCCGAGATGCCAGATCAGAGCAAATAATATTGCTGATTCTTCTTTGGATTTTATCAAAGATATCTAAGAGCATCGGACCATATGTGGCAGTAATATTCTAAGCATAGATAATGGTAGAATGGTAATGGAATGTGAGATAGTTGCTGATGAGAAAAATTGTCTAACAAGACACAGTGAACCAAGCTGACCTAGCAATGGATTCAGTATAGTATTTTCACTTCATGTTAGCCGACGTCGTTAGCCTGAGTAGGTGCAATGAGTCACTCATCTGAAGGTTAGAATCAGCCATGCTGATAGAAGCCATCCTTTAACGCAGTTAACAACAGACTAAAAATCGTTTTTGATATCAGCCCCTATTTGGCCTTGTCGAGCTGATCCTACTTACTATTGAGATAGGATTAAATAGTTGTGTCATCAGCATAGATACATAGAGCTGAAGTCATTCGGAATGTCATTAATGAAAATTATAAACAGGGTAGTACCAAGGATAGAACCCTGATAGGGTAGGAGGCACCTGCATTAATACGAAAGGATATAGACGGGTGGCCTTCAGGATAACTTTCATTTCCCAATTTAATAGGAAACACTGGATCAGTTCAAAAAGATAATTTGTTCTTGAATTAGTCTCGAGTAATTTCATTTCTTAACATCATCTCGAATATTAGGATATTAGCAAAATTCGCATCGCACTCGTTTTAAAAACGAGTACACAAGAAAAAGAGTTTGCATGGTTTTAGTTTTTTAAAAATGGTGGAAATTATTACCTGCACCTAATAATTTGAATGTTCTGACTTAAGACTGTTTAAATGGGTCCACCAGTGTATGTGCAAAGGATGTGAATGGTTACTTCTTGTGTGAAAACCGTTTAATTATTAAAATTATTATTAAAATAACATTTCTTTCTGACATAAAATTATTTGTCTATATTTCTGAGATGAGGTATTATGTACATTATTTACATTATTCGGACTATTGTCCTCATCTTTTGCGCCATATCTATCACAACGTTTCGGCCGTTGTACGCTCCAGGGCACAAGGCAAATGAAGGAGCAATGCGACTTTTGACATTAAGAAGAGAGCATTGAGAATGCATCAAGTACCAGCCAGTTGCAGAGAGACTAACGGATTTTAAAGTTCAAGTGAAAATTCTCATGAGGTTGGACAGCCAAGAAAGAAAAAGAATTGAAAGAAACTTTTCGCGGCACGAACTGTGAATTTTAAAAGGGATTTTTTCAAAATTTTCTATATGCATCAGAGACACTTGTGGGGCAAGTAAAATTAGGTGCTTTCGTTTCATCTAAAAGGTGCATTTTACTAATGAATTACTTTCTCTTTTTGTCTTTTTCAAAATCCTTGCCTTTTCCCGAACTGTAATTATTTTCTATTTCTCGAAAGTAATGCTTTTTATATGAAATTGTTGAAATTGTTTTTATGAAATTGTTTGGCACAATAACTTAGATTTGGTAGGGAATAAAATTGTTAAAGCTGTTTTTAGCCGCGTGGTGGCTTGCTTAATCAGAGAAGTTATTGTTTTTGAGTTTTGAGAAGCTTCAAAATATTCTTACCAATATGTTCTGCAAAGGAGTGCCTACAAAATACTTTGGATATCGGGTCAAAATAACATTGTTTACGAATAAATTCTAATTAGTGTAAAATATACGTTTTAAATTTTCATCATTTAAACAAAATACCACTTGTCGCTTATTTATATGAAAGAAGATTGTATTTAATGTTGTGTGTGCTTGTCTTAACATGTCTGCTATTTCGCCTGTTTATGTCTGTATGCACGACTTCTATTTACTTAGTCTCGCTTCTGGATAAGAACTGAGCCACATAAAGAAACGGTGACAATGTTGTTCTTTAAGCCGGCGAGTTTTATCATTAATCAACTGAGTAGAGGGTCTGGTGTTATTCAGAATGAAAATCACTTAGTGGATCTTCCATTCGTGGTTGCTTGTGATGTAAGGTCACGGCTTAAGCAAGAAGACATGACCCAGTCACAGTAGTCTAGCCTTGTTATGACTAGGCTGATGGAGGAAACAGAAAAGGCGAAGTATCTGCCATGAAAATTACCGCCTCTCGAAATCTTATTAGACTTTCCCTGGGGAAAGAGGATCTCTCTGCGTGAGCAAAAACGCTCGTGCACACACACACACACACACACACACATATATATATATATATGCATGTGTGTGTGAAAGGGATAAATATACAGTACTTCAGTACAAATGTAAAATGAAATATGCTTACAATATATTATACATGATACATAATGTCTCATGTTATTAGCCTCTCTCTCCCTCTCTCTCTATATATATATTCCAAAAATCGCTTGAAAATGAAACGGTACAAAGGATTTTAATTTAATTCTAAATTAAATTTAGAGTTTTAGTTTCTGCTTTTGAAACATGGTAATTCCTGTGTAGCGATGGAACCATATTTTTAAATTATATAAATATATATATATATATATATATATATATATATATAAAACAAAGTAGGGAAAGTTTACTTGTGACGCGTTTCGTCCTGCTGGACTTCATCGGACTAAATTTGTTATGCTGGCTCGACTACACATGCGCACGAACGAAGAGTGCTGGGGATTTTTTTTTTAATTTTTGTTTTTAATATTTAACCAAATTCTTATATTTGTCCATTTGGGTAGCAATCCCTCTTTTATACAAGTTTAATTAAATACGACAAACAAGGTATTGTAGTTATTTTTTTTTGCTTTTCTTGTGTTCTTATAATTTTCCAAGCGCTTTTGGCTATATATTTAGCCATTATCAAGAATGCTTTTATTTTTACTTTTGACAGAATGTATGGATTGATTTTGTATGTATCTAGAGTTAAAAGAATGTTTTATTTTACAAACACAGTCAGCACATTGTGGCTTGGACCTTGTCGGTCGTATTTAATGAAACGTGTATATATATGTGTGTGTGTGTGTGTGTGTGTGTGTGTGTGTGTATAATCATACTGTACTAAATCTCTCTCTCTTTTTTTCTTTCTCTCTCTCTCTCTCTTACATTGTGCTAATATTTTTTTGAATTTTACCGGATTTTCCAATTTTCACATCATTAGCCAGAAGAATGTTTTAATTAAGAATTATAATTACAGAACAGTGTGCAAAGTTAAATGAATTGGCGGATCTAGAGTGAGCGGTAGGAGTAGTCTGGAAGGTAATATTTAGGGGGCGGTATTTAGGTGAATTTGTAGCATGAAAATTAGTCGTGCCTTTCCACCTCTCATTCCGCTTGTGTCATTTTTATCTAAATATACTTGAGGGTTACATTTTGAGTCATTTACTGTTAAAGGATTTTTTTCATAGTGTCTATATTTTAATCATCTTCCCACCAAACAATATGACAATGCAACTAAGATGCAGTGGGTGGGTACATGGAGTGAAAGATAATGAGAAGACTTTAGTGAGGAAACGTAAGGAAAATGACAATAAAGGAACATGATTCAAGAAGACAGAAGATGACGATTGATGTTGCATTTAACTTTCTGATGATTTTAGGTGACATGGAAACTAGATATCGGAAGGGATTTCCGCAGGCGAAAAGTGCAAGAAACGAAACTATTCGAATAGAATTGACCGTTATATCTATCTAGTTCAACTGTAAAACGACAAGACCTACATACCAATCTAGTAGCACACTTAAATTCATGCAGTCGAAGCACTTGCAAGAAAAGCTCATCATAAAATAATGTAAGAGCATTTTATCTTCAGAAATTTTATTTACTAAAATGCTCTTTTCTCATTTAGATTTTTCCATCTTATTTCGCTGTTGTGTTTGTTGGGGATGCTGTTTTCATTTTATTTATTTATCTACTACCTTTAATCTAAAAAAAGTAGATGACAGTAATTAGAATTGTATGTGCATATAGATATATAACTATAATAAACTAATAAAATGCCCCTGAAGTAAAATCATACAATACAAAATGCCTCTAATATAGATAGAGATAAAACAAACAAGCACAGGGACATACAGAATCTCTTCAAGTGTCAATCCTGGAAGTGATAATCTGGAGTAATTAACCAACTTATTCTCAGAGATCCCAAGAGACTCTCCTAATTCATAGTTTTGTCTTTTTTTTTTTTAGTCAGACTGATGACGCCGAAGACAATATATTCCACTTTAGCTCATCATTGTCACATCGTTTCGGATACTATTATAGATCCTACAAACACACAGTCTTTCTTTGAATTTTGTAAATGTTATTACATAGCCTCGTCAGATCGAGACTTACATATTTTTATCATATCTAAACAGTCAGCTGTATACAACAGCTTTCTCAGATCAATGGTTAAAAATCGCTTTGAGCAAGTGAAGCCTGTGGATCTTGGCGAAGACCACCCTTCTTTGAACCTTGTGGACTGGTAAAACTGCACCAAATAACAGAAAACACGTCTCTTGAGGATTTCAACGGCAGCAAGAGCTAAAATTGTTATCATATATAAATTGAAGAGAAAACAATGAAATAATCAAAATGTTGAAGTTCCACGTGACTTCAAACAAAAGATCAGGAAGGAAAGCCACTTCAATACAAGAGAAGGTGAGAACAGCTACAGGACTTGAGAAACATATTTTCCTGAAAAATTGTTTTAAGAGAAAGGTTTTATAAATTTCAACGGAAAGCATTACTGGTTGCTCGGTCAATGAATGCGGAATATTTCCTCATGAAACATATAATATTACCATTAAGAGTTCAAATGTTATGTAGAAATTCAGAGAAAGCAGAGATAAATGGACATTTCATTTTGTCGTTGTACACACACACACACACACACACACACACAAATGCATATGCATATATATATATATATATATATATATATATATATATATATATATAAAAGAAAAATGAGAAGGGGAGATAGGGGATATAAATATTCTATATGCTTGTATATAGAGAGAGAAGAGAAAAGATTATATATATATATATATATATATATATATATATATATATATATATATATATATATATATATATATCGAGAGAGACAGCCTCACAGACAGACAGAGTAACAAAAATACTATCACTGTGTTGCCATGTAGATTAGGTTACATTTTTCACTCGTGTACATTTGATGCTAGTCTGTCTTCAACGTTTAACGAGTGCAGTAGTGAGCTAACTGAGAAGTGTTCCATTTAACAATGGCAGGATATTCATATCGTGAGCAAGCAGATATAATGGATGCGAAGCTGCACGGCTGTATCAGATTGCGTTTCCAGACCAAAGACAGCTGTGTCATCCAACCTTTGCTGTTGTTTATCGCCAAGTTGCTGAGACAGAATTCGTAGCATCACAAACTATGGATCGAGAAAGACCGAGATCCACTCGTACTCCTGACCACGAAAAACACATTCTGCATGACCTTTTGGACATATGTTTATATGGACATTTTAACTTCTTTTGGTGTGGGGGACCCGCCCCAAATTTTTGATTTTCCCCAGTATATGTGTTTAAACTTAAACTGCATTTGAACGGATGTGTCTCAGTAATGAAAGACCCAATTGTTGTTATACTAATATTGATTTTCTGGTTGAAGCTGACTTTAAACAAATATTCATCTTGATCCAATTGAACGGTAAAAATTTCCAACCAATGAAACATACCCGGTTATACTGCTTATATATATATATATATAGACTCAAAACCGGCATTGAAGAATTATTTATCAAACAAAACATTCATCGAATTGATCGGATGAAAACTGTGAAAACGCATAAACAACATCCAACCACACACAAACATACACATACATGCATATACACATTTTGAGAATTATATATATATATATATATATATATATATATATATATATATATATATATATATATATATATATATATAAAAACAAAAACAAATGCCTGTATTAAGATGTAAATAAATTTTTTAAAGCGTCTCTGCTGGCATCAACAGATAACCACCATAATACACCCACCCCGTTTCTCATAGTCAAGCATGCATAAAGAGAGTTGATCCCGTAGTTCAGCGTCATTGTGTTCTTGTCAAAAAGCTAGTGGCATATATTTTATAATAAGCTAATAGCTGTAACTCACACATGTTTGATTACAAAATCACAAGTCACCAAATATTCTAAACAAATAAACATTTCCATTAAATGATGCTTCGGATGCCATGGTAAGATGCTAGTCTAAACACACGGCATATTTTCCAAGAAACTTTCTTCTTCTCGCACCTAGCAACTCACATTAGCGATTGGTAAAAAAAAATAAATACGTTGACTCTCAAGTAATTTTGTCAGGAAAGTTAGCCAATGAAATATCGCCCATTTTCAAATGTCACTTTTTAGGAACCACGGCTTCTCAGTGAAAAGGCTGCTCAAGACAAAAACAAATGATTTTTAGGTGGTTGTTTTTAATGCGCTTATTTATTTTCTAAACAATAAATGAATAAAATATCTGTCTATATTCCTGAGATGAGGTATTATGTACATTATTTACATTATTCGGACAATTGTCCTCATCTTTGTTGCCATATTTATCGCAACGTTTCGTCCGTTGTATGCTCCGGCCTTCTTCAGGTGGTTGGAATGTAGAACTGAACCCTTTATTTCGCTCGCTGCGGCAGACTGTTCTAGTTCCACCTGCCATGTCTAATGGATATCAGTTATCAGTTATCTCCTGTTAATTCCCTTCTCCAAGTTCTCCATCGCCTTAACCAGGTATTGAACTCACACTCATTTTTTGTTCTTTTTTTATCATTTGATAGGAATATACTTTACATTAATAAAAAGAGTAAAAGACAAGAAATATTGTTGGTAAATTCCACTGTATCCTAAAATCAATCTAACGTAACAAGCAAGTTATTAAATTTAAGTGATAACTTTACGAACCAAGTTTTAAGACTTAAAATTGTTAGAAAAAATTACCGTTTGAAATACAGAATTTAAAAAAAAAATAAGACAAAATTAACAAATATTCCAGCAAGTATTTTACCCGGTGTTTATTAACACATTTTCTCGTCATAAAAAAGCCATTTATTCTACTTGACTGATTTTGTGACAATGATCTTTTTGACACTTTTCTGTGAAACTCAGGCCACATTACATACAATTTCGTGCCTTATCGGTGATCAAAGATATTACAGACATTTGTGGATTTTAGTCCTAGAAAGACATGAAACAAAAACAAAATTAACTACGTTTTAAACACAACAAGTTAACGCTTGCAAAGTCTTGCGAACAGAAAATCACTTAGTTAAAGTAAGAAACATTATCAGCAACAAAAAAAAGACACGCAAGTATGATTAAATATTTTTAAACTTCTTAATATTTTATGTTTAAATTTAAACGGCGAAAAACGGTTTATGAGTTTTCTCTAATTTTAATCCATTTAATCTGTGATGAGGAAAAACGAAGATGTTCGTGGACAAGATAGACAGACGTAGATGTACGACACTGCAATGTTCTTTTCAGTTTCAAAAACTACAGAATGGATCAAGGTGGTTGCTGAAGATGGTGGAGACGATCCGGTTGGAAGTACTACATGTCATAAAAGTTTGTAAAATTCAATAAAATTGAATTTGCCTCTTTAAAGATATACCTCAGAGAATTTGAAAAAAATTATTTTGGGTAATGAATCCACACAACAAACGTTGGAATAAGCTGAACTATTTCGTGTCCATGACTCAACAGCTGAAAGAGGTTTGCAAAACATGAGGATTATTCAAAAAGCTTCAAAATGCGTTCCACAGAGCCAAACATTGGACTGCATCATCCACTGCATTTCACTTATTTTAGATGTGAAAAGTTTGTTTTGTTTTTTGTTTGTGTGTGGAAGACTCTGACATTACATATAAAGTGGGTTCGCTATGCTATGACAGTCTGAAGAAACGAAAATCCTAACGGCAGCATCGATAGTAATATTAACCTTTTAAAAATCATTGAACTGCATTTGTTGACACATGAAAAACATTGGGTGTTACAGGATGTGCGGCACGGAAAGTTAAATCGGCGGGACGCGTTCAAATTCTGATCTAGCCTGTTAAGTTCGCTTCGCACTAATGCCCTCGAGAAAGGCATGAATCCATATTTCTTCCTCCCAGCTTTGGACGAAATAGAAACAAAGAGTAGACTCCTGAGACTTGGGTGTCAGCCAGTCTAGTAGTCGGACTACTCTTTATATCAAAACTGTGGAGTGATCAAGAGAAAAATAACCATTACCTTTCTCAAAAAAATCTTGGAAATTCACAGGTAATAAAAAGACTACAGAGAGCCATGATCGTCTACGGCATGAAGGGATATGACATTTGAAAAGAACTTTATTACACGTCCTTGAAACTGAGTGGAACTTCTACTGCAGAATCTTACTTTGGAAGTTTGAGCGCTGAAATGGAAAAAAAAAAGATAATAAAATCAAAAAGACCTTTTCTTTACAGTTAGGATGGGAAATTCTTCTTCAGTTAAGCATATTTACCAAATCTGATGCCATCGGATTGTCATCTATTTTTACATCAATGCAAATTTCTTTATCTGGTCATGGATGCAAACATGTTTTCGATGTTTCATTTTTCACGGAAAATATTATGAGGTCGAATACAATATTCATTATATGAAGACAAAAGCTGAAAATATCTAGAAAGTTAGCGTAAGTTCATTGAAACCCAAGAAATATTTTGAAGATTAACAAATATATGCAGTGATTATTATGAATTAATTAATTCTATTTTCTATCTGAATTTCTGGGATCAGAAGTCATTATTTACATTATTTACAGAGACTAATGTCCTCGTTTTCGTTGTTGATATCTAAAAGATACAGCTATTGTGCCATCCTGCAAATCAGGCATGGCTGATAGAGAAGAGAAAAGGAGGTTACTAAATCCTATGGAAAGAAGTCAAAATACTAGACAGGGAATAACACTGAAGAAGCAGACGTCTGAAAGAGTCAGCGCATATGATTATGAGGGTCTTCTTAGTAGTGACACCATATGGTAGCTATATAATAAACAAAGCAAAACGCCATGAAGGCTTCAGCATCTTGCAGTAGCAGTAAGACAAGAGAAGCAGTGGTAAAAGAGGCCAAGCGTTAGTAAAGGAATATGGTGACATCGAAAATTTGAGTTCAACTGCTGCTCGTACAAGCAAACTCAGTGGAATAATGGAGCAATACTAAAACAAACAAGAAGAAATAACCCTAGAACATTTGATACTTGTAGATTAAATGGTTCAGTTCGAAATTCCTAGATTAAGACACCTGACGATGGCTAGAAACATTGTGATAATGGCAGGAAAAATAAGGATAGTAATCTTAATGTATATAATGTAATTAATAATTATTTTCATTTTAATTCTTATGGCTATACACGTTGAATACATTGTTTTTCGTTCGATCACCAAAGTTAAGCTGTCTTGAGCTTGGCCAGTATTTAGAAGGGAGATTGCTTTGGAATAATAGGCGCCGTGTGTTTAAATTGAATCGATAGAGTTCGTTAACCTTAGTAGATTGTCCGTCTAAGAGAAGGCAATAACTTGTTTCAAACCCCCGCTTTCCTTGCGACCATATCCATCCATGGGAAAGTCTAGTTATTATTGCCGTTATTCTTTTGTAAAAAAATTATCTGAAAAAATACACTCCTCTATTTTCTACTATCTAGAGAGAAGACATTTTCAACCAGTGAGGTGTTCCAATGCAACATTTTTGATAACACTTACTTCTGAGCTTGATTATGGCGACACGGTACAGGAAGGACAGGTGCTGGAAGAAAAGGCTTGAGAAGTGTATTTAACCTATCAAAAGAAGGGAATTTAGAACATGAGACAATTTTGGAAAGTAGTTTACTGAGCGAGGCGGAACAGTTAAAAATGGAAACCATTAGTCACCTTTTACTGTTTGTTCAGATTCTGTTCGTTACTGAGTAGCCAGGCTGATATGTAAGTCAGCAGAGAATATAAACTTACCAGTGAAATGTGATTCTGAGATAGCCATGACCCAAAAAGAACTGTGGGATAACATACAAAAACTTAAAAGCAGATAATATTGAACATATTTGTTTGAAACAAACACATTACCAGACCAAGTTTGTCTTACTAAAACGAATTCAACTCATTCTCTTCAAATATAATTATATCAAGGAAATACCAATTTCTGAAACTCTTCTACAAACGGCACTCATTCTGCAACTCATTCTATTTAACAAATGTGTGCTCTACATTTTCTCTTCAAAAGAAACTTCGGGAACTTAGCTTTAGTCACTCTGCTAAGGATTTTTTGAACTTCTGCCAATAATTCTGCCAGTAAATCCCCATTTTCTTATAAAGATTCTTCCCTACCGAGCTTAATTTATTTAGGTGTGTAAAAGAATATTTCATTTCAAATGAAAAAAAATCATTGTACACAAACAATGTATTTCTGATTCAGATTCACAGAGTATGAGACATTTTTCATTGAGCATTCAAAGAATTGTTAATTGATACTTTTGTGTATATGGAAAAATCCCCATCATTTCTATTAGAATGACTAATTGGCAACAGGTAGATGTTAATAATTAATTTAATTAATTAAATGTATTTGTTATATTTGGTACGTACAGGATAAATAAAATCATCCAAAACGCTTCCCGCTGAAAGAGTGGCTACACCAAGCGCTCTCTACGCGCACGCTTGTACTTTAGTAATCTCAACATTGTAAATACCTACTAAAGTCATCTTAGAGGTAGTCATGATAGAATTTCATATCCTCACGGAAATTAAAGACAAATTACTATTTTATATCAATAACAATAAAAGAAAATGTTTTAAAAAGTTAAAGTGATTCCAGCGCGAATAAAGCTTTGATAAAATTAATATAGCGAGAATTAAGAAGTTATAAATTTGTGACTGAAAGAGATTACCTTCTGACAAGATACGAATGGCTTTGATGGGAATCTTCAGTCGACAAACAACAGATTTATTGGTTGTCTCATCTTTGGGATTTTTTTTAGTTTAAGAAAGAAAGAAGGAATAATTTTTTTTTTTAATCTATTCTATTCCTGAAATAAATACAATCGGTACATAGTGAAATATATGAATTTTTCTTATTTCTGAAACCCACTGTGGTTGAAATATATATATATATATATATATATATATATATATATATATATATATATATATATATATATATATATTGATGTTTTTAATCATTAAGAAAAATGGAGCAAAAAAGAGCGAAACATACAGATAAGCACACGGAAGACAAATATTCCATGTGACAAACTTTGGTGATAATTTAAGTATGTGGTCAGAGATTGTCTGTAAAACAAACCCTAACTCTTAAAAATTAGCAAGGATGCTGAGGGCGGTACTGAGATAAGCCTGGGTGGGTGGTAAATTTACTGGCTCGCAATGTCCTCAACGAATTGGCTGAGGAATGCTACGATCCCTCATTCGTTTTGTATCAATTTCACCACCCTCACTCTTTTAACACCCGCATTTTTTTTATTAGAACCATTTTTTTTGTTCACATTACGCACAATCGTCTATACTAAGCCTTCTAATATTCTTTCGTCTCTAAATTCTTTATTCTTGTTCCGTTTGTTTTCCTTCCAGCCCCGTCACTCCGTTCTGAGACAACCTCTTGTTTTACTGTCTCACAAACCGACTTTAATTGGCAATCAAAATCTAAAACAAGCTCTTGTTGTTCTTTTATTTTTAGTCTCACTTTATCAAGGGAAAGAGAAAAAGTTAGATTAGATGACTGGGAAAAAACGACGAATGTAAACAAGACACGGATAGTTGGTGGTGAAATCCAGTAATCCTTACAAAATAAAAAAAAAGGGCAACAAAACACAACGGAGAGATTAAGTCGAATGTTGAGAGAAAATAACAGCCGGCAAAATATATGAGTAAACCCGAATATCCCATAGACATAAGTCAACAGGCTTATTTATCAACTTATTTTTGCTTTCTTATCTGCAGTGTCCCTTAAAGTGATTAAAAGAAGTGAATAAAACCAACGAATAAGAAGTAAAAGTAATGTTCACTGATAGAGAATAAAGGAAAACCAAAGGAAAAGAAAGTTATTGAAAATAGAAAAAATAAAAAGAGAAAAATTAGACGAATAAATATGAGAGAGAGAAAAAGTATTACAAAATAATGTGTAATCGCTGTGTGAGTTTATAAGGCAATGCCGTGGAGACATTTGATTAGACCATTATTTAACAATCAGGAGATGAACACACTGGAAATATTTTTTCTTTACTTTTATTTTTCTACATAATGAGGTATTCAAACAAGTCTTCCGTTTTCTTTGCCCCAACGCATCAATTGCTATAACTTCCGGCTTTTTTCAGGTGTCTTGCCCATTCGGTAAACTTCCGTTAAAGTTGAATAGAAGTTTTTATTTGAGCCATACACAAGATTTGCAAAAACCATTTCTCTACCAGTATTTCTTCTTGGTAATAAAAATATTTCGTCTTGGTAATAAAATATTTCTTCTTGATAATAAAATATTTCTTCTTGGCAAAAAATATCATTAAATATTTATGAATATTTATTAATATTATTAATATTATTAATATTTATTAATTATTTAACATTGATATTTATTAATCCTTTAAATATTATCAAATATTATTTTAATGTGAAATACTTTTATTAGAAATTATATTGAATATTTTAAATGAATTATTATTTAATAATATTAACATTAAGTAATATATATTATTTAATATATTATTATAAATAATATGTTAAATATTTTTATTAGAAAATATATTAAATGTTTATTAGAATTAATATTTATTAATTATTATTATTAATTATTGTTATTTTTAATTATTCATTTATTAGAAAATATATTAAATATTTTTTACTGTTAAATATTATTTTAATATTAAATTTTACCTTCATGTTAAATATTATGTTATTATTTAATATAAATATTAATCATTTAATATATCATTAATTAAATTATAAATATTTCTTTTAAATATAAAATATTTCTTCTTGATAATAAAATATCATTAATATTTATTGTTGGGATCATTTCTCTACCAGTCCTTATATGACTGGTTGTTAATGCTAGAACTTCTCAGTTCATTCTTATGATGCCACACTCATAGATCAGGTGTATAATTCGGCACTTCAAACTCAATGAATCAAATGAGCTTATCTCCCCATACATCCAGAGTATTCTTAAAGAGTCATTTCAAGAGACTAAAATGTAATGTCAGTTCTCATGATCTCATACTTTGTTAATATCTGCACTCTCGCTACTAATTGGATAACTTATAACATGTGAGTTGTTTCATTTAATCGTTTTTTTATTCTTAAGACAAGGATGCATCTTCTTACAGCATTTATTCAAACTTCATAGCAATCCAAAGAGGATTAGATTTTCTACCTGGATTTATTATTGTCGGACACATTCTAAACAACATTAGAAAAGCAAATGACACCTTGTTGTTGGCAAATATACCCACAAAAACGGCAAGATGGGAAAGGAAAGCAACCATTAATGGTATGAAAACAGATTGTATAGACGTTAGCAAGAGGAACAGCCCAAGATGCTAAGAACTGGATACGTTAAAATCAAATAAGTACAGAGATTTAGATATCTTGGGAGTGTTTAACAGACGACGGAAAAAAGACACAGAAATCAGAAGCTGTATGAAAGATGTCATTCAAAATTGAACAAAGTATTAAGAAGCAAGAGAATTTCGTTTCCTCGCAGATAGATGAAGAGGAGACTTGACGCAACACAGGTGAGATTTTACAAAAATATGTTTATAATACAATTTTCGGAACATGTGAGCAACAAAGAGGTTTTAAGGTACAAAAAGACATTTGTATTTATAAGCAGAAAGAGACAGATGAATATTCTACCACATGCATTGAGGAAAGAGGGTTTGGTGAATTTGAAACTCACAAAAAAAATGACAGAAGGAAACAGCGAGTAGCCTTCCTAACGAGCTTGTGTAAATGGATGAGTCACAGGAAGTGAGATGGGCAGTAAAGATACAAACATTACCTTGCGCTACGAAGGATATGAAGTTGTGTTGCCCCATGATCGCTAACCTCCTGAGGAGACAACGCAACAAAAAATCCTTTTATCTATCATCTTTATTCTGATATTCTTCACTTTCGACCACCATCTCTTTAGTTCTAGACGTCATTACCATTTTAACAGTAACACTCTATCTTAAATGGTTCTCAAGCACTGTATTTGATGAAATTTAATATGAAAATTTTCGAGATATGGTGTGGCTCACTTTTTCTTCATGAATGTTCAACATTCTGCATTCCAAGAATATTATAGAAATCTGTGAAGACCGGAGATGTTAGCGACCGAAACATTGTGATAAAAAGAAGAAATAATCAATGTGTGATAGTAATTCAGAGGAAAAAAAAAAACTTCTGCTTCGTAGACTTTATTTCAGTCAGCATGAGAATCTTGTGCCATGTCATAATTTATGTCCCTTTTTTTGTGTCTTTCATTGACAGTTTCATCCCTTGACACACAACCTCTGACCAAACTTTTAACCAACCGTCCTTATCACCAGTAAGCCTATTTTCATGAATTTCCGTTCTTCAGAAGGCACACGACACATAACTCATATCGACCTGCCAGAAAATAACGCTTTTCTAGCTGTCACAGATATATATATATATATATTGTTTACTGTTCTCAACAAATGTCCTTCATGTTAATAATCATACACTTTCAGTTAAGAGAACCTATTGCCATGCGAGGAAAAATGACTTCATACAAGTGAAACAGATATACTTTTGAGTATGAAAGACGTTAAATTTCAAAAATCATAACAGGATTTTAAAAAATCCCCTCAATAAATTATTTTTACAATTTCCGAAGGGAGAAATACTTAATATCTTTTTAAATATGCGCGAAAAAACTCAAATTACAAGATACGAAGAGACAAAAATATTTTCACTGAATTTATATATTTTTTTTTCATTTAAATACCACTCCTTTTTAGTTCCATTTGACTCCCTGTAAAATATAGAGCCACAGTCTCACTAGTTTAGGTATCGCTTCCTGTAGTTTCCGTAGCAAGATTTTGGAAGTAAAAATTATGGGATTTTATTTTACAACGTCAATCTCCGTGTTTGTAATGTAAGAAGAAAGTTTTCACTGTTTCTTTGTGGAACAGGCTCCGGCGTCGATACTTCTTTGAATATTTCAGAGGTACGAAGAATGTTCCACTCAGCTAGATTTTTCTTGAGAATGGATACCATGTAGAACAAACTCTCGCATGGGTACTTCCATGAACATTACAATCTTAATGTCTTCAGGTCAAGGGTCAGTTGTTATTTATCCTCCTTATCCTTGTAATCGACACTTCCTACCACCAGCTCTTTCATTCATAACAAATACATTATTTTTCATTACCATATAAACAGTAACTACCTTATGCAACCTTGTATTGAATGAATACTAGCAAAAATAAAAGTGAGATAACTCATTTACATATGAAGTCACAAAGACTATAAATAGCTACAGCTATTACCCATGAGGCAGTTGAGTGCATACTACTTTCTGGGCGTAAGTAATGCTACACTCCAAAAAGAGACGAGGAAATATTTTCAGTTAAGAGTTATAGCTTTTTTTCTGTTTATATCAATATAAAATGAATATGCATCGGTCTAAATTCTTTACAAAGTAAATACTCTAGTTTAGACACTGATTTAAACTATTGTGAGTTACATCATTTGCACTTTTTCTACACTATTGAGGGGATTTTAGTTATTTGTTTGTTTTAGAAATGTGGGAATAATTGAGAAAGAACGACAAATCAGGTTTCCATACAGGAAAATACTCCCGAATTGAAAAAGGAAAAAAAAGAAAGAAAAACAAAGACTAATAAAAACTATTCATGTTACGAAGGGAGGTAATTCAAGCCTCTTGGAAAATCTCATCAGAGGTTTATTATATTTTTGAATCCAATAAGGAAGTGACACTTACTTCAACTTGAGATAAAAGACTTTTTTCCCTTGGTAACAAGTTCCTTATCTGGTTATCAACGAACAACCTGAATAAACAAAGGTATGTGCGAGTGGCTTTGCTTCAGTTGTTCTTGTAACAGGAACGAGATCATTGATGCTAAAGAAACTGTTTCGATTACTGTTTCTTTTGGAGCGCTTCCCTTCATGTGTCATTGGTCTTTTATATTTGCTGTTTCTTTTTCTAAATAAATCTATTTTATTTCCTGACCGCCTTTTGCTCTGTGCTTGATCTACACTTATCTAACAACTCGTCTCTTCATTGATTTTTTTTTCAGAAAGATACGTAGATTGAAAAGAAACAAATCCTATACCGTCCGGAAAAGCAGAAAACTTCCTTTTACGCATATTCCCTGCTGGCCTACGGACTTGGGGTATTTTAGTTTTCCACGCCGTTTTGTGTTTATAGCTTTCGGCTACACGCAACAACGTCGCTTGGAATAGAAAGAAAAACAGTAAAGAAGAAATTCGACTGGAATTCCTAATTCTTCAATATTTGAAATGGAACATTCTAATTATGCATTACAATTCAGTAAAAATTCCTTCAATTCTATTTTTAGATACTAGAATTTGTCAATAGTCCTTCAACTCGTTTGAGCAGGATAGGCAGTTTCTTCTTGCAAATAGCCAACGTTAATGCGCTCACAACATTACTAGTTAAGGAGTTCCAACTATTACCCTCAGAGTAAAGGATTTCAATTTGTTTGGTTTGGTTGTTTTTGTTTAGTGGCATATCAACTCCTATGGATTATTTAATATCGAAATCAAAATATTTTGTACATAATTGTATGCTTTCAACCACAGATTTTTGTACATAATTTTATATTTTCAGGGTAAACGTATGTTTTATTGATATATGCTTTGTACATGATCTAATGTAGGTGTTATATGTTTTAGTATGAACCTATTTCTTAAAGGTAGGACATTATATTGACGGTTTCAGCATTTTCAGATAGCCAGCAAAAATTATTTCAAATATTTTTGGTTGAATAATATAATTGATAAATTTACCATAATCCATTCGTGGATGTTTTCATTTCCGAATTTCAATTTGTCTCTGATATTCACCACAACGCACTTTCTCGCAGTAAGTATTATATGCCATAACGAACTCCAAACTGAAAGTGAATTTGAATCATCTTGAAGTAATGAGAAGTCTTATTTGTCTTATTTGATGCAAAGATATAGTTTAATATAATCAGCAAATAATTTACAGATGGATTTGATCAGATCAGTGATGTCGTAGATCAAGAAAAGATTGAATATCAAGAAGAGGATTGGAGATCAAGTAGAGAATTGGACACCAACAACAGTATTGGCGATCAAGGACAGGATTGGAGATCAAGGACAAGATTGAAGATCAAGAACAGGATTAGACCTCAAACAACAGGAATGGAGATCAAGAACAGGATTGGGTAACATTGTGATAATCAAATTTAATAACGCTTTTGTGTCCTATTTCTCGTTATATAAGTACGAATGAATTATCACTTGTGAGTAAATTGCCCACCTTTACTTTTTTATACAAATGTATGAAGTCGGAGTTTTTTCAGTTATTTTATTACATTTCCATGAATAATAAATTACTGATTTAATTGAAAAACTCCATCGTATATTGCCAAAATATATAAAAAATAAAACATAACATTCTAAAAATTTCAATAAATCGGCCAAAAAATTTAAAAGAAACATATAGAATCTGTATGTAAATTTCAGAACATGATTGTTTATATTATTTTCAGTTGGATTAATGTCATCACCTTTATTGCTATTATTAGCATTGGACCGCCTGGCTTTCTACAGGTGTTTGTCGATCCAGATAACTTTCTGGGAATTTCTAAGGGAACACTTTATTTAATCTACAGGTGTAGATTTTTCTCGTTCCGTTCGCTAGGGATATCTTGTGTTTTCTTCTTTAGTACTGCTCAGTTATTGCTCGCCCGAAAACAATCACAGAGCAATCCTAAAAATAGAAGATGAGATTTAGAGTTCCTCTCAGGTGTATTCAGAAGTGTATGACCTCACACCTGCAAACTGTATTGAAAGCTTGAAAACGAGACTGTTGCGCAGATGGATATTTAAACAAGCCTCCCGAACATGATTGGGTAGTCTCTCACAGACTGCAACAGAGAATGTAGGGGACGGTATTTAGTTGAGGACTCTACATTGGTCACTTCACACTCACAATGGCTGGGTTGGAGTGAAAACATGTCATGTAATCAATTCCAGTTTTGTTATCATTTCATGACAACAAAATTACAAGTCGCAGTAGCAATTCCTAAAAGTTCCTAAAAAAAAATAAAAATCACCCCTCTTTAAAAAGATTACTAATAAACAAGAAGACCAAGAGAAGAAAGCATTCATTATTCAAAAAGGAGGACTGATATCATGTAACATTTCAGTACATTTTTCTTTGTTCTAACGATTGTTTTGCTGTTTCTTAATACTCTGCTTAGATTTTGAAATGCTTCTTTGGATATCCCAATGCGCTTCGTGTTCAGTGTCACATTTTTGCGTCCTCTGTTAAAACATTTCCCAGATATTTAAATTTTTGTTCTTGTTTGATTTTGATATCTTCAATTTCTTTGAATCCTCCACCTAAATCCTCTAAAGTCCCAACGAACAAAAGAATTAGTCTTCAATTGAACGATCCACAATCCATCCTCAAGTCTTAATTTATCAAATAAAAATTCAGTACCGAAAACACGACTAGCACCACCTCCACTTTATCGTTTTCTTTGAACTCTTCTCTTAAAAAATCGTACATGAATACAAATTAGTCGGCAAAATATATGCAGTCTTACTATCAAGGAGTAAATGGTTGTGTCATCAGCGTAGATACTAAGTTGATGTCATCGGGAAGGTCATTAATGAAAATTAAACAAAGGATAGGACCAACGATAGAGTTCATCTGAATAAGATATACTGGTCTTTTCAATAAATACTTCCGACGACTGCGATTTAAGAAATGTTAGTGAAAGGATCTGATATAAAATTACCTTTCCTTGCATAGAGCAGCTATGAAGAGATGTTGAAAAGTTTTGGAACCGATAAGAAAGTGATATAAAAGAAAATTCTAATATTTGGACATTTGATCTTATTTTAGGGTGTTAATCAGGCCGCGAACTTCAGAGCACTCTGTTATAAATTAATCTTCCCTGTAACATTGGCAGGTTGTATCAACGATATTCGTCATTTTAGATATTCCAACTCTGAGATTGAAATCAATACAAACTTGACTCATTTGGTGCCTGCAGCATCTTGTGAACAAAGAGAGTGACAGCACTATTTTCGACGGATCAAATCTCTCATGACGGCGTCTTGGGATGGAAATTTTAGTGGGTGACTGGTATATCGTACTTGATTCCTACTTTAAGCTGAGTGCTGACAATCTGGATTTGTTTCAAAACTTTATCAATAGGTTTTAACTTGTGGGTAATTGTCGACACAATATCAAAAGAGAGAGATGACGTCGGGCGTCGGGAGCAACTCTACTACGATGAACAATTATAGATACATCGACAGTCTGTTAATTGAGTGAATTCATTTCGACTTCCTTTATTGCTCAACATTCTATACTCTTATGTAAATACTAAAGAAGTGGTGATTTTTTTTATTTATTAATTCGATAGTTTAAATAACTTAAACGTTATTTTGAGTAGATGCTCCGTTTATTTATTAAACAGTATATTTATTTATTTTCATCTACCTGCCTGAATATTCAAGAAATCATCTCAAAGCAAAATATGCGCTCTCCGGCAGCATTCAAACCTGCGTAACACTTGGAAGGAGAAAGCGTCGTTAGATATGACGTGCTTAAGACCGACTCCGCCACAGAGTGAGTCGTCGATCAAGCAAAGCTGAATACTGCAAATCTTTCTCCGACTTTCGAATATTCATATCTGCTCAGTTTTGTATCATAACTTTCGGAATACGCGCTTGTTTAGATTCGTATGCAGTAACTTAGCGCTACAAGTTGGATTACTGTTAAGTCAAATGCGTTCTTAAATGCATTTTGCGGGAATAGATGATAACACTAATAAGCAACAAGTAATTGACAAAGGCTATATAAGAAATAGATGGTAGGGGAGCTTTTGTGTTTCATTTTTATTAACAGTTAAAGGAAGACAGTGTAGAGGCGTAATCGATTCCAGGCGATAGGCTAAGTATTTTACTGTAAATTCAGTCAATATAAAAATATATAAAAATCAGATTACAGCTACCAGACTATGCCGTGAAAAAAGCTTATAACCATTATTCATAAGAGATATATCTTCAAAAAGAAACATGGCTGATTTCCAATCATCATTTCAATTTCACTGGCAGGGACCATAATTTCATCGCGAATACCAAGTGAAGCAAATGGCCCCATATTAACTTGTAAAATGATAAAATAATATTTTAATCGGGTCTCTGAGAAAATTTGTTTATCAACTACAGAGTGCCCAGTAAAAAAAAAAGCGGTAAAAGACGTGAGACAGCCGTTGAAAACTGAATTTGATGAATTTCTGAACATTTCGTTAATCCCCACGTCGGATGTTCTTCGACAAGTACGATAACTTAACGCTCAAAATCAGTGAGATGTTTAGCCATACAAGAAGGGCAGAACGATAGACAGAAGTTGTCTGCAAATGACGAGTCACAAGATCGAACAGCAATTAATCAATCATAAAAGAACCAATCAGAGTTAAGTAAATACGCGGGAGTCGAATGATTATTCAAGGTCATGAATATTCAAGAAATTTATTCAAGGTTATTCAAGGTCAATTATTCTTGAAAGATAAATCAGTTATAATAAATTTGCCGTTTTTTTAATGGGCACCCTGAATTTGCTTTTTATGACTAACATCTTTGGGCTTTATTTATAAATATAACTTAGCATCGCATTTACTTTTTTTCATATTAAAACTGGATCCCCACCATAAATATAAGCTGAAATCCATATAATACACTGCATATATACATATATCTTAGAAACATTGACTTGCATATTAAAATCTGATAGTGTGTTTTTATTACTGGAAAATATGGTATAACATTTGCATGGTTTTAAAATAATCAATGAAGCAAAGCGAAAAGAATAGATTAAGCATCAACTGCAAGAGGACAGAATACATGGTTGTTAGAAAAAGAATGAGTCCAAAGTGCGAATTAAAAACGTTTGACAGAGGACGAAAAATGCGACAATGAAATCTGAAGACCCATTGGGATAGCCAAAGTTGCATTTCAAAAGCTAAGCTGAGTATTAAAAGACAGAAAAATATTGTTAGAAACAAAGAAAAGAGTACTGGACAGTTACATGATACCAGTCCTCCTGTATGGTAGTGAATGCTGGACAATCTCCTGAAAGATGAAGAGACTTGAAGTAACAGAAATGGGGTTCTACAGAAGGATGCTGAGAATTCGATGGATTGAACATGAAACAAAAAGGAAACTTCAGGAAAAGACAGTTGAAATTTCTAAAGCCCATAATGAGGAAAGAGGGCTTGGAAAATCTGATACTCACAGAACAGATTGAAAGCAGGAGGAACAGAGAAAACAATGCATAACGTACTTAGTGAGCTGGCAGAACAAGGTTTAGGAGAAATAAAAAAGACAAAATTTATAAAGAACTACGAAAGACAAGAAATTGCTGAGAGCCATGATCGCCTATTTCCTGAAGACACATGAAGAAAATGAAATTATCCTATACAAATCTTTTCAAATGCCCTTTTCTATCTCGTGCCTTATTTATGTACTTATATCTAGATTGAAATTCTCAAGCATCCTTTGTATAAATCAACAAATTGTATTATTTTTTGATAAATAGTTAAGTCACTTTTTTTTATAGCGTCTTCAGTACGCAGTCTTCAACATTTTACAGAAGATTACCCCTAAGATTTCTGAGAAAATATTTATTGTTGCATAGTAGATAAGGTATACTAATAAAAATAACTGAAACTAATATTCACCCATAGCCATAATCTTATAAAAGGATTTCAATCTAACTGATATCACTAAATCAAAATTTAAAAATGATAATCAAAATAAAATGAATCAAAATTTGAAAATGACCAGATATCCTTTTTATATCGTAATATATTATCGTATATTTCATTAATAAAATTTTAAATTCATTTTAACTACTTATCACTCAAGCAAATTTATATTGACTCTGTACTCCGCAGAAAAATAATGCAATTAATTTATTTAATTTTCTTCAAACTCTTTAGCGAAAATAAACATTTTTAAAATTATTTTTAAATAATTTTTATGGAAATAATTTTAACATAATTGAAAATTATATATATATATGAACAAACTCTACATATTTCTATAAGCTAATAATATGATTACAGAATTTAAAATTTTAAATTGAGATTTTACTGAGGAACACGTCCACTCTAAGTGAAATTGCTGGATCCGCTCCTGGAAGTTGACTTTCGTCTATCATGATAATCGATCAAAATAAATTTTAAAAAATTAACAACATCTGTGATCATATATATATATATATATATATATATATATATATATGTGTGTGTGTGTGTGTGTGTACATGTGTGTGTGTGTGTACACACACACACACACATATATATATATATATATATATATATATATATATATATATATATATATATAAGTCCCGGATTGGAAGTCTTTATCAGCATTTATATTACACTGCCAACTACAGTATATGCCCATCATCGTTTAGCTGTAATTAACAGAGGCCTTTCCAATCATACAAATTCATAATTTTGCATACAATAACACGACTATTTTTAAGAGGAATTCAACATAATATTATCAACACAAACAATCATAATGAAATCACGAGAAGTCGGTTGTAACAAACGAAATGGCTGCTAAGAAATATGACGAAGTAAGTTTGTTTTAAATTAGAATAACGTGTAATGGCCTTACTAAAAGTTGAAAAAATTATTTTTGAATTGTTGCATTTTTAATTAATAAAATATTCTTTTTTTCAAATAGTTCCAATATTTAATGAAGCTGATAGTTTCCTGTCAAGTTTTGTTTGTGTTAGTAGAATTCATAAATTTTTGGATTAAGAATTAACCCTATTTACATTATTAGCAGTCAAAGAAACGTCTCCGAATCTAAGTAATGCCAATAATAAGAAGATTTAAAATATCAGTTATGCCGTGAAGTTTCAACGACAAAACGTGAATATTCATATACTGTGGGAAAATGTTCATGTCGTATTAAATAAGTTGATATAGAGCGAAAGCGTAGTTCACTTACTTTATCGTGTGTGTGATGGACAGCAAAATGTAATCAGGAGTTCAAAGCTGCCTAGGTGCGACATTACTAATATTTTATGTAATGAAACTAATATGAAAGAGTTTACTGGGTAGGGCAAACGTTGCCATTTTAGAAAGAAGCTCGAAATTCCGATCAACCTTAGTAAATTGGTTGGTTAATATTTGAATTCGCTCATGTGATTTTCAGTTTTGATATATAATACTTTTGATGGATCAGAAATTTTTGCATTTGTTAAGTTGGCGCTAAATGGAACAAATCAAGCATGAATGAAATTTAGCTCTCTAATGAATAACAATATGCTTAGAAAGAGCAACAGCTTTTTTTATTGACTGAAAAGGATTTGTATTCACGTCGTTACAACATATGCAAAGACAATTGTTATTTTTTTATTTTATTTTCAAATCACTGTGGCTTTTGCTTTGAATTCTTAGAAAGTTCTAATAAACTTCTTTGAATAAATGTATTTCATCATCATTTATGTGCCATGTCCATTCAGGTGATCATGTCAATTCAGGTGATCATGTCCATTCAGGTGATCATGGTTTATTATAACTTTTTGTCGCTTGTAATCTTATTAACATTTGACTCGTTACTACCCCTCCTTGTCTCTGCTCTGCCATCTATTCACACAAATTCTCCCCAAACTTTCCCCAGTAATAAATTTTCAGTCTTTCCTCGTGTATCCCAGAAATGTCATTATGACGCACTCATACTTAATATGAGCGACTTCCCAGTTCCTGATTTTGGAACTTCTTCGTTGCTCACTTGTTCTGTCCGTGGAATTCTCAGAATCCTTCTGTAGAACTATATCTCTGTCTCTTTGAGTCTCCTCTTCATCTTTAAAGAAAGATATATTTATAACATAGCAATTCAGCACACATTATTTTGTTTTTAATAAAATATTCCTATATGTCTAATAATCTTTTTTTTTTATTTGCAGTGTTTCACTTACTGAATACCACAGACAACTGACGAAGGACACAGAGTACACCGACTGAAACGTTGCAATAAAAGAAATGAAATATATATATAAAAATAAGAATGTGTGCATTTTCGATAAAGGTGTTTAAAAACATAAATTTGAATAGAATTTGAAGAGCATGAATAAGTACTGACATATAGGAAATGGTAAATGTCCTTGGTGACTGCCCGCGGTCAGTTGCCAACATTAAGAAAATAACTAGCATGATGATGATGATGATGATGACAGCAGGTTTCGGTGCACCTGCAAGATTAGCACTGGGCGAAAACTAAGTACACAAATACAGTGCCGAAAGAAAAGCCACAAACAAGAAACACATGCTGGCTAGTGTCGGTGCTGTGTTATCCATTTCATGATGAATGTATAGAGTTTTTCTCACACTATTTCAAAACTCAAGTTTGACGGAAACGGAGTGGAAGTCACACGTTGAGAAATCAAGGTGCGTGGTTAGGGTCTGGCCGTTCAGGAGAGATGAATAGTATCAAAACAGGACGGAAGTAACTAAAGGGTAATAGACACCAGGTGCAATGGACATATTAGATTCTAATAATCTATTTTATGTCTACACACTAGTACTTTATTCAAGTGGAGTAACTGGTTATTCTTATCCGGCCTCTTTCTGAGCGATTTCATTCACAATGGCGCGCGCGCGCGCACACACACATACACACGAATGAATATATTTATATATATATATATATATATATATATATATATATATATATATATATATGTAGAAAGACATGTCTCATTAAATAATTTAGACAATTTTTAATCTAATTATTCTTAATAGGATCCGCTCATATTTACTGACTAAGTTTTAACATCCTTATTAAAGGAAGAAACTTCACAAATAAAAAATGTCATTTCATATGAACAAACCAATTTTGTCTTACCAAAACAAGACCCTGAAGCTAATGTCGAAAGTACTCGGGAGTAAAATGGATATATATCAACATGGTAATTTTCATTCTTTCTATAATAAGGGTACTGGTCTGTAAATATGAGAGGATACTATTAAGATTAAGTAGACAAAACATGTCTAAATTATTTAATGAAACACGCACGCACACACACACACACACACACACACACATATATATATATATATATATATATATATATATATATATATATATATATATACAATTATTATTAATAATTAAAGGATATCAAACACTTAAAATCCCATAGGTAATAATTTTTTATTTCAGGAGAGCTCTAAAAAGAAACTATAAGACCTGCAAACAAATCACAAATTATTACCTAATGGCATTTAAATGTTTAATTTCCTTAATTAATCATATTTTTGCTCTGTCTTTTGATATAGGGCTCTCTCTGGATCTATATCCCCTTGGAAATTCCATACGGATTACCATATTGTAACATTACTATATATATATATATATATATGTGTGTGTGTGTGCGTGCGTGCGTGTGTGTGTGTGTATGTGCGTGCGTGTCTCACTATATATGTGTTATCCGAGGAGCTGATAAAGCTAATACTTTCGTAATTTTAAACAAACATGTGTACACACTCAAAATTACACACCATTTTGGGCGAGTATAATAAATTTAAAAAGTTAACCAATAACACCAGCTCTCAGCTTAAAAACCATATCAAGAAACTTATTACTGCTAACAATACTGAAACAGGATCTTATACACTTCAAAAGATTATAGGTGACTATCAATCTGGCTACCTTTATGAAAATGTAAAAGTCCATGAAAAAGATCATCCCTTCCGACCTATCATTTCATAAATACCTACACCTTTCAAAAACCCTTCAGAAATTAATTACATCCTACCACCCAAGTAAATATTGTATTAACTTCACAAATGAATTTATACAAATTCTGTAAAAGCAAAACAGCCAAATAATCGCATCTTTGAATGTGCAAAATTTATTTACTAATGTCCCCATCGATGAAACGACGATTAGTATTCATTATCCGTAATGCATACAATCACACTTCTCTCCAACTCATCAATATTAAACCCACTATTTTAAAATATTTTATTAGCATGTACCACTCAAATACGTTTTCATGACCCTCTACGTAATATTTAGACGGCATGGCGATGGAATCTCCTTTAGCCGCCCTTTTTCTAATTACTATATGGCTCATAGAAAATAAAATACTTAATGACACTAATAAACCCCTATATATATATATATATATATATATATATATATATATATATATATATATATATATATATATATGTATGTATTTCTTCTTAATTATAACAGTGAATGCCCCCAATGATATAATTTAGCTGTTATAAAAACTTAATCTAACCGACACAAATGATATCTTCTTCCAAATCCATATTCTATAAAGAATTACATAACATTAAACAAACACTTGTTAATAATGGATTCCCTAATTCCGTCATTGATCAACAAATTAAAATGCATCTCAATAAACTTAATAATACCTCTAACAAAATTGATAATATTCATAATAATACTGTACGTCAAAATAAACATAATATTATTAACTTATACTATTGTAACCAAATGATAAATAATAGCAAACCTGATGAAAACACTTAAAAACATAATAGGTAGAAATGTTAAACCCATTAATAATAATAAGCAAGTTAAGCGCATCATATATTATAAAAATTAACACCATTGACCTCATAGCCGCTAATAACCCTACAACCACACAGCGAAATCCACTCCAAAAAAAACAAAAAAACAAAAACAAAAAATCAATGCAGAATATCATTTTACCTGCCTGTTCAGAGATTGTATCTCTGATACTAATAATAAACCCACTACATATATTGGTTTTACTACAACCACTCTCTCCCGTAGACTTACTTGTCACATTTCTTAGTTCTATTAAACAGCATTTCTTAGAAAAACATAACTATGCACATAATATTAAACAGATATTAGTTGATAACACAACAATACTCACACATATACAGTAAAAAGAACCTTCAGATATTGAAGGCCATCTACATTAAAACAAAGCAACCCACACTCAACAAAATTACATTTCAAACTAGTCACAACACATTGCATTGCATCTAGACATATGGTTCTGTTCTTGGTACGATGTCATAGAACCGCTTTACGAATTTACGATCTGCGTCTGCTATTCCGCGACATTTATCGTCGCATTGCAAACTTCTATGTAAATACAACCCGATGTCATCTCTGATGGTGAACATCTCTGTAATGTCCATATAACCACTCTGATGATGGCCCATGTGATCCGGAAGCTTAGATCGAGGAACAGCATAACAAAAAATATCCAAATGTTGGACAATTTTTGTCTTTATTTTCACACGAAATTAAAGCAACCATAAGAAGTTTAGAACGACGCATGATCAAACATAATAGACATTCATTGTCTGTTATATTTAACAATATATGCGTGAATATATATATATATATAGTCACATAGTCACACACTGACACACTCATAATTACACACACACATACATACATATATATATATATATATATATATATATATATATATATATATATATATATATATATATACGCACAGATATACGAATATCGAAACACATATGTGTACACATAAGCATACAGACAAAGGACGGCATAATCAGACATATATTTAGCAATAAAGAGGTCTACACACACGCAATAGCAAACATATTTATATACGTACTCTCAAAAAGTTCGCACGAGCAGACCAGTATGTATTCGCATACATATATACACACAAACAATTACGCACACACGTATGCATGCATATTCACGCACATGTAACAACACTGAAACGCGTATACAATGATGCACACACGAAAAAAGAACATGCATACATCAATAGACACACATACGCGCACCCATTTCTTTTTTTTTTATATTAATTTTTTAAAATCTTTAATTCACCTCAAGCAAGGCGTAGTTCCACATGAGTCGCAAATGAAGAAAAGTGAATGAGAAGACCAATCCTAAACAGGAAGCAAACCACTACTCCTGTTCAAAAGACCGGGAAGAAGTGTGAACCGGTCGATAAAGGAACTTATTTTATTTGAAAATTCATAAGCGTGTTAATTGAAGAAAATAATTTAATGGTGCTGGCACTTGTATTTGGTACAACTGAATGCTGTAAATATATTATATCACGTTTTTTGTTATCATACATATTATATTTCGTAAATACATACGCTTGAGTAGAAAGGTCTGTTTTGAAACAGTGGAATTACTAATTCATTTAAAATTGAAGTAGTTCCCAGATTAGAAAGGGAATATCGATTCGATTGCTCTCAGGAGACACATTTTCATTGTTAAGTCTTTTGATCTCTAGGCAGGCAGATATTAACTCCACTGATTATTCCATTATTTACGACAATAAAGAGGTGTCTTCTCAAACACATGTATCAACTGAATATAATGTTTATGGTAATAAGAAATATATGTCGTTTTTTTTAAAAAATAACCATTGTTTAAAAATGACTATTATAACATATATAGATCAGCCATGTTAATAAAAGAATGAAAACATTGACTCCTAAAAAATCGCTTTATGTACACTTTTTTGTCATTATGTTATACAGAATTTTGCTCTACTTTGTAGGGAAGTAATTTCTTACTTCAAATTTAGGCACCTGCCAAGAATTAATGTCATTAAGTAAAAGAGGCCAAGTACGGAAATTATGTTGACTTTGAGCGTGGGAGTACGACTGATTTTCACATTAAAACACAACGACAGGGAACCCCCTCACCTGCTCCTCCCCGCCAACTGTTTTCACATTATCCACGCAAGTTCTCGCGAAAGAACAACTGCTAAGCTTTCGTCTGTTCACAGTGTGTCTGCAGACCTACATACACGTACGCACGCCCAGCCTCCGTTACACACACACACACACACACACACACACACACACACACACACACACACGCACACTCACTCGATGACACTCACACTCATCAGTTTGCACCTTTGTCCCACGCTTTGTATACTTAATTTTCACAGTCCTTGTATATTCAGCTGATCAATATTTTTGACTCGTGGTTAAAGTTACATGTTTACATTGTGTTCGTCTTAGTATATTTTCTTTGTTCTAATCGTTTTTCAAGCAATATAAAGCACTTCTCCAGCTCGGGTTCAAGTCCGTTTCTACTTTTATTTTGATATAGACATGTTACTATAATGCAGTTGGTGCCTTCCTATGTAAATTGCAGCTGTCATAAAATGCGCTAAAATAAGTCTGATCCTTGAGTAAATCAAAGTATTAAGTATAAACACTGTGGATATTGTTGGATTTGTTTTAATTAGCTTTGCAATCAAGTAAACACTTTACATCAGAAACAATACACGTTATGTCGCATAACTCTTTCACCATAAACAGACGCCTTCCAAGAAGTAAATAAAGTATTAAGAAACAGGAAAATTTCGTGAATAAAAGCTTCTACCTAATTTCATATACTTTGCTATACAATTTCTTTACATAAGAGAAAACATAAGGACCAAATGTATGGTTCTATAGAGGAATATCATGGACTATACATGTGAACAACGAGGTTGTTTTAAGGAAATGGGAACAAAAAGAATTTTATTGTTAAGAACAGAAAGAGAGAATTTTAATTTCTGAAACATATAATGAGGAAAGAGTGCTTGGAGATTTTGACACACATAGGACATATTAAAAGCAATAGGGGAGGGGAAAACATTGAGTAATCTAGCTAATGAGTACATGGAGTAGGAGAGATAGTAAGGAGACAAACATTGCCTATAGCTAGAAGATATATGAAGTTGTGGAGCGCCATGATCATCCACGTTCAGAAGAAACAGAGCACATAAAATAAGAAAATATCGACCCCGTGTGTAAAATCTTTGAAACTCAATTGTGAAACAGCGACCTTTTTGAATTCAGTAATTTACGACAATAAAATTGACGCTTTGTGACAAAAAATATTTTTCCACAGATATTCTCTTTAAAAGGAAATTATCTTTCATTAGTTCTTCGGAATAATTATAAAATTGCGGACAAAAAACAAAACAAGGCTTTAGATCAAATTAACAAAGTCCTCTATTTTTAGCAAAATACCATTTTCTTAGTAAGAACAATTTTTTTTCATTTCCCTTCAAGTAAGGCAATAAATCTACTACGACATTGGGTGTAAAAGAGTGTAAGAGAATGTGAGATAAAGATTATAATTGTGCAATAAAAGAACAGGTATTAAAAAACAAACAGACAATAACAATTAACATTGCATTATTTTTTAATCAATTTACCCCACGCAAGGTGATAATGCCACTAAGATGCAAGCGGCTACTGGGAGTGAGAGAGACTAAAAAGACTTTAGAAGGAATCGGAAACCCAATCCTAAGTAGGAAACAAGGGATAAATCTCGACTTCTTTTCACAAAACTGGCGAAGGCTTATGAACTGAAAGATAGACAATCCTATCCGGTTGAGGAAAAAATCAATAGTAAATTTAGAAGTATAGAGTTGAAGTAGACTTTAAAAGGAATAGAAAACCCATTCTTAAACAGGAAATGAAAGAAAAACCACTACTCCTGTTCAAAAGACCGGGAAGGAATGTAAACTCTTACGAAAGTTATGAAACCGTCTCTTCTCTTCCAGCGTTGAGTTAAATACTAGGATCGTATCAGGAAAATCATTTTTTTCTCCATAAAAATTGTTAATGCAATATTCACTCACTAAAAAAGAATTATTCTTACAATCCAAAATATTTTTTCGGCTTTAAATAGCTCACGAAAGGGTTTGTAAGCAGTAAAACTAAATCAATTAATTAACCTTTATCAGATGTCTATCGACCAAGCTAACTATCAGAAAATTTCAAACTGAGCTCCTTATTTAATATATGATTTTATTTAGTTGATTATTCTTGTCCAGTTTTGTCTATGTCTAGAGATAGCTCATGTTTGGGGGGGGGGTTGTACTACTCAGTTAGTGCTCGTTATGTTTACACAGAGTTAAAGTATGTCCCAGCAGTCCAGGAACGGAACACTAACAATTCATGAACCAACGTTTTAATCAACTAAGCTAATGTAGAACAATGCTGAATCTAAAACTTGGAGTCTTAAGCTTAAATGTCTTTATTGGATTCCTGATGCTGCTGTTACTTATCCTTGGTTATTAATTATTTTTTCTTACTGTCTATGAAGCTTTACTGTCATTTCTCTTTCTTTATTTATTAATAATTCCTACATGGTATTTATTTCTATGTTAGGTGTACTGGGAAGGCTATGATAGCCTAGCATATGCGCTGATTCCTTCACATTCTCTTTCTATTATTTCTACTTTTTCCTCTATTCATAATCAGCTATGTCTGACTTTTTTCTCTCTTCTAATTACGGCCTTTCGATATTACTACGGTCTTACTTTTATGGATCGACTGGTTTCACTTTTGTAATATACGCTATAACTGCATAAAAAAATGAAATGCACACAATTATTGGTGACGTTCTTTGTACTAGGCTTGAATCGGCAGAGATTTCTACGAAAGGTTCGAGCTGCTTTTGAATATTGTCCGGGCGTTATATGGACCATAGAACTTCTTAATCCTTTCCGACACTCCCTTGACGTAAGGGAGATATACCGCGGTAGATTTTGGATCCCCCCTCCTTCTCAGAATTTTCTCCTTCTCTTGTAGAAGCTGATGTTATGTTTGCAGAAAAGTTGTTATTCTGAAGGCTACTTTGAATCTGATCATTTCCTCATATGTCTGTCATCACATTTTATGCCGTGTTGTATGGACGGTGGGTGACATAAAATCTAATGCAGGAGCGATTATATTTATTTATATGTTCTAGCTCTGTCGAAATGGCTTCGGGCACACTTTTTTTTATGTATGCATATCAGTAATCAGTGAGTTTATTTATTGATAAAAATAAATATAATCGCTACTGCATTGGAGTTTTATGATTCTAATGCTGTTGAGAGCTGTTTTTAGACATTAATATTTTGGATGTTCTGGTTGATGTTTTTTTCCAAGGTTAACTTTAACATTAAGCTCTTGGCATTTGCACATTTTTCCTCGGCGATTTTGGTTGTTACATAAACTGTGTGAATTTGAGAGAGACTTCAGGTTTTAAAATCTTTATTTCACTAAGTAGGCGATAAATAGGATGGTGCCATCAGGGGCTGCTGACGTCCACCTTAAGATTGTACTCTTTCGTGGGCCTGAAACGTTTTAGTCGTGACCGGTCGTTAAACACTATTTGATTGGAATTATATATATATATATATATATATATATATATATATATATATATATATATATATATATATAAAAACCTTATTTTAAGGTATATAAACATATTTGAGTAGATGTTCTGTTTTTATATTAAACAGTCTATTTATGTATCTCCGGCAATATATGAACATGTATTTTCCCCCCATATATATATATATATATATATATATATATATTCATTTCAAGAGCCATCAGCCAAAAAGCTGCCTAAAATCCATCCCTTATTCTCTAACACGTAGGGTTTGTACTATAGCGACTGATAAACACCTCCAAAAAAAACGCCTAGAACTAGATAAATCTCTAAAAAAAACGAGGCTACCCCACAACACTAACAAACAAAGGTTTTGAACTCGCAAAAAAAGTCCTCTAGACCAACTTAGAAATAAAAAGGAACGTAACGTCGAACAAACTCTAGCATATGTCTCAACATACACAAAAACAATCCAGAATTATTCACAGAAATTACGAAAAATCTAGACCTACTTAGCAATAATAAACTGAAAAATATACAGAAAACAACCAAAATGATTAACAGCAAACGCCAATCTAAAAACCTAAAACACATATTAACCTCATCTAAATTTAACTACCACAAAATACAGGAAGTCACAAAATGCAACAAAAAAAGATGTAGGGTTTGTGACATCATTATAGAATGAAATTCCTACACTTTTGAAAACCCAAAAAAAAACATTCACAATAAATAAAAACTAAAACTACAACTCCAAAAATGCGATTTATGCACGCAAATGCACAAAATGCAAGAAGTCATATATAGGTATCAGCCAACAACTAAACAACAGGGTCTCCCTACACAAAAGCAACATAAAATTACCAGACATCAGAAAACTTTTTGTATCACAACACATCTTTAAATGTAACCAGGGTAAATTTAATATTATGCCAATATATCAAACAGACAATTATTCTTAGCTACAAGAAAAAACTTCATAAACAAATTTAAACCAGAACTAAATAGATCATAACACCACACGCAAAAGCACACAGCATGCACGCATAGTGACCGAATACAGTGATCGAACCACTCACATACATGCACACACGCTCACATACGGGTGTTTGTGGGGCACGAATGTGTATATATACACACATATTGACAAAAGCAGAACTACCCACAGGCACGCACACAAACCCCACACAACTTAGGAAGTATGTGTGTATGTGCGTACATATATATGTGTGCCTGTATGTGTGTGTATACTGATTCCATGTAACTTGGGAAGTATGTGTATGAACGTATGTGTGTATGTGCGTGTGTGTATGTACTGATTCCTTGTAATGGGACGTTATGTGTGTGTGTTTGTGTATGTGTGTGTGTATGTGGGTGTACAGATGTGTTCAATGATTCCTCGTAGTGAGACAGTATGGAGAGGAGATATACACATATACACGCATGCTGACAAAAGCACACGAAAATGGAAATAGATCTAAGAACACACTGCGGTCATTAAAAGATACTCATGCCGATAACCATTCTATCATTTCTCGAACCGATCTTATTTGTTTTATACACCTTTTCACTGCCAGTAAGACGTTTGCATCACTAACACAAAAAAGAGAATGTCTCATATTGAGAATATTTAACATCGAAAAACATAAAAAAAAAAATTTATTATTTTTAATAATATGTGGAGATCTCCACCCTTCGCCTGATGACAGTCACGAGACCAGAAACTCGTGTTGCAAAATTATGGAAAATAAAGCATAATATTTAAAAAAAAATCCACGTTACAACCAAAAACGTTTGCGGTTTCTCACTTTTTTTAATATACACACTTTTCTCTCGTTGGAACTACTATATCTCTTCCTTATATATATATATATATATATATATATATATATATATATATATATATATATATATATTTACTAAGTATAACATACACGTGACACAAGGTCGAAGTTATGGAACATCCAGGGATGATCGAACTCACTATTCTGTCGTAATTGAGTTAGCAAAACAACTTGACTAACTATTATAGCGCTTTAAAGTGTTCGAATATATATATATATATATATATATATATATATATATATATATATTTGGTCGGATAGATGTGAGTTTGTGACCCTGGGTTTCACGCTTTAGCGATCTCTGATATTGAGCGTTTTCTAATAAGTACCCGCGCATATAATATATAAATAATTATACATATATATATTTATTTATATTTATATACACTTTTCACACACACACACACACACACACACACACATATATATATATATATATATATATATATATATATTCATATATATATTGAGTGAAAGAGGGGAGAAAAGAAAAGTAAATGTTTGCTTGTCATTACACTATTGCAATAATATATATATATAAGTCAACGTGTAATGCCACGCAAACATTTAATTCTCTCTGTATATATATATATATATATATATATATATATATATATATATATATATATATATATTACATGAATCATTCATACAAAAAAGAGATTTTTTTCAGTACAAAAAAACCTACGAGTACAAAAGAATTCTCCTATTACCATATTAGGACAAAAACGCACAATCTTAAAATTTAAAAATTCAACCTCAGCGTTGCGATCGCACGCTCCAAAAAAAATTTTCTTACAATTAACAATAACACATTTTTAAAAACATATTTCGGATTACATCTATGTTTTCGTTGTCCTGTTATTACCAAGAAGTAAAAAACAAAAACAAATCTATTTCCATACCTGTTGATGTCTGTATGAACAGATGAAAGCTTGTAAAAAACTAAAAAAAGACCTTATGCAACTGGAATTTATAAACAGGGATCATAACATTCATCTACACGTTCGGGGTTAATGTACTTCATTAAATTTGTTTGCGAAGATGTATTCTCGTCATTTATATCATTAACTTCTATATCTGTTTTTTGTATGAATGATTCATGTAATGTAAATTGAACTGCACCATATATATATATATATTTATATATATATATATATATATATATATATATATGTCTGAATTTCTGTTTATAAGCGTACACATTTGACGATTTTTCTCGATTGATCATATCTGCTGACGAAATATATGTTATGGTAAACAATGACAATTATGAAATGGATTAATTCCGACAATTATTTTAATATATTTTCAGCTTATACGTTATTTTTACAGATGTAATTCATAAGTAAATGTTTGCGTGGCATTCCACCGTTAAAATAATACAATGAGGTGAAATAAATCATTTTATATCTATAAATTTTATACTTCCAGTCGCAAGTCGATTGGTTGTATCTTTATGTGGAAATGAGTTAAGAATGTTTTTTGTATTTCATATTCTTCGTTCTTAAACTAATCATTTATATCATGACTGTTTGAATTAAACCTGGTTATTATATAATTTTCATTGTTTCAATCGTTTTCACTTGAAATTCACTTGTTTTATGATAATTTTACAATCATTGGTCGATTAAGTAATATGAAATCTCGTCAATACTTTTTTTACTCTCCCCAGTATTGATTTTAGTAATGGTGTCTTCTGGATAGTTTTAGTTGTTGTACGAATCTTCAGGCTTTTTACAAAGTTCTTTTGGGATTCTAGCAAACACATCAATGATTTAAATTTCGCTCTTTTTTTTTTTTTTTTTGCTTGTTTTTGAAGAAAGTCCAAACAATTATCTATCTGTTCACTCTATTTCATTTACAGAATCTGCTGAAAATGTGACTTTTGCTGTTTGGCTTATCTTCTTTTCTCTGTCTATAATGACTCTATCTATCTCTCTTCTTTCCTGGGTTGTCATTTGAATTCACTGTATTTTCTTTGCACCAGCTTTTAGTTTATGAGGATATTATTGGTCGGCAGAGTCAAATATCAATCATTTTACATATTCGACTAAATCAAACGCCTTTTCTATGCGGGTGATGTAATGGATAACGGTTTGGAATGAGAATTCGGGGTAATTCATGTCGTGTTCGTTACATTAATTTACTCCTAAATACCTTTGGGAAATTAATCCATGCTCTCTCCCAGCTATGGTTAAATAGTAGAACTTGTATCGTGAAAAATATTTGTTATTTCCAAAACATTGTTAGGGAATATTTACTCGCAAAAAAAAAGGAATTAGACTACAAATTCCAAAATATGTTTCGGGTTGATAAGTCGAAAAAAAGAAATCAATGAAATCAATCTTGAGTTCATTTCAATGGTTCAGATTGTATTCTAAAACAGGCGTCATTCCCACCCTTGTTCACCGTTGTTTTTTTTTTTTTTTTTTCTTCCCGGCGTGGTCTTTCTTTCCATTTGCTTTTTGGTTGAGGATTTTACTGTCCGACATTTTTTTCCCATTTTTCGCTTTTGTTAACTGTGATATTTATACTCGTTTTACTCATCGTTATTATTATTACCTTTTCGCATTGGTGTCGTTCACTGGAGAGTGACTAACACAAAGTTCAAGGCGCCAGCAATAAATTTTGTTGTTGTTGTTATTATTATTATTATTATTATTATCATTTCCTTTGATTTCTATTGTATATTCATTTTTTCCCGGTACCAACAAGAGACCTAAGTTCAGAAATTGCATCATGACTTTTTCCCTAATCATTTTCGTAATGATAAATAAACCTAAGATCACACAAATTTTACATTAATAGAACCTTTCGTAAGATGGAAGTTGTATTTGTGAGAACAATTTTTTGTATTTCTTTAAAGCACGGTCTAGCAGAACAGATGGCGCCAACCACAAGTAAAGCTACTGATGTCTTCATGTGCCACATTTTTTAGATTTCCACTTAAAAGGTCTTTGTATTTTGGTAGGTTTTGAAAATCTTCAAAGATACATTACAGTCTGCCGTCAATAAGAAAGCACATTCTGTTTTTGCAGTTTGTGTTCACAATATTTGGGCGATTCTTCTTCTTCTTCTTCTTCTTATTATTATTATTATTATTATTATTATTATTTGAAAATTTAAAGTTTGAAAGTACACTTGATGATTTTTGATAATGAATTTAATAAAATTTTGAAAAATTGCAAAAATATTAGCCCTTAATTCTTTTACGCGAAAAAGAAATAGAAATCTTAAATGTAAATTGTGAGTAACTTTTTTTCGTAGCAAACATTCTTTGTTTTCTTCAATCTTACAAGCCGAAATAGTAAACTTATCCAAGTAAGGTTATCGAAGATCTCGGAAGATTATTAGCTTCGCCGATTTGAGCAATGGAAGCCTAACACCTAAAAATTGTTCCACTGCAAAGAAGCAAGAAAAGAAACAGCACATTTTATTGTGTCCCAAATTCCGAGGACTTTGCTTTCTGATTAAGGGTTCCTCGACCTGATCATTTTGTCTCTTCGGATTAATATCTCTCAGTCAAGACACATCAGCGTTTCTCTTTTTATAAGCGACAGCCAAAAGCCCTCGTTGTTTAAGACTGATAAATACTCCTAGTGTCATTGATATGGCTATTAGAGATAGCTGAACCCTTAAATCCTTGGGGACGTTCCTATTAATTAGAGGATATAAAATAGAATGGATTTATATGCTCACCCTGCCGCTGATGAAGATGAAGCAATCGAAACGTTGACAGCTGCACTCACTCTATCAAGAATTTATTTTTGTTCCTTCATCTCATCGTCAAACACATTGCCGGCTTCTTTCTTTTCCTCCTTCTGCTTCCTTCTCTCCTTCCTCCTCCTCCTCCTCCTCCGCTTCTTCCTCCTTCTCGTCATTCTCCCCCCCTCCTGCTTCTTTGCATTGGCGTCAGTGCGCATGTCTGTTTCAGGCTTTCTTTCTGATTGTTGATGTTAGTTTTCGTGCCGTTGTTGCAACGGATGTTATTGGCAGGTTGGAGAGTTCAGAAAACGGACATACTGTTTAAATAGTGCGGTCGTTAAACGCTGTGTTTCAGATTTTACGACTTGCTTTCTGCCATTGGGTCACAGTTTGACGGCCTCGAGAATTTTCAGAAAAAGATGAAAAGTAATGCACGTGCCAAACTGTTTAACACTTTGTTTTTTCATTGGCTATTTCATATAACTAAGACGGAAATATCTTCTTTTTCGTTTCTGATAGTAATCTTTTCACAATCTTTTCACATATAAATGTCAGAATTAATAATCAGTTAGTCAAAATAACAACAGCAATAAAAATAGAAAAATAAACAAGTAGAAACATAACAATGACAAGTCATATTTACAATGCCCGTCTTAACCGGACACAAGGTCAAATCGAAGCAAACTGAATTCAAACTCAAGTGTTGTGTAAATATTTCGAGTGAAAAGATCTTGCTTTCACACATTGAATATCAACATTCGATATCCTAAACTTCTTTTTTTATGTGCCGTATCCCTTCAGGCCGTGAGCAAGCATGGCTCTCCATAAGATCCTTTCCTTTCTAGCACTTAGTAAGGTTTTTTTTCTTTTTGCTCTCTCCCCTAAACTTTGTTTTTCCAAACAATTTCACAAGCTCATTAAGTAGATTATTAGCTGCATTCCTCTTTCACACTTGCTTTCAAGATGTCCTGTGAGTGTCAAATTCACCAAGCCATCTTTCCTCGCTATATGCCCTAGTATTTAAACTGTCTCTGGTTTTAAGTGTAAGCTTCCTTTTTGTTTTTGTTTCTATTTTCTTTAAAACTTCGTCGTTACTAACATTTTCAGTATATTTTTTTCTGTAGCTGACAACTAAAATTATCTATTATGTTATGACTTTCCTCTTCGCCTACCACTTGGCTGTATCTTTTCATTTTCACCATTATCCATTCCAGTTTTGGTCATTGTCCATATTTTTATCTAAAATTTAAACAAATATTGAACAGTTCCACATGCAAAATATTTTCTAATGTCTTCTTTCAGTTATTGCTTGATCTCAATTAAAACAATTTAATATGCAGGGTTATTCAAAAGTAACTCCCTATTTTATGTATGACGAACTTTTCCGCCTAATTATAATTTGTACAAGACAGGAGGGGCCATCATACATAAAATAGGGCGTTGCCTTTCAACTGCCCCGTATATCGCAATTTTTACAAATTTAAAAACCCACCTACTATTAAATATTCACTAATTCTCTCTTGATATTAAAAAACGCGTCTTTCTGGACATCTTTATTTTTTTTCTATCAGTTCCCGTTTTTCTCACCCTCACCGTCTTTCACTTGCTCCTTCTCTTTTTATATATATTTAACAAATTCAGTTAAAAGGAATACCTTGATAATGGCTAATAGAATAACCGAGAGCGATCGGATATATAGACAATTTGGACAGTTTTTACATATTTTTTGTCCAGAAAAGAAAACACTTGTACGAACACAGGAAATGAATAAAAAGCTTAATCCCAATACCTTTTCAGTTGTACTACCTACCTAGGTTTCAGTTATTTCTCAAAGCAGTTTTCCCGAATCAAACAACTATCTCTATTTGGAAGACTGGCGCAATTCAATCTTCCTATATACCTTTCCTTTCATTTAGCCTTCTGCCAAACGAAGTTTATTTATTCATCAGTTCTTTAACCACCTCGAAATTTTAAAATAAATATCCTGTGGTCTTTGCTTTTCAAAAGAAGTCAGACAATGTGGTAAAACCTCGAGTGAGTGTGTGGTAGTTATTTTTAGAATGGAATCTTCAAATTTCGACAGAACAAAGCGTCTTCTTTTCTTTTGTGTATTCTTAAAAGTAGCAGACTTCTAATCACTTGGTTGTCAGCATTCTATTTTCTTTTTCTATCGGCGTAAAGAGCCAACTGAAAACTGTATCTGAATATACTGAGATAATTGCAGAATGAGAATAACGTTCGTCTATCAGGTAAGTACATAATTCAATCAAAAGCGTGCAGGTGTGTTGCCCTAATATACATACTGAATCCAATAAAGCGATAGAGGATAGGCGAAAATTAATTATGTAAACTGCTTATAAGGTTAAAAGGTGCTAATACCTATTGCTGCTGCCAATATAAAACAATGCAGTTCAATGCAGTGTTGTTTTTAACGAACAGCATAGATATCGATTCTATTATTTTTTTTCTTTCTTCTAAGGATTTGGTGTTCTTAACAAAAAGGAAGAGACACTTTTGTTGCCTTATAATGTTACAGTTTTGCTGTCCATTTTAAAGGGTATCAAATAATATTTTATTAGACCTTATATGAAAGATTTCGTCACCTACGAAATTGTAGATATAAATATACTGCTATTTACACAGGAATTCCACGATCGTAAATACATTTCTGTTACTTACAAAAGGTCAAGGAATAAAAAGTGTGCTGAAATTTTATCAGCGCGACCAAGAAAATCTTTAGCCATTTGATCTGATTTGGGAAAGAATGTTGGAAGAACCTTTCAACACTATTCTATAGAAGAGGCTGCTGAAAAGATATCAGCCCAAACAAGAAGAAAATGATTTCGAATCCTGAAACGTACATGCTATTCCACAACAGCCCGCTATTTAAATACATTTGCCATATAGTTTCTAAAATCCCTTAAATCTTACAAAAATAACATATTATGTTTCTTTATTGAAATACTGATATTTATATGTGACTTCGGGTAAACAAAGCTCATCATCCCTGGAAGGCAGTTCCCAACCTTTTTTTTTGCGCCATCATTCACTTTCACAGAGAAATATTTTGTATCGCCCAGTTGGATAGAAAGTATCAAAAAGCATGCCAAAACTGTTTGGTAAATGTTTGCTACTTGTTCGCAAACTGATTTTATGATGTAGTAAAAATACCGAAAGGAGGTAACAAATAACAATGACTTATGTGGGAGCTGCTGCTGCTACTACCGTATTAAAGAACAAACGAGAACAAACTTGACCATTGAAAACTATATATATATATATATATATATATATATATATATATATATATATATATATATTTTAGTTTTATAGACAAGGTTAGTTTTAGTGTTAGAGTTAACGTTGCAAATGTTGACAAAAAAGTAAACGATTTTTGTTCATAATTATAAAATCTTAAAAATATACACGACTAGCAACTAATAAAACTTCAGCGAATCTTTTTTGTTATGTCTAATACTAAAGAATGTCTTGAATGTTAATGACTCTTCACAAAACTATAGAAAATAGCAAACTATTCTTTGTTTGCAGGGATATTTAGATATTATTTAAAAATGTCACCCAATTATTTGCATTTAGCCGCTTGTTTTCTTTTTTGTTTTGTTTTTTATACAAGTTCTTTGAATATCTCATTTGAACATTTTTCAGTAACATATTGGAATACATTATTAATACCTAAATCCTATATCGCCCACTAAAATTTCTACTTGCCCATCATTATCTGTTCCCTTGCTCAACGCACACCGAGCAGATGAAATCGCCCACAGGTGGGCGATATCACCCAGGTTAGGAAACCCTGATCTAAGGGAAGGAAATCCCTGATTTTAAACCTGCCTTGGAAAATCTATTGAATTAAATCTAGAGAGAAAATCCGGTGTGGAGCCATGAAGACAGTTGGTTATCATCACTGGCAACCTTCCGGCAATTCTTATAACCAAGATGGTCCCAAATGAAATGCCCTGTATTCCCTTGGACCTTGTCGGTACGGCCGAAAGTGGAGCCATATGGCCTGGACTGTGCTCGGCCTCCATACACCACCGCCCTCGACTGCGCTCCGCTCGGTGAGAACACAGCACGGGAGACAAAAATCGAACCAACTATTGGAGGCCAGAACATAACACAGGAAGCAGAGAGAGAGAGAGAGAGAGAGAGAGAGAGAGAGAGAGAGAGAGAGAGCAATCTAAGATCTTCATTTCACATTGCAACTTCATGAGTCTGTTAACGGACTGTTAACCCACCCCAGAAGCTTCTCACTAAAAGAACTGACTTTTGAACAGGACATTACCATTATCTCGAAAGATAAACAGATGCTACTGCATGTTCATACTTCTATATTTTTTATTGCTTCAAACGTTATTTTAATGGATACCCGTATTTGAGTAGACGTTCGGTTTATTTTAAACGGCATCTTTATCGTCTAGCGCCCTCCAAAATCGAGAAGATATAATAAAGATCCTACAGTAGGGTACATTTTCTTTATTAAGGTTTTTCGAATAAATTAAATAAATACTGTAAAATAGGGGTATCCACTAATAATAACGTTTGAAGTCATAAATATATGTCGAATTAAAAAATAAGGTCCATTAATACCTTTATCTTTCTTTCTCTCTCTCTCTCTATATATATAATATCAACTTATAATTAGTAGGGAGAATTCCAAAGAGAGATAAATGTAAGTAATAGAGCTTCTTTAAGATATCAAACTACACTATCTAAACATTATTGGAAAGCTTCACCCCACAAAATAAATGAAGGATCATCTGTCAATCACAGATTCCCAACAACTTCCGGGACAGATGCAATCTATGCATGCAGGAAAAATCATAATGATTAGTTAAAAAAATGCTGATGAATTATTCAACCAACGGAATGAACTTATCTTCAAGTGTAGACAAAATAATAGATTTAAAATTCCCTAATAGCATTAACTTTAGAGAATTTAAACTTGAAGTATTCATTCTGTTTTATATAGGTATTAACTTGTATACGTACATGTATTCACGTTTTATATATGATCATTTGTATGATTTTCTTGCCTAAATCAGCTATAATCTTAAAGTATTTATTATTTTTATTTTTATATTATCTTTATTATTATTATTATTATTATATGAGTGTATGCATATATATATATATATATATATATATATATATATATATATATATATGGGTGTATATATGCATGTGTATATATATGTGTGCATGTGTACATAATTAAGTTTCTTAAAATTGTTCTTTATTTATATCTTAATTTTATTTAATTTATTTAATTATTTAGTTAATTAATATTTTTATGCATATATATTTTACGTATCTTTTATAATTTTTATTTCATTTTACTTAATTTATTTTACTTTAACTTTATTTTATTGATGTCAAATATTTATATTATTATCAATTTGAAATTGTGAAGATTATGTTGCGACGATGTTTGTTTCGCTGTTGAAAATAATATGAATATCAGACAATTCAATGTATCTATCTTAAATCTGATCTCTCCACTCTCTTACCCTGTATTTTAACTTAATCTGTCATTAAAGGAAAAATCATTTCTAGCTCACCCTATCGGCTCACGTTAAATTCTCCCTACTTTCCTTTCTTTTCTTTCCTTCTCTTTCCTTATATATATATATATATATATATATATATATATATATATATATATATATATATATATATTATAAAAAATATGATTCCTTATTCCTTAAGGAAGGAATCATATTTTTAAACAAAAAATATTATTATAATAAAGCTCTACTTCTGTATAGAGCACTGTCTTCTTAAAATAAAAACAAAAATACTAAGGAACCCCGGATTATGCAATCTAACGTGTTCTTTTTCTATTTTTTGCATACCTGCGCACTTATATATATATATATATATATATATATATATATATATATATAATTAAAAATAAAATCCATTAAATATATATATATATTTTATATATATATATATATATATATTTCTCTCTTTAGAGAGAGGGAGAGGGGAGAAAGAAATATATATGATCTCTCCCCCTCTTTCTTTATATATATATATATATATATATATATATAAAATTTTAATATTTTGATCTCTCACGTAGTACGAGGTCATAGAACCGCATCATGAATTTACGACCTGTGTCTGCTATTCTGCATCCGTTATCGTCGCATCTTCTATGTCAACATAACAGAATATCATCTTTGATGGTGAATATCTTTGTTGAAATGTCCGTCTAACCTCTCTGAAAATGGCTCATGTGAGCCGAATGCATAGATCAAGTAACAGCATAATAAAAAATATCCAGATGTTAGACAATTATTTGGTTTTTATATTCTCTCGATATTAAAGCAAACATACGAAGTTTAGAATGGTTCATGATCAAACATTATAGTCATTCGTTGTCTTTTATATTTAACAATATATATATATATATATATATATATATATATATATATATATATATATATATATATATACTCTAAACTCTCCCGTCGAATTCAACGTTTGAGGGTCAAGCAGTTCATTTCCTAGGAAACCGACAGCCCGACACCAGCACACGAAATATGATGATAGTGGTGAAGGTTTTGTACAGAATCATCGACACTTTTTGAATGGCCAAATACAGGAACCTGCCACAAGACCAAACGACCCTCCGCAGGTTTTGAATTCAGAGTTTTCCTTCTTCTAGACCAGTTGCCATCCAAAGCTATATAGATCCCAGTCTGTCCTACTATTTACCCATAGCAGGAGGGAGAAGAAGAGGTTTCATACCTTTCCCAAGGGTATTAGCACATAAGTGAATGTAATGGATTCGACTGAAATTCAAATTCGACTATATATATATATATATATATATATATATATATATAACCACAATTTTTCAAGAACCCTTAAGGTTTGGTCGAAAACACTAAAGTTCTATATAAATCACATAAAACAACACCACTTTAAAAATGGCTAAAGAAGTATCCGAAAACGCTTGGGACAATGGACAAAATGGACAATTTTTGCAATCCCTTACTCCCACCAAAACGGGAAATTTAAGAACGCTG
>CAHIKZ030001535.1:1305000-1495000 GCA_903632075.3 Acanthosepion pharaonis | reverse complement strand
AGAGCAACCGACCAGCTCTCTACACTTGCCGTGTGCCAATATCCATATAGAAATTTTGAGCGGTATTAATTCAAGCGGAGATGGCGGGGATCTGAAGCAAGTAGACCTGTCGGGGCCCATCCCTCTTCAGATTAATGAGATTCACTAGCGTCCAAAATGTGTTCGCTGAATGAAAAATATATAAAATCAAAATTATATACACTGGAAAATTTATCTTGTCCGTTAATATCTGAAAATAAGTCGAAATTTTAGTTGGTTGTATGTTCCTTTCATTTTCTTACTTCATTGATATTTTCTCTGAGAGTATCGCCTCTATTTCTGGTATAATTTACATATTGCATATTGTTGCTCACAAATTAACCACTTAATAAATGCTAAAAGAAACTAATAAATAATGAGTCTGACCGTACAACATGATCAACTTGTTTATTATCCTAAGTAATCGATCGATGTAAAGGTGATCAATTATGAAATCGAATCTGAAGATAAATCTGGTATAGAGCAACCGAATGAGTGTCTGCCAAAATAATAATAATAATAATAAATCACTTTCAAGTCGCCGTAGTTTATTATCGGCTTCCTCGTCTTGCCTCGTATTTTGTCCGTTTCTTTTTTTTACTAATGTTCACCCAATACATGTCCCAAGAGTCACTCAGTGTAGAATGCTACTGTCTGGTGTTGTATTAGCGTAAGTAAAGGCAGAAAGTGAAATTCATTGGATTATGCAGAAGAGATCACTGTTAACCCTAATCTTGAACAAGTAAACATTGTAGTGATTGAGAAATGAATGAGAAGAAGCTGCCCAAATGGAACTTACTTCTTACTATAGGAATACGAAAGGAATGGAGATGATTCCCTCTTTTGTATGTTCCATGGTGTGTTCCAGTTGTAATTGTAAAGAATGGTCAGACTAATTGATGTAGATCACCAGAACATATGCCATGGAGGTAGCGAGAGGCTCCCAACATTAAGGATCCTTAAGTATTTCGTTAGAAACAAAGAAACCGATTGCTGAACATCTATGTAATGTACATCCTCATATATGACAGTCAATGAATTTCTCCTGAGAATACTATGGTTGGGACATGTGGCCAAAGAAAAATCTTCGAGAAAAATGCTAACAAAAAGAACTCTTCTACTTCAAATCTGAAGGAAAATTTTTGTGATACATAATGAGGAAAGAGTGCTTAGAGAATTTGACACTCACATGACATATTGAAGACAAGAGGGGAAACATGAGTAACTTACATCAGGAACTTGTGTCATGGATAACGGAACAGGTATTTTGAGGGATAGAAGAAAAATATTACAAAGGAGGAGAAGTTGCGGCGATCCATGATAGCCCAGATCCGGAAAGAAAACAGAACGTAAAAGGAAAAATAAACAATCTATTATAGAAGGTAGTGTGTAAATAAAAATCCTGTCTGCAATTTGTAAACATCATATTTAAAATCACGTCACTTTAGAAAAAATATAAGTTCAAGTTTAAGAAATAAAAGATTCCTTCCAAAGAAACAGGAAAATTTCGTTAGAGACAAAGAAAAATGGGGTGAACTGCTAAATAATATTAATTCTCCTATATGATAGTTAATGAGACTTGAAGCAATCGAGACGTGGGCCTACAGAAGGATACGGAGAATACCTTGAACAGAATATGAGAAAAACGAAGGAGTTCCAGAATGGAAGTCATTATAGTAACAATAGTAACTTTTATATAACATTTTCTGCTAGACAATCTCACTGTACTTAGCTATATACTAAACTGAGCTTAGTATAAAGTCATAGCTGTAAGTATGGAGAGTCTAGTCAAAATCACTACAGAAGAGTATTGGCCTGCTAGAGTAACTCATTAACTTATACACCACGTCAATGCGCCTCCATTTTCAAGTTTTCATTTTCATTTCTCTAGATTTTCTTCCATTCACATTCTTCTATTTTGTTTCTCGTTCACATTTCTCTAGTTTCTACTTCATTCACATTTCTCTTTCATTCACATTTCTCTTTCATTCACATTTCTCTTTCATTCACATTTCTCTTTCACTCACATTTCTCTTTCACTCACATTTCTCTTTCACTCACATTTCTCTTTCATCACATTTCTCTTTCACTCACATTTCTCTTTCACTCACATTTCTCTTTCACTCACATTTCTCTTTCATTCACATTTCTATAGTGTCTACTTAATTCATATTTCTCTAGTTTCTATTTCATTCACATATCTTTTTCGTTACATTTCTATTTTGTCACATTTCTCTTTCATTTGCGTTTCTGTAGTTTCTTTTTGATTCACATTTATTTTTTCATTCATATTTTCTAGTTTCTCCTTCATTCACATTTCTCTTTATTCACATTACCATTAAATAATAATTAATAATTATTAATTCTCTCGTTTCTCACACTTTTATTTTCTTCTCTCAATGTCTCTTTGTCTTTATTTCCGTAAGTTTTCCTCTTCCTTTCTCCATCATATTCATTTCGATATTTCAAAAACAGAAAGAAAAAAAAAAAAAACGGCCCAGAACCTCTGATGACGATAGCCTTTGTGCTAAGTGAACTGCTGCGACAAAGCAGGATAGATCCGACCTCCGCTCACTGTCGCTTTGGAGAGCCGTGAAGAAGCAAGAATAGGGATTTGTAGCCGCCATTCGGGGCGAGAGGTGAATGGTGCGTTTTTGTCGTTTTACTGATAGCGTTCGTTTGTGTCAAAAAAGATGACCGTGCAAATGGGTGACCCGCGAATCCTTTGGGATCACGTGATTAATTAAGATGCAATTAGGCGTGAAGCTTTTTACAAGCATGCGTGGATAGAGTTAAAGAAACTTATTATTCACGTCACTGCCCCGAGTATGTTTGGGTACTGGATATGATGAAACAGGACATGGCCCCTAAAAGTGAAGGGGAAGCTGATTAATGATGACTCCTGGCGTTTTGAACATTCCTTTCCCGTAGAATTAGATGACAGACCGAGCTGGGGTTTGTTTCAGTTCGCTGGAGACCTTCTGGACTTTGAAAATTTCGAAATACAGTGACAAGAAAAAGTACTGGACACATAATCATCATCATCATTGTCATCATCATCGTCATCATCATGTATGTGCCGTACCCGCCAGACCGTAGGCGATCATGGCTCTCCACAAATTCCAGTCCCTTGCATGATTATACAACATTTGACTCCTTACCATAACTCTTTGTCCTTGTTCATTCATCCATTCATACAGACTCCTTAAGCAGTTGCTTACTGTATCCTTCTACCACTTATTAATGCAATACGTCCTGTGTGTATTTATTTTCCATGCCGTCCTTCCTCATAATGTGCCCAAAAGATTTCAACTGTTTCTTTCTTATTTATGTAAGAGTGTATTTGTAGTTACCATTTTCTCAAAAAAATTATCGTTTCTTTTTCAGTCCATGCTATTCTCAGCATAAGTCAGTTGAAGCGTACTTTTGTCACTTCGGGTCCCTTCTTCATTTGTAAGGAAATTGTCCCGCTCTCACTGCTGTACTAGATAGATATGACATAGCAGTTCAGCACTTTTTTCCAACGCAGTATTCCTATAGCTTAATACTTAGCTTAAATTCGGGAAGGCCTCTTACACTATTTTGATGCGTTTTCATTTGTCTGTGTCACGCTTTCCGTTGTATGTTATATTTTAAAGAATATAATTTCTATTATTACTATTAATCTAAAACTTGAATTTTATATAGTTAGTCCACTGTATATGCTAGTTATGTGACGATATAAAAAATATTTACTTACATCTAATTTCATTGAGTCTTAAAACAGAGAGTCGCAATGCTTTGAGTAGATATCAATAAACATCAGTCAATACTTGTATTTAATAGTTCATCCATTATTTGATATGATAACTTTCAGATGTTTGGAATAATTTGAGATAAGTTTCTTGCAGAAATTAGCTCCACATTAATCCCATTTATGATGGCGAGTCATTTAAATGGCAGTGAATGCTGAAAAATTTCCTCAGATGAAGACGTGACAGACAGGAAAAACAAATAGAGAGACTTATAATCAGAAAGAAACAGCTGAACTTACTGGGACATAATGGGGAAAGAAGGCTTGGAGAATATGACGCTCACAAAATAATATGGACATAGTGGAATTGTAGAGGGTCCATATTAACTTAGAGCAATAAAACATACGAAGTTGTGGAGAGCCATGATCCCTAACGTCCGGAAAGGACATGGTACATAGAAGAAGAAGAAGAAGAAGAAGAAGAAGAAGAAGAAGAAGAAGAAGAAGAATGCTTGTTATCATTAAAATTGCAACATTGCGGATTTCTAGAAATTAAACAGATGGAACAAGGCTCTTCTCGAAATCGAGCTATGATAGTCAGTGAATGATGTATAGTGCGCATGTACTGTTGGTGACAAACAACCCCACATTATTATAATTCTGCCTGCGTGTTGAACTGCCACGATGCCATTTTTGGAATTATATGAAGTCTTTCTTTCCTTACATGTGTCTGGAACTCTTTTCAGTTTGCGCTTAATCTTGTTACATCAGAATATTTTGTCCCAAAGGAAAAGCTGATACTCAAGATGGTGGGGATGGGCAAACTGTAAAAGAACAGTTATACACCTTGTCTTCAGCAAAGGAATCTTTCTAGGTGCCCAAGAATGCGATGCAGTCCGATGCAATATCCGACTAATTACTAATTTCTGTGCCAACACCTTACTCATTCTTCTGGAAATCTCTTCCTGTTGGGAATGTTTTACGCATTATTTCCCAACGAATGGATTACGATGCACGTTCGCTTTTCAAGGATACCTTTTTCAAAGCAAATTTGATTTCAGACTATGTTCATTTCATTTTTGAATGATTTCTCCAATGGAACTCATGACGGATTTGATCATGTTGGAAATCTTTCAGAATACTCTTTCAGGACAATAATGATCAATTATTACGTCACTAAAACCTTCGGACGTGAGATCTTCAATAACCGACATTTTCAATCGCTGTTCAATGCTCGATTAGACGTTCTGAGGTTGTTACCCATGGTATGTATATGTTTGAATTGTCAGTATAAATTTTCAGGTTAATAATTTGAATAGAAGTCAATCAAAAGTTGTCATTTTTATCCTCCTTCATTTATATTTTCGTAATGTGTTCAAAATCTTGCTTGTAACTTTCTCTTGTAGATATTTGTCGATAAATTTATGCGTACGTAAACATTACTCTATTTCTCCCAATGTATAGTATATAACTTAAATATTTATTATATTGAATCAGGTTAACAAAAATAATAGAAGTTATTTTTTTACAAAATTCTGTGTGAATACTTTCGTGTCATTGTAGTTCAAGTCTTCCTCTTTAAAAAGAAAGAAATTTAGAAAGTTGAAATTGAACCAAATGCGCTTTTATTTAGCATTTCAATCAATCATCCCTGTAGACGATTGACTGAAAATCACGAAAATTTTATAACAGTGATCATTAACTGCAAGAATTCAAAATATGTCTATATTATATGATTAATTATTCTAGACACCTTACTCAGCTTAGTTCGTCTGTCACCAGAAAAAATATGAGGCAATCAGTGAGGATCGAACTCATTATACAAGATTACTTATTTACAAGACTCCCTTGTCAACTATTTACATTGAGGTAAGAAAAACGATGGCTAAAAATTGAATAATAGTTCGATATCATAAGTTTTATAATTATTGAGTTGGAAATAATATTCGTAATGTTTTAAATGAATTCCAAAGACAATATTTAGATATGTGCAAATAGATTTATTCAACCATATATATGTGCCATTTTGAGAGATTTATGATTTTATTCTCCCAGAACGTGACCACTTTCTGGCTGATCAACGGCTCTACGTGGTTTTTACAAGAGTCAAGGCAATTGGAGTTCTTCACACATATGCCAATCACGGGTGTAACAATATCTTGTGTTCAGACGCTACCTGTTGAAAAAAGCTACGTACTTTTGTTTCAACCCAATAATAATGAATGACTTTATCGTAGGGACCGCCACTAAAAACGCGATAACCAAGGTTTAAAATGAATTTTAAAAAAATGAAAACTTGAAGCTTTTATTTTAGTTTTAATTTCAACATTAAATTTCAATAAGTAAAATAGCTTGTTGTATTTCAAAAACTAATTTAAATTGAGTGGTAATATTATTTTTTGCTAAAATACCCGATTAGTGCCCTTTGTTAGTCGTCTTTCATCGCAATGTAATTCTCTTTATTAAAATATATTTCGAAAACAAAATATACTTTCTGAAACTTTATTTGAGAAATATTAGTTGATTTAAAATATAATCAATCTGATTTGAAACAAATATTATTTACTTTACGTTTAAAATATCGCAGAAATGCATTTTTAACCCGACAGTAGCTGTGATTTTAACCAGAAAGTGTTGACAGATCTAATGTTCTACGAAGACTTTATCTGTAAAGTATAATTGAAGAAAATGACGCGAGCGATTTTTATATAATTTTAAGTACTCAATAATCATAAAAACTTAGGAAAATATTCTTCGTAATCTAATGTTTTATTGATTTTTAGAAATGTTGACTTTAAATTTACTATAGTATCGCTCATATTTTCTTATAATGATGTGTATGATCATCTGTACCTACAAAAATCGGCCCGTTTATACACACACAAAAAAAATCAAAATTCTTTTTTAAAAAATTGGTGTTTGATGATTTGTATTAAGTTTTTCCATTTATGATAATTAAATACAAATTTCCCTTAATAATTATTTCATCTAAAAAGCTGAAATTAATAAACAATTTTGAAAGATTTAAAGCTTAATTTTTTTTAATTAATTTAAAAAAAAATAAAAACAATTCTTCTAAAAATTCATTATTCATCAATTTTTTTTTTCGTAAGACAATAGTGTCCGTAATAAATTATATTTATAAAAGCAATTAAAATTTTTCTAATTAAATAATTTCACAGATTTATTTCATTTTTTTTTTTTTTTTTTTACGTTTTAAAACTAATTTTCGGTAAATAGTGATTCTGTTGGACAAAAACAAATGATGATTTAAATTCTCCAAGTCATCCTGCTTTTAACAAATATAAATATGAAGAGGCTGAAATTGCAATTTCTAGAAATTTCATAAAATTAAGTGGGAGTAACAGAAGTAAAAAAAAAAAAAATATATTTTACCAAGATTTTCTAAAAAAAAAATTAAAAAATTATTTCTTATTAATTAAATAAGTCTTGAAAATTTCATTAAATCCGACGATTATTTGATTTTAGCGAGAATTTACAAAATAACATTTTAACGCCAAAACCGACGCTAAAAATACCTATACTTATCTGTGGCCCACCCGCTGACTCAAGAAAAACAAAATTTTTAACCAAAATTTCGAAAGTGTTAGAAAGAATTAAAAACTTTAATAAAATAATCAAAATATTTTGTTTTTTCCTCTTAATAATAACATAAACATTTTCACGATAAAACTTTGTTTTTATCAAGTTGGGAGACTTTTGTCCTCATGGTATGCTTTTATAGAAAATATTTTGAGCTACCTAATAGCTATATCCACAAAAAAAACGATACCTAAGATTTTAAATATGAACAATCTTTCTTAAAGCTTTTACTTTAGTTTAATTCTAATCTAATAGATTAAATTTGGTATTTACAATAAGTAAAATACTTTGCTCTATGTCAAATCTAATTTAAATCAACTGGAAGGTGTTTTTGCTTTGGAATCGCTAAAATCGTTGATTTTAATGCAATTTTTACCTATTTGTCATCACAATGTAATTATCTTTGTTAAAAAAATCTTTCAAAAATAAAGTATACTTTTCTGAAACTTTATTTAAGCAATATTAGCTGATTTAAGTTTAATTAACCTGATTCAAGACAAATACTGGTTACTTTAGTTTAAAATATCGCAAAAAAATCATTTTTAACACAGCGGCAGAGTTAAGTGTTAACAGGTTGACCGCATGACTGACAGACAGTTTATCTATTTTTTTTTATTTTTTTTTAGTGTGGACACATCTGTAAAAAATTACATGGGGAATATAACGTGAGCGCCGTTTTTATATAATTTTTGACTACCCAGTGAAATATCATGGAAATGTATGAGAATATTCTCCATAATCTATTGAATTTTAAGTACTTTGGCTTTAAATTTACTATAGTTATCGCTCTTATTTTCTGACAATATCGTGTATGGACGTTCGTATTTACAAAAATCGGAAAAAGTAATACAGAATTTTGAAAGATTTGAAACTTTATAAATTATTATAATTAAAATTTTAAAAAATGAAAACAATTCTTCAAAAATTTAATTGAAATAAAATTCCTTAAGGCATTTTGTTTTGTTTTACGGTATATCAACCCTTTGGGTTTAACGCCGAAGTTAAAGCAATAGTGCCCATAATATATATTATTCATAAAACAATTAAAAGTTTTTCTAATTAAATAATGCATTTCTTTTTATTTTACGATGCAAAGCAGTATAAATTTCAGTAACTGGAGATACTGTTTTACACAAACAAATTGATGATTTAAATTCACTAAGCTGTTCTGCGTAGAACTAATATAAACATTAAGCGGCGCAAAAAATAATTTCTCGAAATTTTGTAAATTAAATAAGTTGGTGGGGGGGCTTGTAATAGGTGTAAAAAAATGTTTTTATCAAGACCTTCTTATAAAGAAAAATTTCTAAAATAATTTCATTCATTTAGGAATAAGTCCTAAAAGTTTTATTAAAATCCGACTATTATTTGATTTTTGCAGGAATTTCCAAATTTCCAAATCTATATATATATTTCAAAATACATTTATTTATTTCCTTTCGTCGATCGGTCTAAATATTTAAGTAATCTTATTAAACAAAAATATGCGCTCCACAGAGCAGAGGAAAACCTTTGTTAGATCCGACGTAAAGCACATGAAGAAGCATTGCCGATCAAAGTATGTTCTGAATAGTACCTTTAAGCGAAATATACTTTTTAATAAATAAACGGAGCGTATATTTAAATATGAATATTCACTAAAAGTGTTAACAATCTATCGGATTAATAAATAAAAAAAATCCATATTACTTTTTTCGAAAAAACATTTCGTTTGTGTTTGGATACGAAACTAAGCAGATATGATAATTTCGAGGAATCTATGACGATTCGATTAAAGGCACAGTTTTTAGAACTTACTTGATCGAAAGAGCTTCCTCATTGCCGAGTTGCTTAAAACACATCTGGTCTCACAATAGTTTCCTCCTGCCCAGGGTTAGAAAAGCGTAAATTTTTCTTTAATAAGATTTATCGAATATTCAGAGTGATAGACGAAAATAAATAAATATACTGATAAATAAATATACTGATAATAATAAAAATACAGCGTGTCTACTCAAATATGAGCATCTACTAAAACTAACGTTTAAAGTGAGTGTGTGTGTGTGTGTGTGTGAATGAGAAGCATTGATTTCCTCAAAATTTACAACGCATTTTTCTTATACTCAATTTTGTCTTTCATACTGACGTGAAGAAGCCGAAACCGACAGATTTTCGGCGAAACGCGTCGTTTATAAGCGTTTCCACTTTGTCTCATTATATCCGCATTTGTTTCGGATACTATTGTACATCCTACCCGCACACACAAATGTAATAGCTGTTGGGGCTCTCATTATTACTATTATTTCTGAATGGTGGAATGTTTGCTTGGAATGTTACTCTTTATGTCTCTGGCAAGATCTGAATAGCAGAAATAATATAGTTATTTGAATTAAAAAAAATGTTGATCCTAAAAGAATAAAGGAAAATGAAAAAATAGTTATGGTTACCTTGACTAGAAGATGACAACAAATGTAAATGTACGATGCACTGTAGCATGACGCCAGGGTTATGGGCTGACGGTAGTGACCTGACAGTTGGAGATAACTGACGTACTTGTTAGATGTCAGGGTTTTCAGGTACACATTTCCTCTTTGGAGTGTCAGGCAAGGCAGACATGAGACACTGAACATATGTTCATAACGAAACACGGTCATTGTCATCTTTACGATCAGTGGGATGAGAATTGTCACCAAAGTTAGTCAGCCTGACAACCATGAAGTTTACTCATCAGTGGGTTTTAGATAAAACTAAGATTTTTTTGTCAGCCTAACTGTAGGGTGTCACAAGGGCGTGTATGTGTGCGTGTGTTTCTGTACACACACATACACACACACACACACACACATATATATATATATATAGATAGATAGATAGATAGATAGATAGATAGATAGATAGATAGATAGTGCTGTTAGTACGACTACACATGCGGAGGAACGACGGGTGCTGGGGATTTAAGTGTTTTTGTTTAGAATACACACGCGCGCACACACACACACACACACATATATATATATGTGTGTGTGTGTGTGTGTGTGTGTGAATTCATAGATATAAAAAATCCTAAAAGATTTTAAAATCCCGAGCACCTCTCATCGCACCAACATGACAAATTTAGTCCGATGAAGTCCTGGAAGACGAAACGCGTCACAAATAAACTTCTTCCACTTCGTCATACATTTTCTCCAATTATATAAAAATACATATCGTTATTTCATATATATATATATATATATATATATATATATATATGAAATAACGATATGTATTTATATATGCGTGTGTGCGCGCACCCGCGTGTGTGTGTGAATGCACCTATAGTTATTCGTTAATCTAGCATGACACAATGAGAATCAAACTCAGCAGCAGTGGCTGGTGAGATTGACCTAATCAATTCTCTTCAACAGGTGGCCTATATGATGGGACATACGTATAAAATTGTACTGAAAGTAAGTCTAATTGTAACAGCTGGACGTCTTCTTTAGCTGTTATTTATATTATTATTATTATTATTATTATTATTATTATTATTATTATTATTTAGGTTTTCTGGCACTTGAGTGGGTCGACTGAGTTTATGATCAGTAACTAGATTACAGGAGTGAGCTGGGTTATTTTTTTTTTTTAAAAAAAAGGTGTCAACCGCAGTCGGAGAAAGAAAGAAAGAAAGAAAGAAAGAGGGAAATGGTTATTGGAAATCAACCAAGCAATTTGGCGGAAAATTGTCCCAGATTTAATAACTCGGGCTGCCTTCAATAAAATAGTAATAAAAAAGAAGAGCAAAGTAATGTTCAGGTTGAAGAAGAAACATCTTATAAGTATATAGATTAGATAAACACTCTCTTTCAATTCAACTCTTAGTAAAGGAAGTCAGCGAAATGAACAAGGCTATATCTCATCCATCTCTTCTCCATACCCAGTTATGGGTTAAATAAAAAGTAGACTAAGCTTTCTATTTTTGAGTGGCAACCAGTCTAAGAGAAAGAGAACTCTGAATGCCAAACGGTGGAGAATAAATTACTCCATGACCTTTCTTAAATATGCATGGCAGTTCAGAGATAACAAATGATTGTGTGGAGAGTTATGTTCTAAAGGGACATGACATAAAAATATCAGTGCACGATATTAAAGAAGGGAAAGTGGAATAACACCAAAAAGATTCGTAAATTCAACATTAAAAACGGAATTATTTGTGAAACTTTATTAGGTGTGACACAAGGCGGATAATGTGGGGAGATCTACCGAGAATATCGGCAATCCCAATCCTCTCTCGAACAATGCCATAATGGAATTATCAACAAAAAGAGGAAATATCTTGCTGTAGATCATCTGTTTAATTAAAATAATTTCGTTGAAACTCATTTATGGTGGAAATTGACTAAATTTATTCCTAGTAGATTATCGACACAGGTTGTGCTTTTTCTTCGTTGCGCATAATCAACTTTTGTTGCCGAAAATTTCTGGCACCTCTTGCATGTACACATTTGGAACTCCACATTGCAACCCTATCCCTAAACCTACCATCGAATGTAGAATGTTCACATTATATCATTTTGATATAAGTTTAGTGTCGATGACTTCTATTTGTCGTAGATAAATTTTAGTAAACAAAATGTTTATATGACGATAATATGATCTTCATTTTCTTATTTTCGATTTCCTATACTTTTTAGCCCGAAATTCCTGTCCTTCGTAGGCCGAATTAATGATTGTCTCCTTACTCTCCTTTCCATTTACTGTTTTGCCATCCATTGCCAAAGTTCGTTTGATCGTGGTTACTCAAGCTTACCCTCTGCCCCTCTTACCTTCAGTATGTGACAAGAGACATCCTTGTTTTACAAGGAGGCCTTTTCTGTTTTGTATGTCCTTGCTCAATTCATTTTCTATCCGTAAAAAAAGACTTTTGCCGATGATAAATGCCCCGTATTATTCCTGCGAAAATAAAGACATTAGTAAAATATCCAACAACTTGTAATTAGAAAATAAGTCGTAAACCATTGCTTTAATATTTGTCTTAACGGAAAGTTATAGTCTATTTCTTAATCAACTAGTTTACCCATGTCGCCCGGAATAACAACAGAAATGCCATTTATAACAGAAGTCTGAGTTCGGTTCTTTTCTCGAAAATAGTTTCAAACTATACGCAATTTTCATAATGATGACAGAGCCACCTGCTGTCACCAGCATCAGCATATACTTTAAATAACATAAGAAGGGAAGGAACACTGACTACCCGTCCTTTCCTGTTTTGAACTGCTTCCCGTTCCTTGATATATATATATATATATATATATATATATATATATATATATATATATATATATATATATATATATAAGCCCTGATAATTTTGCGTAGGTTTTCTTATCTAAGTTTTAAAATTTTTCCCCAATTACTATTGCTTTACTCTGCTCTTTCACGGAATCGGTCCTTTCTTTGTAAATATCCGAAAAATATACGTTATTGTGGCAACGGTTTAAGACATAAAATAATAGCGAGTTTCACTATTTGTGTTACTCTCTCATCCGTATGTTGCAAATGTATGTATTGCTGAAAATCATTAATAAAAAGCCATTAATAAAAGGGCAATTCGTTTTTGACTGAGGCACTTTGGCTTCATTTTTGCGTCAGTGCTCTTAGGAAAGGCATGGATCTACTTCATCCAAAAGGTCAGATCAGCGATTATTCCTTGATGCTGATACCAAGTAACTCATTCCATTCTGTCGCCAAATAATCCCGTCATTCCGAGACATGTAATATAGTATAGTATACATGCTATCTACTAAGTCATGAAATAATTTGAATTGATCCTAAGCATTAAAATTACCTTTCATAGAAATAAATGAAAACAGAGATAAATATTTATTACAAAATTATATAACTATTCTGTAATAAAATATTCATTCACGGCTTTCTTTCCTCCTGTTGAATGTACGCAAGTAAAAGTGTTAAGACTTACAAAATCAGTTTCTAGATAAGAAAATACAAAATTCGCTCCCCTACAGCAAATTGTATTTTTTTCTAATACCGAAAAAAAAAAACACAGTCGATACGAAAATACAGACTCGATGATGGCTACATTTATCCCTTACATGAGATTACGCCATTTGTTTACCAAAAAACTTCTGCAAATATGGATATAGATGGTGTTGCTAAAGCAGTATAAAAACAGACACGAAATACTCATGCTCATTCTTTATACCCACAGGATGAATTAGAGATTAGAATTTTCTCGTTTCCGCTTGGGGTCCTTTTGGTCCACCGAACCTAATATCGCATTGAATATAACACAAAGTAGTACAGAAAATATAATGTTGACTACAATCAGGTATATTTAATAATTATTCTAAACGAATAGATAAAAAATATGTTTAAATATAAGTCTTTCGTAATCTTTCATACGAACTCCACACATATCTACTCATTTAATTTGGTCAAGCAATAAAATATTAATTGTATGTCGATGTTTACATATTCATTCTTACATTCTTGTTTTGAGGAAACACCTTTGAATCTATATACTAAACAATACTATCCTGTCCTATTAACAAACAACATATCACAAAGATTTTTTTACTAAGCCGAACCATTTCCACAAGACTATATAATTTCTAAAGTGGATGAAAGTTTTCACATAATTATTTAATAAATCTTAAAGATGATATCATCAATTCATCCATTTGCATTTCTACGAAAGTGAATGTAACATATTCGTTATGTATTCGAAACCTATTCGCCGATCTCTCATTCCAAGGCGTTATAACACCAACTGCACATCTGGTTACATTAGGAGTAATTATTAGAAAAAACAAGTCCAAATAAATGTCCAAAAGTAGGAGTTGAATATCAAAAGTATGTCTTTGATGCATGATTTTAAATTAATAGTTTTAATTCAGCGTTTTTAAATGGATATGTTACTGGATCATAAGTTTAAAGATCATTGTAACTGTTATGATCATTATGGGAGACAGTGTCGCTACTTGTAGACTGTTACATATGGCTATCTTATTGTATTGAGAGACTCTCCTGTGTAATATAAAACTGACAGTATTATGAATGATTTTGCTTCTTCTATGTGCCCTGTCATTTCAGGACGTGGATGTCATGTCTCTCCACAATTTTTTGTCTTTTCTATCCCTAGTTTTCTTTTTGCTATCTCTTCTAATTCCTGTTCTGACAACCATTTATACAGGCTCTTTAGATAGTTTATGCGCTGCTTTCCTCTGTATTTCTTTCCTTTAATACGTCCCGTGAGTGTCAAGTTTTCTACGTCCTCTTTCCTCATTGTGTGTCCCTCAAACTACTCCTTTTTTTCCTGATTTTAAGTATGTGTCTTTTTTTCTTTCCATATTCAGTCTATGGTATCCAAAGCATCCTTCTGCGGGGTCATATTTCTGTTGCTTCATATCTTTTCTTCGTCTGTGAGGGGATTGTCCAATATCCACTGCCACATAGCAGTAGTGATATTACTTCAGTACTATTTGCTTTGATTCTAATTACATTTTACTGTTTCTTAATATTCTGCTTAGCTTTTGGAAATATTTTCACTATGTTAATCCACCTTTGAATTTCCCATCCTCTGTTAAAAGACTTCCGAGATATTTAAATTTTTGTATTTACATAAGTTTAGGATCTCTAATTTGTAATGTGCACCTTGGGTTGTACATTTTGCTGACAAGAATATATTCTCGTTTGAAATTGATATTTAGTCCTTTATTCTCGCTTTCCTTTACTGCCTTCCGTACGAGTTCCTTTAGTTTCCTTTCAATGACTCTTATCAACACCGTGTCATCTGCATGTCTATTGTTTTTGACTTCTAATTCTGTTAGAATTTATTCATTCTAAAGGTTGATTAAATATCTTCTTAGCAGACAGATCCCTGTCTTATGCCCCTTTCAATTTTTGTATATTTACTGAATTCATTTTCCATCCTTATGCAGGTGGTTTGCTCCGAGTATAAGTTCTAGTTTATTCTAATATCCTTCTCAAATATGTAAAGTTTACCAAGCAATTCCAAACTGACTCACTCATAGAAATTTAAACTAGCCTGAAAGAAATGAAAATCGAACGCATTACTAAGGGTAAGAGTCAGCATGAAAATAATGCTTCCCATTGAGTCATGGCGTAGATTCACAGATTATTCTTCTATAAAAAAAAAGAAAATAATTTTCTCCACGGCACGATTAATTTGTTTTATGTTTATTAAACCTATCTAAAAATTATCGAGAGCTGTACTTTCTATTACTGATTCGCCTCGCTTACTTAGCAATCTTAGAATGATGATGCTAATGTTGCGATAAAGTCTAGCAGAAATACAAAGAAATAAGTATATATCAAAAATAACTGACGAAGGCTCTCTAGCAATATCAAAATTCTTAGAAAACTTCACTTTTCATATGTGGATGTTCTTTTCTTGTTTTTTTTTTTTGTTTGTTTGTTTTTTTAATCTTTTTACAAGGCCATTAATGGTTGTTCCAAGTTTTCTGAAAATTAAAGACACAACTGTCACCTTGATCCACAAATTTTCAGTTCTCTGGCTAGGCTCATAGAGTTTTCAACTTATCTTTCACTTTTACGGTGGTTTGGTGGCATTGGGTTATCTCGTAACTGACAGATTCCCCCTGTTTCATTATGATTTCCAAACCTGAATTGAGCGAAACATTTAAATCTGAAAATCCCTCAGATTTAGTGGCGGGATTTCTGTTTTGCTTTTTGTTTTTCTTCTCTCGAACAGTTTTTTTTTATGCATAAGCATCATCTGTTTGACTGTTCAAATTTCAGTCATTTGCACAATTTTCAGTGTATAACCGTTCATCCCCAGTCATGTCTCATGTTGTACTGTTTTTGAGTTACTGCATTCACTTATTATTATATGATTGATTTTTATTTCAGCCATTGAATCGGTAAAACTGCTGATGATTGATGATATATCCTGCTAATATTGTTTATGTCCATATTTCTGAGATAAGGTATTATGTACATTATTTACAATTTTTCGGACTATTGTCCTCATCTTTGTCGCCATATTTATCACAACGTTTCGGCCTTCTTCAGGTGGTTGGAATTTCGAACTGAACCCTTTATTTCGCTCACTGGGGTAGACTGTTCTAGTTCCACGCGCCATGTTTGATGGATGTAAGTTATCAGTTATCGCCTGCTAATTTCTGAAAACCGGGTATTGAATTCACACTCTTTGGGTCCTGTCACTGGATCTAACCAACGCGTTTATCCACTGTGCCATGTGACCTTGAGGACATCTGGGTATGAATTTCTGGGTATTATAAACCTAATGTCTTCAGCAACCATTTTTACCAGTGCTCATATTGCAATTTTGCTGTTATCATTTCGTGTTTTTACCAGAGCTCATATTGCAACTTTGTTGTTATCATTGCTTTTCTTTGGCACTCCTTATTACTGGTTCCCATATTGTATTTATTTCTATGCTTGGTCGGCTCAGGAGATTTTTGTGGCCTAGCATATGTGCTGATTCCTTAAGCCTTGTCTATGATCTCAACCTGATCCCACAGAGGGCGGTGATCACCCTTCTCTCTCCATATGTGGTCAGCCACACCTGATTTTTCTACTTCCCTCGCGTTACAGCTTTCTGGTGTTCTTGAAGCATTACCTTGAGGAGGCGGCATGTCTCTCCTTTATATATCTTTCCGCAGCTGCACGGGATAGCATACACACAGTCTTTAGTCATGTTCTCCTCTATGGGGGGGTCTTACTCGGGAGAGATATCTGCGAAGTGTCGTCAAGCTTTTGAAGGTTGTCCTGATGTTATATGGACCGCAGATCCTTTGTATTTTCTCTGATAACCCCTTCACATAAGGCAGGCAGACTGTTTTCTGAGTGTTGTTGTCCTCTTCCTCTTGTACCCGCCAATCCCAGTTTTTGGGAGTTGTTGCCATGTATCCAGGGTAGTTGTTATGTTGTAGGGTACTACTTATACTGACCAGTTCTTTATCTAACGTCTCTGGGTCGCCACTTATGACTTTTGCCCGTTGTTGTAAGCAAGGGACGATCCCTTTCTTTATGCTGTATGGATGGTGGGAGTTGAAATTGAGGTACTGTCCGGTGAATGTCGGTATACGGTATACGGATGTCTTAAACCCATGCTCTGTTCGAGATATTAGAACATCCAGGAATGGGAGTGTGTTGTTACTCTCTTTCTCCATTGTGAACTGTATCGAAGGTCTTATTGAGTTCACATGGTCCAGTAGAACCTGAACATCTTCCTGGTGTGGCCAGAGTATGAAGGTGTCATCTACGTACCTTAACCATATAGTTGGCTTTCGAAATATAGATTCCAATGCCATTTCATCAAAGTATTCCATGTATATATTCGCCATTGCTGGTGATAATGGCGAGCCCATTTCTAAGCCCTCATCCTGTCGATATATGTGTGATCCCATTCCGAAGTATGTTGTTTGTGTACAGAAAGTCATCATCTCCATCAGATTATCTATTGGAATACTGGTCCGTTCTTCTAGGGAAGAGTCAGAGGCCAATCTGTCTCTGACTACTGAGAGTGCCTCCTCCGTGGGTACCTTGGTGAACAAACTCACCACGTCCAAGCTCACCATCTGGTTGGATAGGATGGGAGCATCTTTGATTATTTCCACGAAGTGAGCGGAGTTTCGGACATATGAAGGAGACTTTCCGATCAATGGGTCAATTATATCTACAAAGAAGTGACTCAGAGGGTGTCACAGAGAGCCTTGGCAACTAACAATCAGCCTGAGCGGAATACAGTCTTTGTGAATCTTAGGGAGACCGTATATGTGAGGTAGCTTGTTGTAACGCTGCGATAACTGCCTATACGTCTTAGGTGCGAAGAGTGTGAGTTCAAAACCCGGTTAAGGCAGTGGAGAACTTTGAGAGGGAAATTAGCAGGCGATAACTGATAATTGACATCCATCAAACATTTCACGTGGAACTAGAACAGTCTACCCCAGTGAGCGAAATAAAGTGTTCAGTTCAAAATTCCAACCACCTGAAAAAGGCCGGAGCGTACAACGGCCGAAACGTTGTGATAAATATGGCGACAAAGATGAGGACAATAGTCCGAATAATGTAAATAATGTAATATAGTTTAATCTACTTACTCTGAACTGTTATGACTAAATATTACTTTTATCATTAGTAATTTTTCTTTTTTCTTTGTTCCTTTTCCTTTTTTTCTTCCATCCAATATATCTTCTTTCCTTTAGCAATTCTTATTTTCCTATGTGTTTTCTTAGTTATTCTGGTTTGATAGTTACCCCTCACGTCTTTACCATATCTTCCTTTTGTTTCTTCAGTCTTTAATGTTTTATCTCGTCTGTATTATTCCGCTTCCTTGTGAGTTTTTTCTCGCTTTTTCCTTCTTTCCTGCACTTCAACAAAAAAAACAAAAAAAAAATATCGAAGATAAAAGAACGGATTTGTGAAAGTAAATTTAAATTGTGCTATGAAATCTTTCTACCTTGCTCGATACCAAAATGTCTGCAATTCCGCCGATTCGGTCCAGTGAACACTCCGGCGTCTTCACACAGTCGAATCTTTCTTCTCTCCTTTCTGTCATTATATCCCTTTGGCAAATAATGGCATTGCTGGAATAAGAGACAAAGAATAACAAAATGAACCAAGTAAAAAGACACTGCAGGGAAAAAAAGGCTGCAATGACAACAAAGAATGCTTGATAGTAACGAGGAAGAAGCCATGTTTGCACGGAAATAAATTAATTACAAGTAAATTGCCAACGTCACTGTTTGTGGCCGGCTTTGACAAATGGACGTCTGTTTCTCTGATCTTTAGCCCACCCGATGGTAGTGTCTTGGCAACTAGGACAAATGAATTCTTTTCCTTAGGAAAATTAACCACGGGGATTTTCGCAGAAAAAATTGATTCCCATTCTGGTAACCCACTCTTCTCGGCAGTTGTTCACATTCAATTGAACAGCTTCTGTATTTTTTTTATTTTTATTTTTTTATTCGGCTGGTTTTGAAGTCAAACTTATTTTATTGCTGAGCTCGTTACTAACATCATTGATTTTTTTTTTCCTTTTGGATCCTCACAATTCTCATTCTCTGTATCCTTATTATTGAAGCTCATATCTTTGGCTGTCTTTCTAACTGACGACTATGACGTCTTCTTTTTATTAATGGTTAGTTCTTTCTTATAGCTTTCATGCTTTCACTTATCTTAGTCCTTGAAAACTTAAATATGTTCTTTAATATATCTGCGGTCGTCTAACATAGACAATTAACCATAGCATATACGGTTTCATGATATTTGTGGCTTGTACGCAAATTAAAAGCCCCAAGGAATAATTCTAAATTCCGACCTCTGTAAAACTAACGCTTTACTTTGACCTACTGATAGTCTTTATCGTTGCAAAATTTCCACTTTGGGCAAATTGTTCTGTATCTTCTGTTCTTTAAGTCGATATTAATACAATGTTTGATAGCTACAAGTAAATTCTTATAAAACTCCATGCTTACAATGACTGTTCCCATGATAGGGCAGTGTGCAAGTTAAAATGATTTATACACTATTGCATAAACAATTCCATTTATAATACATTGTCAGAAGAACGAAAGAGTCCGTCATAAAATGCCCCAATATCACATCTACTTCTAACTTAAGTAGACATACTAAGTTGGAGGCATTACTTTCGGAGCTGTCTGCGTATTAACTGGTAAGTCTGTTTTTTTTTTTTTAAGATAAGTAACTTACAATTAAGAAAATAATGTTTTATGCCCACTAAGGTTATCATAATACTGTGGAATTATAATTAGAATTGATCGTGTTGCACCAATCTCAGAAAAGGAGACGTGAAAATCACCATTTGAATATTGCCTTTTACCAAAGTCTAAATATTAAAGACTGTTGCTGGTGTATCCTACGCAACTAAATTTTGTTGCATATTTTGTCGAATAGTTCTATATAGGATATAATTTTACAGCTTTATGCTACATAAACATTTCTAACTAATAATTTTAATAATTTTTTACACGAAGTATTATTGAAAGAGAACTAGAAGTCCTAACAGGATTTATTATTTCCGGACACTAACTTAACAACTTAAGAAAAGCAGAAGACACAGTGTTGATTGCAGAAACAGGGAGAAAGCGGCAGTAATTCCTATACAAGGTAATAAAACAAAATGAGAAAACATAATATAATGGTGATTTTCTAAGCTACGCTTAGATGTGGCACGAGGCCGAAAGTATGGAGCACCCAGTCAGGATCGAACTCATTGTTCAGTTGTAATTGATCTAACTAGACAAGCATTACACCACGTCCAAGTGCCCAAATGATTTTCTAATCGTAGATTAGCTGTGGTACAAGGCCGAAAATATGTGGAACAGAATCAATATACGAGCAACGAATTGGTGTGACAAAAGCAAGCAACTGCAGAAATTTAACTGTGTAGTGTGTCTCAGCAAACGTTGGAAAATGTGACACCGAAATCCGAAGGCGTATTGGAATAACGAAAGATGCCTTTCAAATGTTAAGCAAAGCAGTACGAAACAGGAAAAATTCGTTAGAAACAAAGAAAAGTGTGCCGAACTGGTGTTTTTATATTAGAATAAGGAAAAGTTACATTCCAGAAACTAAGCAGAGTATTAAGAAACAGGAAAATTTCGTTAGGAACAAAGAAAAGTTTGTTGAGTTTATATGAAATAGAAATCCTTCTATATGGCAGTGAATTACTTCACAGATGAAGATAGAACTTGAGACAAGAAATGTAGCTCTATCCCAGCCAACAAAAATTCCAATGATCTATTCCTGTCGTTCCGAGAAGATATACGATGTTTTTATCGCTAAAATAAATGTATGCATTGTATTTGATAGCCTGTTTATTTTTACCTCTCTGCCTTTTATATAAATAAATAGTATATAGATAAATATATATAAATGATAATATAAGGCTTAAATAAATATGTATACACATAATGCTGCGGTAGACGAAACGGGAGGTAGACTTCACGCTATAGTAACACAATCTTTAGTGTCCAAGTACGTTGGTACCCGTTTAAAGTGATAAAAAAATCAGTCGTATTAGAAAAAAATCCATTCTAAAAATTCTCTTTGTTTACGTTCGGATACGAAAGCTTGCAGATATGGAAAACTTCGAGAAATCTATGACGGGAAATTTCGCCTGAAAAGCATGAAAATGGCTTCTCTTGATAGTCTGTCTGTTTGTGACCAAACGGTAAGGCGCACCGTGGCTCCCTCTACCCTGAAGGATGCAGGTTTGATTCCTGCCGAAGAGTGCAAGTATTTCTTTAATAAGACTTCTCGAATATTCAGACCGGTAGGTAAAAATAAATAAATATATTGTTTAATATATAAGCCGAGCGCCTACTCAAATGCGAGTATCCACTAAAAATAATGATTAAAGTGATAAATTATTTACATAAAATATGATGGATTTATTTTTAATCCGATATATTTTTATTATTTCAAACGTTATCTTTAGTGAATATTCGTATTTGAGCAGACGATCTATTAAAAATTTTAAAAAATTCGGGTATTCACTGAAAATAACGTTTGAAGTAATAATAATAATTATATATGTGTGTGTGTGTGTGTATGTGTGTGTGTGTAAAAATTCTCAGAATTAATCTGTAAAAAATTAATATGTATAAAGAAAAAAGTCAATAGGAAAGGTCTATATACTTTTAGTCGAGGCGTTTCGTCCAAGGCGAAAAAAAAGAAATGGATTTATTTGAACAATGTATCTTTTAATAAAAAAACAAAATGTTGTTAGTTACTAGAAGAATTTTGAAACGCTCATATATATTCAATGGGTCAATTGAAAAGAGAATTTTTCATATATAGAAATATTGTTTGAACTGTTGTGAAGACAGATTAAATCGTTTTCTTTTGATTTCTTGATATATTTGTTGCGTATGTTGGCTTGGGAGAGTGGTGATTCTATTATGAAAAGTGAGAAAAACCGGGGTGAAGATTAATATTTGGATAATATTCAATGACGACATTCTCGAGGATTTTCCTTCTGATTGAATTATTTTGTTTTGTTTTTTGGATTTTTTTTTATGTGTGTAGGATTTTTAAAATCAATATTGTGCTTGAATTTATTTCTATGTATGACCAGTGCATTTGCTAAATTGTTATTTATCAGATCTCTTTTGTGTTCATAGATTTGTCTTTTTTACTTCCGCATGTTTCTCCAATATATTGTGAGTAAAAGTTTTGGCAATTTATTTTATATATGCCTGCTTCTGAAATATTGTTGTGGGTGCTATTCGCTCTGACTATATCTGTAATGGTTTTGGAAATGGTTGTGATTATTTGGCTGTTGTTTAGATGGATAGATTGTTTTGGATAGTGGACATTACGGAATTGGTCGATAGTATTATGCATCTATTCTTGTATAATTTATTATTATGGATGCTCTTGTTATTGTATATTTTGCATGCCTTTCTTCTTGCGTTGTGGCTGAAGTGATATGGATATCGTAGATTTTGAATGTGTTTTCTATATATGTTTCTTCTTTGGGAAAAATATTGGGGGCTGCAAATTCTTAATGCTCTTAAATAGAAATCTATTTAACCTATCTATACCAGATTTAATTTTTCGATGGGAGGTTTGAATAGAAGCGGACCAGGTTGTTTTTGTTGAGAGCTCTTTATTGTTTTTGTGTAACACAATATCTAGGAAGGGAAGAGTGTGGTTAGTTTCAGTTCCAAAGTTTATTGTAGGTTCAACGTTGTTAAGTTGTTTGACAAGATCTGTTAAATTAGTATTTTGTGGATATATTAGTAGTGAATTGTCTATGTGTCTCTTGAAACATAAAAAGTAAATGATGTATTTTTTCACTTGACCCAATGAATATATATGAGCGTTTCTAAATTATTCTAGTAACTAACAGCATTTTCATTTTTATTTATAGATACTTTGTTCAAATAAATTAATTTCGTTTTTTGCTTTGAAAAAGTCTGCAGTGGACAAAACGCGTTGATTAAAACTACATGTAGTTTTCTTATTGTATTTTTCTTTATACACACATATATATATGTGGTGTATGTGTGTGTGTGTGTGAGAGAGAGAGAGAGAGTGTGTGTGTGTGTGTCTAAGTTTGGTTAACGAACAAAAATTTATTTGTTAAGGAGTTTTTTTTTTATATTTGTTTCTCTTTTACGGGTCAATTTAAATATATTCCCATGTCTGAGTATTTTTGGTTTTCAAATGCCATTACTGGATAGCTTTCTGTAGTATGATTTTAAAGTATCCCGTTTTCACATGTCAGTTCGTTTTTTTCGTGTCGTTTTTTTTATGAAATATATTTAGAATGTTTATTCTTAAATTTAAAAACATTCAATTGATATTGTGATTGTGTTGTTTGCTTAAAAGCATAAAGCATGAATTATTTCTAATCATTTCCTAATTTAGGCGACATAGTATTTTTGTGTTATTTGTAAGGATTTCTCCAATTTCTTGCCGTGTTTTGCTACCGTGCTGGTGGTAATATGCGACTACAATGGATAAAGTTAATCGATGCGATAATATTTTGGTTGTTTTATTTGAATTATTATTATTATTATTATTATTATTATTATTATTATAGACATGAAGGATGCTGATATGTTTTTGATCTAACCAAGACATGTATCCTTTCTCAAATTTCTGATACTGGCCAAATTTTGAGAAGGATGGGCCAAACTTTTTTCCACCAATACTATATATATGAGGTAATACTGAAATGTTCAGTGATAATTCATACAAGCTACCAAGACTTTCCCGTGACTCGCAGAACAGTACACACAACTCTTGACATCATTTCACCTGGAAATAAACAACGTCAATTTCTATACATTGGAAAAATGTATAGAAAATCAGGAAACGAACATCCACTGCAAAACACTTGACAAATCCTAGCAAGCCAATTTTAAGGAAACATGACAAAAAATATATACTTATAAAGAAATGCTATAATTTTCCCATTTTAGAGATCGTATATTAAAATCAAAAAATAAAAACGAATGTAATTTCCGTAAGATTGGTTTATGCAAACGCGCCCTGCCGTAATGTTTCGTTTGTAGTAAAAGAAGTCCAATGGGAAATTTACATTAATTATCGATAAAGAGATAAGCTTCGTCCATATGGTCTTCTCTCTGAGTGTCGACAATTATAGAAAAAAAAAAAGAATGATAACAATGGATTCATGGTCTCATGCGTTGAAGAGGTAATCATTGCAATATGTCAGAGTGCGCGGATTCAAAAATGCCAGGCAGAGTCAAAGTGAAGGAAGCTATTAGTCGAGCATAGGATCTTGATGCCGTAATAACAGTGGCCCTGACATCCTCAAGGAGCGTAAAGTAACTGCAGAAGATGTAGGAGTAATAGTATACCGGAAATGGGCGAAAGGGAGAATGTTCATTTTCGGCGTCGTAGCTGAAACTGATCGATCTAATGTCTAACTCGATTACAGTTCTATCTTCATTACCTTTGATCGAACAAGATAGTCAGCCTTGACATCTTCATTAGGCATTCATACAACTGTCTCGATATACAGATACAAAAGACCTACGTAGAGGTTTATCAAAATCTCGTCTCGCCTTTGAAGTTGCGCAGAATGCTAGTATTTTAGAAATTTTCATAGTGATAAAAAAAAATTAATTTCCTTAAAGAGAATAAAATTATAAACTCGAATATAAATATAAACTCGAATATAAAATCGATGTCTTTAAGGCTAAAAAGAAAAATAAACTATAGTTGAAACCAATCCAATAAACGTTTAGAACGATGTCAGTTGCTGCAACATTTATAGGCGTGGGAAATGAAATCGCTGAGACGAGTTCAAATCCGGGTTTCGTATTACGTTTAAACTGTTGTCCTTGAAAAGCATGAACCGATTTCTCCATTCTCCAAACTATGGATTAAATAGAATGGTGGACTTGGCTAGCAACCACTCTAAAAAAGGAAAACACTTACATCCAAACTTTGATAAAAATTGAAATCGGAGAGCCGAGTTCAAATTTCGAGCTCGTCTATTGCGTTCACTTTTACACAAATCTCCTAAGGCATACACAACCGTCATAATTTAAATAGAAGATTAGACAGAGCTCTCAACCCTAGGGTAGCAACCAAAGAAAAGAAAAACAAGCCGTAGAGAAGACAACGGGAAATCACTCCATTATCTTTCCCAAGAAGCCATGCCAGTTCACAGGTAACACAGAAAAAGTATCTGTGAAGAGCCATAATTGCATACACGTCATAAAGGGACATGGTATTTGATAAAAAGCCACAAAAAAACTCATAAATGATTTTTTAGAATTAAATTTACTTTATATCCAAAAGTTGAGGAATTTGACAGCGAAAAAAAATATTACTTTCTCTAACACCGAGTTTCAACGTTTCTATCGAAGACATCCAAGATAATGTTTAGATAATGGCCGATGAACGTTACTGTTCACTGTTCTATAGCAGCGAACGTCCGTACTAAATTCGCATCGCGCACAAGCTATTAAAATGATTCAAAATTGTTGCTTGTACGTCTTACTTTGTTTAAATAGTTTCAATTCCAGCATTTCTCGACCCATAGATTGAGAGATCTTCACATGCCTGAAAATAGTACGAGTGAATTTGTTGTAATAAAAGCATTTCTATAAGATTAATCCTTTATTTCACATACAGCATGTTATAAAATTAAAATTTATAGCATTTTTTTCAACATATACGCGCTTAAAATTGCCATGATTGATACCTTGTCTTTATAAATTGCTTATTTCCGTTTATTCCTAATCTAATGGGTAACTGATTTAAGTCCAGTCCTCCAGCAATATTTCTCAGTGGGAGGGAGCTATGGTCATTACCTGGCTCCATAGGGCGGAAAAAAACTGGACACCCTTTGGAATTTTGACCAGCTCGATGAATTGGGGGTTCACCTGAATGACCATTCGCATTTATTTGGTGTCATACTTTTGGGTAATATTTTCACAAAGACACGCGCGGATAAATATTTCTTAAACCAACTATAGCAGTGAACTTTCACAAACCCAAACCAAAACTACAATGTGTCGCTCCCTGTGAAACGACGAAATTTGAAATATCAGTGTTGGCCTTCAGTTGTATCGTGATACGCATAAAGTAAAGAACACCATTGGAACGGGTTCAAAATAGAAATAATATTGTTGGTCATGAAAGTACCAAAAGTCGAATGTGTCAGATTCAATGTTGACTTGATTTCTTTTTCATTGATGACACGTCAGTTATAAACTGGCAAATAATCTAGGAAGTGAATGTAATGGTCAGCTAAAAAGAACGTTAGGATAAAATGCAAGGAAAAGAAACCAAACTGATCGGAGAAGGCTGTTAGATCGAGCAGCAATTGGCGTTGGTTCCGACTCGAAACCTGTCCATAATCAGTGTCAAGCTAAATGGCTGTCTGTCCCTCTTATTCTTAATGAACAGGAGAGACAGACTGGACGAACGGGGATGATGAAGGATGAAGAGAAAGAGAAAGAAATTTAGTGGTCGGATGATGTGAAAAGAGTAAAAAGAACGAAAAATTGTGTCGACAGAAAAAAAAAATATTTATTACTTTATTTCACTGATGTTAATTTAAATCATAAAAAATGTCTCCGGAGTTCATTGCTGTACATTTTCTAGTTGGTCGATTGAAAAAGAAGATGGATGTAGATTATATTGAACGATGATGAGTGTGAAAATAATGAGGAAGCTGGAAATGATCTTGACACAGATTCATTGATAGTCGAGGCAAAGAGAGGGAAAGAAAAAAAGAGCATTTTGGTTATGAAATAAAGGTCGGAAACAAAGCAGCAGATAAATAAATTAAAAGAAAATGTTCAATACATGGAAATACATTTAATGAAAACCGTATTTGATAATTTAAAAACATTTTCAAAAATTATACCCCAAAATTGGATTTTTCCTTCCCACATACGTAGATAGATAGATAGATAGATAGATAGATAGATAGATAGATAGATAAATGTGAACAGGGAGGAAGCATAAAACAATTCTGCAGGGTGACTGGCAGATTCACATCGTATTTTCTTATATGGTAAATGAGTCAATTTGGAAAAACTTATTTTGACATGCTTCGCTGATAAATTTTATTAACAAAAATCTATATTAGCAAGAAAAAGTGATTCCTTTTTTTATATAGAAAGTTTCTTGTCGTGATAGAGGGCTTACTTGTTCCAATGATTCCAAGAGTAAAAGCATCTGGAGTTTCATCTCCTGTAGAGCCAGCTATGGCGGTAGAGTTGAAGAGTAAGGACCAGACTGAACGCAACCAACTCCCGAAGGCCCCAACGGTGCAATATGATCTACACGATCTGAACGGCCAAATCGACGGAATAAGGAAGCCATAGTCGTCCTAGCGTAACCAAGGCAGACGTTGACAAACCAAATATACGTCAGCCCGATGCAACCAGGTTTGCCAGATCTCAATCACCTTTGAGCCGCGAAGGATTGCTTCTGGCCAAGTCTGTGAGATTCTATGTCACGCAGAATTATCCATCAAAATCAAATTCAGGCGATTGGCCTCAGCAAACTTTCTTTGATTTTTTTACTAATGTTCACTCAACACAGGGCTCGAGAGCCACTCAAGATAGCGGCTTACTGTGTGGTGTTGTATTAGCGTAAGAAAGGGAAAGAAGTGAAGTTCCTGAGGCTATGCAGGAAAGCTAACAGCGAATTCTAGACACGAAGAGGTCAAGATTGAATTAGTGAATAAAATTATAGAGTTCAGGAAAAGACGTTAGAAATATAGAGTTGGAGTTGGAGTAGACTTTAAAAACAACCGGAAACCGAATCCAAAACAGGAAAGAAGGGATAAATCTCAACATACTGGGAAGTTATGTAAAACGGACGATATCTATTCTGAATTGGGATGGAAAAAAATAAAATATATAGTGAAAAATTTCAATGATCAGCCAGAGATGTCAGATGCATAGAAGTATAGAGTTTAAGCAGACTTTAAGAGGAATCGGAAATCCAATCTTAAACAGGAAACAAGAGATAAACTTCTACTCTTGTTCAAGAGATCAGAGTATGCCTATCACGATCAACTCTAACACAGCCACCAGGGGTGAGAAAGGGAGTGGAGAGAGAGGACGATGATCCAGATGCGAACGGGTGCAGACAACAACAACAAAATATAAAAATTATTGTTCAACTATTTACACAATTCACGCGGAATTTCTCTACCTGGTTCTACCACTTCGGCCAGGTGTTCTACTTATGCTGACAACGTTTCTTTTGAGTCGAGCAAAGCCTAAATTGAAGAGGCAAAGAAATCAGAGGGTATGAAACGGTCACAAGGGCCAAGATCAACCGCGAAAAGTCTGTTGGCTTGCGGTTGGGTGCGTGGAAGGAAGTTTCTCTTCCCGGACCTTTCCTCTGAACGGACGGGCCGGTCATGATACTCGGCGTCTGCTTTGGTTCTGATCTCTTGCTGAAAATAAATTGATCGGAGGTGCTGGAAAAAAGCCAGGGTCGCAGTTCGACTGTGGTTCCGGAATAATCTTTACTCTAAGGGGAGGGCGGAAGTATGTTCCCGTATCTACCCGTATCTACCCGATTCTCCTTTACCGACTCTCTGTACTTCCACTTCCGTATACTACACTAATGCCATTAGTAAGAGTCTTGTTCTTCTTGTGTGGAGACAAGTCTGCTAAGGTACCTTGGGAGACCTGTTACCGCCACCCTTCCGAAGGCTGTCTCTGTATGCCTAGTGTTGAGATTTGTCAACATAAGCTCCGCATCGCGTTCCTAGATCGAATGTGTCACGATTCGGATGAGGAGTGCGCCTTCTTGAAGGAAAACGCCCGTCGATGAGAGGAGCCCCCTCCCCATTTACCCTTCTATCGTGAATGTCATATTGCTCTGAAACAATTTTACGGCCGACGAATGGCCTCTCCAGCGTCCAGGCGTGGTCTTAAGCGTTGTGTTAGTTCGGGGGTCCGTACAAGATGACCTGATCGACGAACTTGGTCTTACGAAAAAGGAGGATCGCTCAATATAGATATGAACGCCCGAATTGCAATGCCTGAATAATGATGAGGCATCACTCACCCGGCTGGTAATTCGTAGGGCCCTCTGGATCGATAAAAGACTTTATTCGGCCAGTTTAGAAAAATCTACAAACTGCGTTTGCTGTGATGGGGAGAGGTGGAGACCCTGGGTTACGTCTTCTTTCATTGCGGGGTCGTAGTCCCGTTGTGCAAGTTTTTTGAAGTCATCATGGTTCGCATGCTGCGCGGAAAGTGTTTCGTCCTCGAGTTTGAACACTGTTCTTTTGCTATGTGTTCTGAGAGTCGTGATATGGGCAACACGTCAGAATGAATTCTATGTGGGCGAGAAGCTGAGTTCTTCCAAACTAATCTTGTTCCTTAAGCAACAGAAAGTCAAGATTGGGACAAAAAGGTGGTGGTCCCCTCTATCAGAATTTGGCAAAACTGGGTGATTATTGCACGTTTGCGTCGAGTAAGAGAAGCCGACTTAGAGTGGCAATTAGGTGTCGGTTAAGAATTAGGAGATTGCACTGTTTTGAACAATGGCAACCCCGCCCGATATAAGGTTAGTTTACAGTTGTTTTTTGTCTTTCATTGTTTTCCTTTAAGCTAACTTAGTTAATGGATTGGCCCCTTTTATTTGTCCCCATTTTCTTTAATCGTTGAACGAACCCGCTAATCAGGCGTAATCTTGATTATATAATTATTTACCCCTTCTAGTTACATGTGCTAACCATTTTAGATGTTGCTTCTGTTGGAAGCTTTCAAGTGATATGGGTTTTTTTTTTATTTGGTTATGTTCTTTCTGATTGTATAACGCCAGTCTATAAGATCTGATGAAGGATTGTCTTCTTTAAGACTCAGCAGATTCATTCTCTTCTGGACTGTGAAAACGGTTGTATATAGATTAGTTTACACCTTCCTGGACAAGATAGGCACCTTGCATGACATCCATATGAGAGTTACTTTGAATGAAATATTGATCTATCTACTAACGCATCCAGAATAGAGGGATTTACCCGACTATTTAAATTTGTTAGTTTTTCTAACTAACCCACTCTTATTCCAGACTCCTATTAATTTTATTTCACTCTTTTTCCAACCTGTCTGTTTGTCCCAACATCTTCTTCCTATATTTTTTTTTTTTTTTTGTTCTCAAAATAAATTAATTTTGGATGAAATTCCCAACCTATCGTCAAATAGCGCTGGAAATATCAGTTCTCGTTCAGTCATCGAAGTTTCGAAACCGGTCACTATTTGATGGGAGTACCGATTGGGAACACCGGGCACTATACGCAAGCTCCTATAATCTGAAATATGTTTCGGATTTACTAAAACCAGAAAGGGTTGATAAGACATAAATTAAATCAATCCAACCTTTTATTCTACTCTGTAATTCTACTCCGGATTATTATAGAGCTTTTGCTAATACGAATATGTTGATATCTGATGATTTAATAACGATGTAAAATTCTCGACCTGATTAAGGTGTGACAAATAACTGGGTTGGAACAAAAGTTCGTATCGTTTTTCATTAAGTGTCGTTTAGATACGTAATTTCGTTTAACACACGGTTGAAATTTATGACATATTCTGAAATGTGAGGATTCAACATGTCCTTCTATATTACTCACGTATGGATTGTGAATTTTATATGATTTTACTTTAGAATTGAACTTGGAGGATAAGATGAATTTTCATCATTTGATGCACATTTTTATTTCCGGAAAAGGAAAAAAAAACGCAGAGCGAACAGCAAAATAGATATGTGCCATTTATAGAGATGATACCATAACTGAGATTTATGCCTGAAAATGATTTGCTGTGTTCAAGTGTCGAGTGAAAAAAAATTCCTGCAAGATTAGAGACGTTGATAAATAACCAGATTAAAAAGATGAGTAAAAAGTATTCCAGGTCACACAATACAGAAGACCGCATAGTTAGTTCACATGTTTCATATGAGTGCTGTAAGGCATTTGAAAAAGCCTGAATACTTGAATCATTACTAGCTTAGTGTGTCTCTATGATTTAAAGGGGGAAATATTAGCACTTCCTTCTGAGTTTTTCTGCTCAAATGCAACAAAAGCGACCCATATTGAAAAGAATATCGCAAACAAAGAAATGGATTATTTACAAGAATGTGGGGGCGAAAAATGACCCGAGAGAAAACGAAAATAGCCACCATTGGCCACTCTAGATGCCGGTCTGCCCCCGAAGAAGGTATTGCTGCGTATTTAGTGGGATTTGTAGGACATTGCTTATTACAAGGTTCTTCGGCAAAATCAAACGTTGAATTCAGGCAAATATTATTCCCAGCTGGACCGATTAAAGGCAGAAATCAAAGAAAAGCGCCCCACATTGTCCAAACCTTACCTCTCTTTGCTGACCTGGCCGAAATTGGTACAGCTTGGCTAAGACGTTCTACTACCTCCACCTTACTCGGATTTCTCTTTTATTTCGATCCCTAGATATTTTCTCTTAACATTAAGGACTTCAAACCTCCGGAAACATGTACAAAACACGTAGACCGGTTCATTGTACAGGAAAACTCTAATTTCTATGAGAACGATATCATGAAGTTGTCTCAGTGATGACAAGATAGTGGAACAAAATGGCACATGATGAATAAATCTGTGTACAAATATCTACTCACTTTGAAAGTTCTCTTCAGATTTTGTCAAGGATGTTGGGCTAAAATTATCAGCACCACTACAGAGACTTTCTTTTTATATGCGCACACACGCATGCATTCTCATACGATGGTCTTCCAAAAATTCGGGGAAATTGATCATAAAAAAATGCTTAGCCTACTTTAAATTGTTTAGTTCATAATAGTAATTCGAAAAAGACCAGAAAACTTAGTTTGCAATATAATACGTGGATGTGAGGATGGTGTATTTAATAGAGCTACGTTCAAAAGTTATGACTCCATCTTTCCTCTTCAGCTATGGGTTAAATAAGATTTGCATCTAGAAAAATCGTTGTTCTTCTAGAAAATTGTTAATGCAATATTCACTCACAAAAAAATATTATTCTTACTGTCCAAAATATATATCGGTTTTAGATAACTCACAAAGCATTTGCTCAATCGTTATAGTGAACGTATAACGGCAATTGTCCGTACTACATTAGGGCAGGTCCGTTTTGGAACTGCGATATAGCACTCAATTTCAAAGTTGGGGTTTTAACTGATGAATAACGGCACAAAATATTTTTTCCAAATCGTTACCGTTTTTTGAGGAAGCGAGCTTAAAGATTAAGTTTAGATTCAAAATCGTATCGTTGAAATTTCTGGTGATCAATGAAAACCTTATAGCACAGCCTTATAAAATGTATAATTTACTGAAGCTTTACGAATTGTATATGGACAGGATAGATGGCACAGGCACATTATTACTAAACTATTGTGCCATCAAATAAGATCTTAATTAACTTCAAAGGGAAATTATACGGAACAATTTAGCTGATTAATGATGTTATACATCGCAGTAGTTTTAGTGCAATTTTTAGGGTAAATTTAAGACATTTTGTCCAACAGTATTATGGTGTTTTATACACTCTTATCTATTTTTTGTTTTTATTAATTTGGAACTAACAAATCTCATTCATTGAGTAGCCTTTTTTTAATATTTTAGTATTGTTTTTGTTTTTTGTCAATAGTTTTTACTTATCGAATAAAATAAAAAAAATGCTGCATATTTTGCTTGTGGTGATTCAGAATTAAAATCTTGGTTTAGTTTGGTTTTACATGCAGCGTATCTTATACAAAAGATATCCATTTTTTTTATTTGTTTAATTTATTCTTGAAAACCTACGGCAATTAAGTATTTCTGTACATTTTTTCAGATGATGCTTAAAACTAAATGCTCAAAATCTGGTAAAAGTTATTAATCTAATTTTTTGGTGTCAGTACTTACCACATCAAACCCCAGCTTTTACATAACGTGCAATGTTGATATTCTAAAGAAAGTGAATAATCAACCTACCTTTACATTATGTTTTCGGACACTGTTCAGATTTTCGGAACTTGATCGCTGTGAAGAAACAAAACAGTTCGGAAGGAAGATGGAGTAAAGCAAGTTAAAGGGAAAATATATAAATATATCGCAATATAGAGAGAGGAGGACGGGATAGAGACTAAAGAAACAAAGAATTGCTGTCTAGATATCAAGAGACAATGAGCAAAAAACTGAAAAGCGGCGAGGGGTGGAAAGACAACATTGGGATGCATTAAAATTATTTATGAAGTAGAAAGAGAAGGGTAAAGATAAAAGAAAGTGCCTATTCCTTTTTCTTGTATACGAAACTAATCCTTATTTATATAACATTTGGATAAAAACATGGACAGGCAACGAATATTTGAAAGGGGAAGGAAAAGGAATAAAACAAAATGTAGAATAAAGGTGAAAGAAGAAAATCATAAAATCTGGCGTAATCTTAGTTGCTATTCCCCTTGGAATTTCATCAGTTTCAGTAAGATATCATAAATTTATCAAAATCATTCTATTCGAGGTCTACTTTCTTTATTGAAATCCCACTATAAAAAAAAGGAATAGAAGCACCAATAAGATACAAAACAAATGGAAAACAAGATGTGTGTAAGAAATAGGAGTGTTGTTTAGTTGTTAAACAAATATTCAGAGAGGTTAATAGAAAGTGTTGTAGAAATGAAACTAGCCAACAGATATTAATTAAAGGTTTCTAAACGAGAGGAAGCAAAACGCGATTGGCAAAGAAGACGAGAAAGAAAAAGAACAGCAGTTGCTCGTAAACATAACAAGGAAGGACAGAGATATTAGAGAGAGGAGGGGGAAGGAGCATCGAGAGACAGCAAAGGCGAGACTATAAGGCAAGGCCGATTTACGAAGCTGTCATTGTTATCGTTGTGCGGAGATAGACTTTCGCTGCTAATGATTCGCGTCTATCGTGCAGTACTGGGCGGGGCGAAGTGCTGAAATGAAAGGTTGCAAGGTGAAGAGTCATCAGAGAAAGCATTAAATAATGTTAGCGATCAATATCCATGCATCATAAATTGTTCGGCATTTTCCTTTACCGTCAGCCCTATCTTCATAGTAAAGCATTCCTCTAAACAAATGCGTATCCTATTGTAAGACATGGTTTTAAGGGCAAACAATGGTGGACTGCCAATTGCAGTGAGGCGGATGAAAAGAAAACTATTTGAACCACTCTGAGCAAGGCGCTAATGTTATGGAAATATAGATCTATTTAGAGTGTCTTGATTGTTTCGATATAAGACTCTAGATGTGATTTCATTATCTTAGAGGTTTATCAGACTTTTCTTAAAATGAAAGATTCCTACTAATAAATAGCCTTTTTTCTGTTATTGTATTGTGTACTTGACATCAGCCGAAATTGGTGTCTATGTACCCTATGTTATCAAGTTCCTTCCTCTTCTATGTTTTGCTCATTCTGATGCTGTTTCTCTGAAATTTTCGACACTTATTTCCATCCATGGTTTTATAGCGACGACTGGAGAGAAGATGCAGTTCATGTATTTCTTTCTGGATCTGAGATTAAATTTGCCTTCTTGGACTCCAGCCTATGACACTGATATTTTGCTTAGCTGTATCATTCGTTTAAAATCATTACTCACAATCCATTTCAAAATAAAAGCAAATTTAGAAAGATTAGGTTTTAAAACTTCTATTTCGGTCTTACATACGGTAAAGCCAATACGTCACATTACAGAGAATAAGTACAATCCAAAACAAGAAATTGCTTATTTAAATATAAGATTTTGAGCATTTAGTTTTAAGAATCGTCTGACTGAAATTTCCATCACTTTTATGATCTAATTTCACCCACCACACCAATATTTATTTAGCGGTGGTGTGCCCGATTTAAATTCGTTTGGCTGAAACGGCTTAGATTTTTTTTTCTTTTAAACCGTCGCCATTTTCAACTGGTTTGTCAATAACTGATAAAAAGAAAAACAACAATCCTGTGCAGATTCGGAGGTGAGTCTCCATTTTGTGTGATGTCTACCTAGGATGCATCAATGAGAAATCGAGAAAACAAAACATATAAAAAAATAAATTAATGAGAATTTGAGATCAAAGTAAAAGACAGAATATAAGAGAAGAAATCGTCTTTGGAAAATATACATCTAAAACTAGGCTCTCAGTCTCACATCAAATAAATAATTAATTCATTTTATGAAATTGTTAATAATTTATTATTAATAATTATTATTTTATGAAATTATTAATAAACTGGTAAATAAATGTCACATCGCTGTTTACAGTGAAGAGAGTAAGTGAGAGAAAACCTTGTCAAATCACTCCCTCATAATTCGTTTACCACCCACTAAGAGTACAAAGTTCTTACGCCCTTTGTCAACCTTGTCAGTGAACAGTCAAATCAGATATGAGTTACCAAATATGCGCAGAGAAATACATAATACTGGCACATGTTCTAAACCAGTTGCCCTTAACCTCTTTTTAACTTACACCGCTAGGTTCCCATTCTAAATCGCTAGTCCCTCTTCCCACATACATCTTTCTTGGTATTATGTATACTGCAAATTCAGAACAAAAATGGTCAATCTAACACTGCTAACACACATTGGCTTTTCTTAGATGACATTAGATAAGATGTCGTCAAACGTACATTCATGGCTATATCGCGACACCTATAAATGTTAGCAATCTGATCTGGTTGTCATGTAGTGCATCCTGTCCAGATAACATCAACAAGATATAAACAAAGCTTCGGACTTTTAACTTCGAATAATAAAATAAAAAACTTGTTTTATGTTAATTTTGCGTTAATTTTGTCATAGATTCTGCAAAAAAAAAAAATTTTTAATTATATTCTTCTAATGTCATACTGTTATCCCCTGTTATTTCCTTTATACTAGCCACAACCTACCGCCGGCATTTCCCTCAACACGCCTAGTGTGGGGTTGTCCGCCCACTTTGGGAATTCAAGTTCTAAACAAAAGAAATTTTGGGAACGAATATAATTTGGAGTGTTATTTTTAAATAAAGTCAATGATTAATCTGTGAATTTGACTCTGCAGATGAATTACGAGTCAGCGATAACTCAAGAGAGATGTTATAGATTCTATTACGGACAACGAATGCAAGTGATACGATGTCTATGTGGTTTGTTCAGTGTACCTGAAATACGATTATCTTTTTCCCTTTGTCATTGGACGCAGTAAATAAATTTATCTTAGAAAACCTTTCTTTCCTCTTTTCCGCTCTCTTCAGTTAATTCTCACCTCCATCTTTCTAACGTGTCTTCATTATTGCAATCAGTGCACTCATCCATTGATTGAGGCAGTTAAAATTATTCGACTGTATTTGCGCTGACCTTTGACATGAAACATGGCTGTAAATCGAGAGGAGAATGAAAGCAATTGCCAAGAAATCCACCGCTTTCGTCGTTTCGTAGCAAGTATTTAGATTGCTGCGTTTGCATTCAAACTGAAAACAAAGAATAAAATGAACTAAAATTCAAGATAAGAGCCGCTAAAACATAGGACTTTGTCGGCTACGAGTAATAAACAATGGCGATAGCACGCTCTCAGCCAGCTGGTTTCTCCCCCTTCTCTTTGCGTTGATGGGAAAAGGATTTGAAAAACAAAAACAAACATTTAATTGACCAATAGCACTGCTGTCATTATCGGGTTTATTTATGCCATACAAAAGCAGATTATATTAATTTTGTTTCAGGCTTTTGCAGAGAATTAGTTTCGAAACAAAAATAATTTTAAGTGCTTGTCGTATTTGTATGTAATTTACAGCGGTTGGCTTACTGTTAATAACGGTGAACGAGAGGCTGACTAGTTTCCCAACGGACTGAGGAGAATATCAGACACTAATCTAAACAAAAAAAACTGTACTTGAATTGAGGCAAATACATTTACTGCTACATGTAAAAACAAAAACTACATTTATCTACTTTCAGTTAGAGGTATTTCTGTTATTATTATTTCACCCCAAGCAGGCGATAAGGCCACTAAGACGCAAGAGAATGAGAATACTTAGAATAAACCAGAATCCTAAAGAGGAAACAAGGGATAAGCCTCCCCTGTCTAAAAAAAAAAAAAAAAACACGTAAGAAGAGTGAACAGGGCGATAAAATAAGTACGACATTAACAAAAGGTCTACTCTTAAGTGACGAATAAATGAGTAGATGGTAAAAATGATATTCAAAATTAATTTGTTTTCGGAATATAAAATGGAGAGAGAGGTAGTTGGAATGAACAGACAGGTTGGAATAAACAGACAAACTGGAAAAGTGGAAAATAAATTAAATGGGATATCTGATATAAAGAGGGTATGCGAGTAGCGTAAATGTCAATGAACAGGAAATCGACGAGTAAAATTCACTGTAACCGTATTCTTAACTGGTGATATTGGCTCTCACTAGTCAACGCATTCCCACCAAATACTTAAGAAAAATAATGGATTGTGGCATATTTAAGGTTGTATATTTTGTCTTTTCACATCCATGAATCTATTGTTTCACACAATGTTTTCACTTCTCTTCAATAAACATTGAGATGCTTCACGAGAGTGCAGAGAAGGACCGACGTCCTACATTTCATTTATAGTTGATTTTAACCAAATCTACTAAAGATCTTTTAAAATACTTCCTTAAAACTTCATTTCCCTATTGGCATTGAAGACGATAAATCGCTGGATTCAGTTTTTGAACTTGCTTTAGTGTTCCGACAAAAGCATGTCATCGTCAGTCTCATCAGGACGATCCGTTCGTGGAGCATTTGATCAGATGAAATCAATTTTTCTCAACTTTTGAAAATATCTTTCTTACCTTTAAAGAGTATTTTTCATAATGAACATTAATATTTTGGGTCGCTCCTTCAACCTCATCGACTATTCGAAACTTAAATAAAAATAATTATCTTTAGAAGTGTCTCCTTTATAACTAAGATGAATCGTAAATTATTAAAATTTTACAGAAGTATTCTTACGATTTAGATATGTTAGAATAGACTATTTTATAGAATCGTGAAATGCCACTTAACTTATTGTTATCAGATTTCGAACAGTATTTATGGTATGGCCTGATAACATGGTTTGTTGTCATTTAAGGATTTTAGAAGAGTGAAAATATAATTCAATCTACTATTAGCAGATTTCTGACATTAAGATGGGTGCTGATATTTCCTCGGCTTGAGCAAAATTATCTTATCTCTGGTTATTTGTTTAGATTTTGGGAAGAGGATTTGGCGGAGATCTTTTCCATACCTCTTTGTAGTTGTGATATTTTTGTGCTGTTATTAATACTCAAAAGCGGTTTGTGGCCGTCACACTACTTCAAAAAATATATAAAGAAAAGTACAGTTCCTATACAAGAGACAGATATCATGTAACAGTTCAGTACTCTTTCCTTTGTTTCTAACGAAATTTTCCTGTCTCTTAATACTCTGCTTAACTTTTGGAATACGTCTTTGTCTATCCCAATACATCTTCGGATCTTAGTGTCGCACTTTCCATCCTCTGTTAGAACACTTCACAGATATTTAAATTTCTGTACCTGCTTGATTTTAGTATTCCCGGCCTGTAATTTGTATTTTGGGCTCATCCATTTGCTGATGACCATGCATTTTGTTGTACTGAACTGTTACGCAATATCTGTCCTTTTGTATGGCAGCGAATGCTGAACAATCTCCCCAAAGATGAAGAAGAGATTTGAAGCAACAGAAATGTGATTCTACAGAAAAATACTGAGGATACCATAGACCGAACTTGTAAGCAAAGACGAAATTTTGGAGAAAATGGAAACTGAAATGAAACATACTTAACATCAGGAACAGGCAGTAAAATTTTCCGAAGTACGTAATGAGAAAGATGAGCTTGGAAAACCTGATACTCACAAGACAGATTCAGGGAAAGAGGGGGCTGAGGAAAGCAGCACTTGAGTAAATGGGTAGTAGAACAGGTTTTAGGAGAAATAACAAAAAGACAAAACTTATTAAGAGCTACAAAGGAAAGGAAGATGTGGAGGGACATGATCGCCTACGTACTCAATGGACACAACACATAAAAGAAAGTTTCTATTTCATGAATAAGCCTATTCGTTATTAATTTTTCATTATTTTTTAAATTATCTTTGTTTATATCGAGTAGTATTATTTAGTTATCCGAATTTCTTAGATGACGTCTTGTCATACTTATTTTGGCTATTTTGTCTTTTTTGGTTATTTTTTTTTTATTTATTTATTTTTTGCTTGTCTTGCACCTTATATTAAATGTGCTAAACTTAATAAATATGTTTTGTGGGGTGTGACTCAAGCATTAACATTATAATGAATTTTCATTATTTTTTCTTTCATCTTGTTTTATATCGCAACTCTAAGGTTGTGGTTAGATTTTCATTAGTTGTCATAGAATGTGAAAAATGGTCTGGGTGTTGCGATAAAAAGTCACAAAAATAAGATGAAAGAAAAATAATGAAATAATAATAATAATTTTAAAGATATATAAAGCATTATCAGAAAAGATAGTTTGTCCAGACTGACCGGCAAAGAAATTTTCTGTGATTGATTTCTTTTCAGCATGTAGCTCCCATTTGAATATCCTTTATCAGTGTTTATTGTGGTCACTGCACCTATATCCCCCGTTGATCGTTGTTACTTGTGCTGCCTTCTGAAATGTTCAACGTATTCACATCGGAATCCATTAGAGACAAGAGCTGCCGGGAAAATGGGCGTCCATATTGTCCTGCGACTGTGATCGATGGGGCCTCAATGACCAATGAATAACCACGGGCGGCAACCCGCGCATTTAGAGTTTGGCCTTTCCGTTTTCGTGCTTCTGTCAAAAGAGATCAGACGTGCGTGAGTGACTGAAAGACACTTTTTATTCCCTCCCTTTTTATTATTTTTGCTTCTTTCCCTTGAGTCAAAGCTTCGAGCAGTATCCACCTATTGAACGAAGAATGATAATTTTAATAGGCATAAGTGTTTGCTGAACAGGACACATAAACAAAACAAAACAGTGATGGCTGCGACTAGTGGAAACGAGAAGATTCGTCGCATTTCTAGATTTGTAGCCATGGCGCGTTTATGGTTTCTTTTAATTCTTCAAACTACTTTTCTTTCATTTTTATTCCCCTATGTTTCTTGTGTCTCTTGTTTTCTTATTCCCCAAAACGATCATCGACTCGTGATCCTGGAAATCTATTCAATTTCTGGTTTGTCTCTTTCCTCCTGCCTTTGGTCACGCAAATACATATGTGCAGTAACTTAGGTCTCATCCTAGAGCAGAAAAACATTCAATAAAATTCGATGTGTTTTAATACCGACGATGAATGCTAGTCATGGTTTCATTTGAAAGAACATCGTCCTTCTAACTTTCTTTTATCTCACGCTCGCTGCAAGTAAATCGCCAGTGGTGTGAAAACAGCTTTTGTTTCCTTTACAAGTCAATTGATATTTATGCCACACTTCGGAATGACTACGTAATGGAAGGACTTGCTTTTTTTTTTAACGTTTTATGCCTTCTAAATGGATTCACAGAAAGCGACACCATTTGGAATAAAGTTCAAAATGCCATGATGGTAGCCTTGAAGCGCCAACAATTGTACTTACTTTTATTATTCCCGTTTGTTTTTTGCCAGTGTAGTGATTGGTGGTTTTCACTGTAGTCTCTCCAATTCCTTGGGACATTCCGTAGTACTCGACTTGATTTTAGCAGCGCCGCCGTCGTCTGGCAAGTCCCATACGTCTCACTTTTTTTTTCAGCCATTTTTTCGACGCTCCAGTAACAATAAGACTTCTATTTTTTTAAATCTCTAAGAAGCTTTTGATAGTTTTTTTTTCCCCTTTCGTTACGATTTTCTCTGTGATCTGGCGTATAATGAAGACCACACTGGCATAATTATGACTATTACTGAGTCCGAACAAACATTCTTAATATGTTTTAAGTGAATTTCAAAGATATTTGTACATAGATTTATTCAACCATATACTTGAAACAACTTCATGATTCCATCCTCCCAGTTCTTTCCATTGAGATAAAGTTGTAGGGATCGAAACAATTGGTAATCTGAAGCTTCCAGGTCAGGTGAGTACAACGGGTGTAGTAGGACATTCTATCCAACTTCTGCAAAGAGATGTGAGTTCTAGTGTTGTCCTAATGGGAGAGAGCACAGTTCCGATTGGTTATGCTGCATACTTTTCATCAATTTGAACATTTAATTGTACCATCTGGGAACACTTCTTCTTCTATGTGCAGTCTCCCTTCAGGGCATTGACGTTCATGGCTCTCCATAACTTCCTGTCCTTTCGAGCTTTTAATAAATTTTGTCTTTTCACTCTCTTACTCCGTTTTGGCAACCATTTAAACAAGATCGTTAAGTAGTTTATGCTTTGATTTTCTTTGTCCCTCTTGTGAGTATCAAATTTTCCAAGCCCTTCTCATTCTGTGCCCTAGAAATTTCAACTGCCACTTTTTGATTTTAATTATAAATGTGTTTTTGTTTTCATTTTCTCAAAAACTTCGTTGAGAAAAGAGTATTGAACTCTTTAGGAACACAATTGAATTCAATGTCTTGCGAAATATAAAAACAAACACGTAATTCACAATGTCCTTTCAATCCTACACAGATTTACTTTCTTCAGATGCAAGCTGGTTTTGGAGTCGTTAATGATAACATACTTCGTTTTATCCACGACCATTTATACACAAACTTGCTGTAAACAATTAATTTTTCATCGCAGGAAAATTAGAAATTGGTTGCTTTTATTACGAAAAATCGAAACTGAAAATGCAGTCCATTTATTTTTCCGATGCGATTCACATAGCGTATTCATTAATTTTCAAGTTGCTGTGGTTGTTAGCAAAAAGATTGACTCAAAATGCAAATTATGAAATATAAAATTATGAAAATTAAACAAGTACAAAAATTTAAATATCTGGGAAGTGTTCTAACAGAGAACGGAAAGTGCGACACTGAAATCCGAAAACTCATTGGGATGGGCAAAGATGCATTCCAAAAGCTATGTAGATTATTTGGAGACAGAAAATTTTCGTTAGAAATAAAGAAAAGAGTACTAAGCTGTTACGTGATAGATGTATGGCATTGGATGCTGGACAATCTCCTAAATGATGAAGGAGTGACTTAAACCAGCATAAATTTGATTCTACAGAAGGATGATAAGGATAACATGGATCGAACATGTGAGCAACGACGAGATTTTGGAGAAAATGGGAAAAAAAAGAAACATAGTTAGCAACAGGAAGAGACAGTTGAAATTTCTTGGTTACATAATGAGAAAGGAGGGCTTGGAAAATGTTATACTCACAGGACACATTGATAGAGAGAGGAAAACAACGCATAACTTACTTGATAAGCTTGAGTAAATGGATGGCAGAACAGAGTTTAGGAGGAATAACGAAAAGACAAAATTTATTAAGAGCTACAAAGGACAGTAAATTGTAGAGAGCCATGATGGCCTACGCCTTGAGGGACACTGTACATAAAGAAGAAGAATATGGAGTATCTCTGCGATGTTCTGTGTGGCTTAACCTAGATTATTCTTAACATTTAAATTTATTAACAACAAGTGAAGACATACTAGAACGCTCCCTGCCTGGAAAATGGAGAACGTCTTTGGAGGCGTGGACCAAGTGAACCACATACGGACAGTATTTTCATTCTATGGAAACATCACTATAAACGGCTCATATCTTTTTTTCCCTGTTTGCGCAGCTATTATTCCTTTTCAGAAAAAATATATTAAATAACGAAATGATTTTAAATTCATCCATTTTCACTCTTAGCATAAAAACATTTCATTTACAACCAACTTACGAATCATATAGAAAGACACGTGGCGTAATCTCACTAAATCATTTCCAACTAAGTAGGGCGTTCGATCTTCAATGTGTGCTCCACACATTTGGCTTTGTACCACATCTAAGCTACGCTTAGAAAATGTTCTAGTTACATTCCATCAGCGCCGATCAGAACCGAACTACCGTCAGTCACGATGAACGGATGTTCCCTGGAGGAGGCACCGTCCCTTGAAAGAACATTGGGCCTAAAACACACACTCGACCTCAATTGCAACTCTTACATACGACCCATCGTTAAACATACAATTAAAATGATCGGCTCCCTGTACCACTCCAGTAAGTATCTGACTCCTCATGATATCCTCTACTTTTATAAGAGCCACATCAGGCTAAAAACAGAGTACTGATGCCACATTTGGGCGGGAACAACCCAGTCCTCACTTTTCCAGTCTTGATAGCGTTTAAAAGCGTCTCGGTGTCCTTGTTGGTGAGGAATTGTTCCACCCTCCAACCTCACTTTTACAGGCGAGAGATGTGGCTAGTCCATCGCTACTATCATGGAAAATGCTCGGACGAACTACATTCCTTGGTCCTGTCAGGTCTAACCTTCACGGCTAGGGCCCGCCATGCCACTAAAATGGTAGCAAACCACACACATTCCATCCGTATTCCATCGTAGAGAAATAAGAACAGCTTCTTCCCACGAACCACTGATCTGTGAAAAAGAGTCCTGAGAGGATGTTTCCCCGATCACTACAATCTTAACCTTTTCAAGTCTAGTTATCTTCCCTTCCTATCCTTATAAACTACTCCTTAACGTAACCCTTTAGCTCGAGTTGTCCCTGAGCCATGTACAAGGCGAACCTTACTTTAAAAAATCACCATATAGGAAGAGGCGCAGAAAAAAAGTTCCAATCACGTTTGAAATGAAAACACATGTTTAAACACTACCTACTGAAAAACAGTACGAACTTTTCTTTTTCCGATTTAATAAAGCAGGTATTACGTCCTGAGCGGTGTAGTCCGTTTGACTTGAAACATCCTAGTAGACTTGATTTATTTCAATCACTACGCATGTAACATTGTGTACTGTTTGGTCAAAACGCAATCATCATCGCCATCCATTTATGAGTCTTCTTTTCTTTCTGGAAACAGTCGCTACATTCTTTGATTATGTCGTTAACTGCCTTATCTTTATCTTCACACATTTCCTTATTTCCTCTGTTTTGATCTAAATATATTTGCTTCTTAAGAGCGATTCATTTTCTCTGTCGAGGTTTCCCCTACGTAGCCATATCCATAGCAACGCAATCCTCGACATTGACTAATCCTCAGCGCCGGTCCAAGGGTCTCATGGCCCATCTCTGAATCTATTATTGGGCCACCAACTCTACTCTATCTCAATTTTCATAAAGTAGTATTCATACAAAATACAAATTTTATTGTAACCTAATTATGTATAATAATGGATCTTAAATGTTTTGCGGCAATTCTTAACCTCAACATGAGATTTTCTTGTTAAAATGTTAACTTTAAATAATAATTTTAACGCATTCAACATTATATATAAGAAATAGTGAATTTTATATAATGTTTTTTCGAGAATTAGCATGAGCAAAACAATTTCCCAGATTTGGGCAAAAAAGACTCCCAGAATGACGTCAGATTCTCAAAATTATTTCATCCTTTAAAAGTCAGTTTAATAGACAGTTGGGCTTAGTTTAATTTGTAACGTATATAAATGTAGGTAGAAAAGCAAATGTTGATAAGATAGCGAGACTCACAAAACACTGCTCGGGACCACAATCAGCCTTGCGCCATTCTGATCAGGGTCTCTGGTGGTAGTACGCACCGGCCCTGCGAATCTTGTCCCATCTCTTAACATACTGAAATTTTATATATCATTATTAACCAGGAAATATTTATTCCCTAATATCTCAAAATGCGAAGTCATGAGAAATGATGGATAACGTAATGAGTCGAGTTCAAATTTCTCCCAAGTCAGTTGCATTTATTTCACAATAATAATACTAGAATGAATCATAACGCCTAATTCAAAATCTGTTTGTTTGAAGATTAGCAACTGCACTCCGTAAAACTTAGTTTTTTTTTTTAATCAGTTCACCCCAAGTAAGACAATAATAAACAAGGTGTTTTTACTGAGTGCCAGAGAATATGAGATAAAAAAAAACACTATTAAGGAGAAAGAATAATAAAAGAACATGAATTAAGAAGATAGAAGATAACGATTAACAGTAGATTTAATTTTTGAAAATCAAAGTTGAGTGCGAAGCAAGAAGCTGGAAGTGAGTTCCATAAGCAAGAAGAACGAGAGAGAAAAGAAACTGTTAGCAGAGAACTTATCATTAACCAATTCAACTGTAAAATTATGAGACCTTGTCGCCAATCTAGTACAGGGTGCGATGGGTAAAATGTTGCCAATTAATTTTTTGTTTTAATTTCGCGCATGAACCTTCTTTTTTATTTTTATTTTGTCTGTTGCTGAGTATAGTAGGATCAGTTGGGCACCTTCTGTGAGAAAAAATATTACCATGATACAATACACTCCACAAGAAATTTGGAAACGGCATGATGTACTGTTTGGCATTTGTGCCGGACTCTAGCATACGAACATTTCGGTGTGTTTGGGTGTTAATCTGAGGACAGGGCAGATGATTCGGAAAGAGTTGAATGAGTCTAATGGTGATTACGAAGATGGTTGGAGGGACCACTAGTGATGGCGACGACGTTATTACTCCATTCATCTTCCCACATGGTCCCAGACTCAACACGGAGGTCTATATCAAGTACCTTGAGGAGGTCGTGCTGCCCTAGGTTAAGAGGGTGGCTGCTGGAAGAACATATGTCTGTCAACAGGACTCTGCACCATACTACACGGGCAGGGGTACCCACTCTCCACTAACCATGGTTGTCAAACAATTTCTGCGACTACATCAGCCCTTACATCTGGCCACCTAGCTCCCCAGACTGTAACCCTCTTGATTATTATGTGTGAGACCAACAAAACTCCTAACAGCAGAGATGAACTGAAGATAAAGATTATGGAAGCATTCACCAACTTATAAAAGGAAACCGTTCAGAAGAAATGCAGCAGGTTTCGAAGTCTTCTAGAGGCCTTGATTGAAGCTAATGGTGATTATATTGAATAAATTTACTCTTTAGTATTTCAAGATATTTTTGTGTAATTTTGGTAAATATATCTGTTAAAATAAGATGTCAGTGTTATTTTCATTTTTGCGTTATTTAGACGACAATTTATTCATCGCACCCTGTAGGGTGCTTATATTCTTAAAGTCTAGCTAACAAAGAGGAAAGTAATATTTTTTTTTTAATACAAAAATGTGTCACAATGCCAAAAGGGAAGATAGAGAAAGGCAGGTCTTCAATCTATCTTGTCTTAAACTTAGCTAGCCACAATTACTGACCCGAACATACCACAGTATTCCTTACACTAAAACAACACATTCTTACTTACCATTCTTACTACAGCCACCATAATACCTCAGAGTCTCTATGTAGTCCTAACTAGTCCCCATATATATGATTTTACCATAAAAGAAATTTCATCAGAACAATTACCATGAACTTATTTATAGAAAAGACACAAGGCAGCTACGTTACAGCGTGAGAAAATGACTGAAGCTGAGATGTCTGGTCAGGAATAATAACATAACAGATTCTTCTTTGAATTTTATCAAGGATCTCTAAATACATAGCAGTAACACCAGACCAGATGTGACCATGATATTCAAATGGGCAAATGGTTGACTTATAAATGTGTAAGAGATGTACTGGAGATAAAAAAAAAAAAAAACTCTAGCACGACACAGTGAAACAAATTTACTAGCAGCTGACCTAGCAGTTGAAGGCTTCTGACCATATCCCGTTGAAACACCTGTCCCCGTACAATCACCGATGTTAAGCAACGTTGAGCCTTGTCAGTACCTAGACGGGTGACCGCTTGTGAATCCCACGTGCTGTATGTGCGGGTGGTGCAATGGATAATGGCTATATTCACCTACACGCAAATACCCTTGGGAAAGATATCAATCCACCTCTTCTTCCCCTCATCTATAGAGTTAATTAATAGATAATGAAATTAATAAATTAATAATAATCAAATACGCAGTAATATGTGCTTATGAAGCCTCCTAATAAAACGGACACGATCCTAGGTTGATGGTTGCTTGAATAGTTTTATGGAGAATTTTTTTTTCTGTAAGCAAATCAGTTCCTCTGCTCATTAATATTGCACTTGCAAAATCTGCCTCCTTTACGATGTATATATAACAAGTACACACACACACAACTGTCGTTGATAGATGATTTACACGTATTGACTGGTTGCACAACCCTCAATCAAATATAACACGCCAACAAAAAGAGGAGAAAAAAAAATTAAAAGTGATAATATACGAACAAAAGAAAACATATACAGAAATTAAAAAAAAAACTAGCTGTTTTTTTGGCACGTCCAAACACACATGAACAGTCATAATAAATTGAAAAGGTTTAATTAGAAAAATCCGCTAAAATAACAATTTAACTCGCGCTAATTCTGTTCCCAGCTGCAGTCACTGCACAGAAATTTATGTCACAATGAAGCTCAAAGCAAATATAATCTGGGCTTTTCGATGTCGGATGCCAATCAAGACTAAAAGTAGTCGTCTCAGACTTAAAGCGGATTTTATGGCTCTTGTTCGATCAGAGCTACAAACTCGTTTGACAGGTGATTTAACTATATCGATACAAGTTTTAAAGATATCAACGGAAGAAATATTAGTTGTTTGATGTTAATATACATAGTTTTATAGTAAGTGTTTCTTAAGTCTATAACTGCTTTTGCAGTCGGCTAGTGTTTTTCAAAGCAAAAACTGTTATAGGAAGGTGTGAGCGATTGGCGCCAAGCCATCAGCGTCTAATTTTGAGTTATCAATCTCTTGTTATAGATGTGATCCTAACATTAAACGACTAAATCACTTGAATCTGTTATTGTTCTAGGGGCATTAAGCTGATCTTTTTAAATGTTTCATCCGCTCGTCTCTTATTTCTGCTTCTTTCTTTGATATGATGTGTTAAGTTCCTCTTCTTGACTTGTTCTTCAAACTACTGGTCGTGTAATTATTGTTTTGTTTGGTTTCATTCTCTTTCTTCTTCTTCTTTCTACTTGTATTGTTCAACTTTTGTTTCGAGGCAGATCAAAAGCCTGAGCCTATGACTCAGACAAACAAGAAAAGAGGCGTGAGAAAGAAATCCCCTGATATCAAAAACACATTTAATATTTCCTTTTTTACGAGTGTTTTTCCTCCAGTTTCTTTGTTTCTTTTTCACGATTATTATTTCGTTGTCTCCAGAATTATACTTTTTTTTATAATCATTGTATGCTAAGCAAACGTGTGCATTGTCTCTTGATTTCTCTAAAAGAAAAGCATTTATTGTTGAAACAATGTGTTTTTATGCAATGAAATCCAATGAAACTCCGCAACGGTAACACATTAATTAGTCACTTCTTTGGCTGAAAATGATATATTAAATATAATAAAATGAGAATGCACACATTAAGGCATCAATGCTCCCTAGAAGTTAAGAGTTCAATTTCTAAGTCGGGTAGAACAGAAATATAGACTGGTTCAATGGAGAGTTAAATCAGCTTTCAAAGAAAACATTATTCGTTATGAGTCCTAAAATTTCAAACGAGGGGAAAACCGGATTTAACTATAATAACAACGGCGTTAAATAAAAGACGCTAGGCGTGAGTGTGATGACACCGTTGTGAAAGGACGGGCACCGCCTGCAGATAGAATGATACCTTCGTTAAAGGAAGGCCACCGGACGTGAGTTTGTGATTTATAAACTATAATTGGAAAATGAAAGTTTCACTGAAGTATGTTTGTAATCTTCCAAATTTTCATCTGACATCAAGAAAATACGAACTATGTGGTTTAAACAGACGCCAGGGGGGTGGATATGGTTTAAATGAGGATCTGCTATTTTTCACAAAGAATTATGTGATCCGCGGTGAATAATCACCCAAATTTTCTAATACATCTATGGAGTCTAGCTGAACTGACAGCTCAGAGGTTCAGCAGTATATATAGAACCAAGAAATATCCTTTGATAGCATTCGTCTGATATTTGTGAAACAAATCTCGTTTAGCGTCTCTTTAAACCATATCCTACTGAACTCTTTTTTAAAGTAACGACTTCCTTTTTCGATATATGTAAACTATAATTATAAACTATAATTTTTCAAAGTGAAAATTTCTCAGAAATATGTAGGATTTTTCCAAATTTTCAATGGTAACCAAGAAAATACGAATTTCATGTAAAATAGTGACGATATATATATATATATATATATATATATATATATATATATATATATATATATATATATATATATAAATAAAAACAGACTACTTTAAGGTTCCATGTAATAAATTATTTCACCACAGCCCTTTTAAGGACTGCGGATCATCAGACTTTATTTCCAAAGGTTGAATCCTTTGGAAATAAAGTCTGATGATCCGCAGTCACTAAAAACTGTGGTGAAATAATTTATTACATGGAACCTTAAATGGTTTTTTTATTTAAATTATTTGCTCTGGATTTACTTTGAGCTCTCTGGATTTTATCCTCCTTAGGTTTACCCATACGGATTACATAGCATCAGTTGAAAATGGTTTCAGAAAGATATGGTGTAAACTGCATTATTTGAGATCATGTCTTTTCACCTCGATCTCCTGCGCTGGTGGTAAATACGCCACAAACAGTCAAAAACAACACCCAGGTCCCAATACAGATATGATAAAAAGCAAAGTTAAAAGATGAAGATACTTCAATTATTAATATTTTTTACAATATTTTCTTTACTCAAAGTAAGAAAAAGCATCACATTCGTAATGAGTTCGAATTCAGAGAAAGATGTAATTTCAATTTTCTGACAACCAGATGAATAATATATGACCCTACCATTTTTTATTTGCTTACTTTTGCTTATTAATTCAGATGTATTAATGTTTTATGCTTTTTTAATTACTTAGAAAATTGTCCTGATGGCCGGGTAGGTTTTATCATCTCTTAGTTGCGACTCCGTAGGACAACGTCGCAACTAGGGAAAATAAAACTTTGAGGTGCCGAGCCCTGGGGAACAGCTGCCTGAGGCTGCACTCTCTCAAGAGAGAGAGAGAGAGAGAGAGAGAGAGAGAGAGAGAGAGAGAGAGAGATCGGTTGCGGGGACTAGGGGAATTTCTACCCGTGGCCCGCATGTAGGCGCTCGGGTTCCCCACGTTAAACTCGACCTTGTCACATCGCGTCACAGTGGGGAGACCGGTTAACTATATACTTTGAAAAATTGGCTCTCGTACGATGACAGAAGTTAAGCAAAGTCGAGCCTGGTCAGTACCTATATGGGTGATGGCTTAGAAATACCAGGTGCTTGAAGGTGCGGTGGTGTAAAGGATAATGGCTCGGAATTGGAAATCCGTGAGCTGTTTTCCAATTCTCGTTGGGTTCGTTATAGTCACTTAGGCGCAAATACCCTTGGAAGAATTAGGAATTCACCTCTTTTGCTCACTCCCCCAGCTATGCGTTAATTAGAAGGATTTGTATCAGTAAATCCTTATGATCTCCAAAAATTCTTACAATCTAAATGTATTTTCTTTAAATAACCTGCAAAAGGTTGATAAGCCGTAAAAAACAAAATCAGTAAATCAGATATTTGTTATTCGGACATGTGCAGAGGATCAAAAGTCACAGCCTCACCATCTGTGATGTGGCTGTAGTTTGAGTAGCAAGTAGGTTTTTACGAGAAGCAGTTTCTCATTCCATGCCTGAATTCAGAGCTGAACCTTTCCTAGGATGGTCGCCAATCAAAGTTAGAGAAGCCAAACTGTCCTGCTATGATACTTCTTCTGATGTAAGCGACAGGAAAAGATGTGTATACTGCAATGGGGTAGTCATCTAAACGGCTCTCTAATGTGTATTCTGCAATGGGATAGTCATTTAAACATCTCTAAAATGTGTATACTGCAATGGGATAGTCATATAAACAGGTCAAAATGTGTATACTGCAATGGGAGAGTAATCTAAACAGGTCTAAAATATGTTATCCGCAAGGGGATAGTCATCTAAACAGCTCTAAAAATGGATATGCAATCTAAACATCAAAACAATCTGGGTGTAAACTATATAATAATGAGATAGTCATCAAAACAGCTCTAAAATGTGTATACTGCAATGGGATAGTCATCTAAACAGCTCTCTAATATGTATACTGCAATGTGATAGTCATCTAAAATGGGATAGTCTCTAAAAAATGTATACTGCAATGGGTTAGTCATCTAAACGGCTCTAAAATGTGTATACTGCAATGGGATAGTCATCTAAACAGCTCTAAAATGTGTATACTGCAATGGGATAGTCATCTAAACAGCTCTAAAATGTGTATACTGCAATGGGATAGTCATCTAAACAGCTCTAAAATGTGTATTCTGCAATGGGATGATCATCTAAGAGCTCTAAAATGTGTTCATTCTGCAATGGGATAGTCATCTAAAATGTGTGTATACTGCAATGGGATGATCATCTAAACAGGTCTAAAATCATCTATGTATTCTGCAATGGGATAGTCATCTAAACAGGTCTAAAATGTGTATACTGCAATGGGATAGTCATCTAAACAGCTCTAAAATATACTGCAATGGGATAGTCATCTAAACGGCTCTCTAAAATGTGTATTCTGCAATGGGATAGTCATCTAAACAGGTCTAAAATATGTTATTCTGCAATGTGATAGTCATCTAAACAGCTCTAAAATGTGTATACTGCAATGGGATAGTCATCTAAACAGCTCTAAAATGTGTATACTGCAATGGGATAGTCATCTAAACAGCTCTAAAATGTGTATAATGCTATGGGATAGTCATCTAAACAGCTCTAAAATGTGTATACTGCAATGGGATAGTCATCTAAACAGCTCTAAAATGTGTATACTGCAATGGGATAGTCATCTAAACAGCTCTAAAATGTGTATACTGCAATGGGAAAACTAGTCATCTAAACAGCTCTAAAATGTGTATAATGTGCAATGGGATAGTCATCTAAACAGCTCTAAAATGTGTATACTGCAATGGGATAGTCATCTAAACAGCTCTAAAATGTGTATTCTGCAATGGGATAGTCATCTAAACAGCTCTAAAATGTGTATACTGCAATGGGATAGTCATCTAAACAGCTCTAAAATGTGTATACTGCAATGGGATAGTCATCTAAACAGCTCTAAAAATGTGTATACTGCAATGGGATAGTCATCTAAACGGCTCTCTAATGTGTATTCTGCAATGGGATAGTCATCTAAACAGCTCTAAAATGTGTATACTGCAATGGGATAGTCATCTAAACAGCTCTAAAATGTGTATACTGCAATGGGATAGTCATCTAAACAGCTCTAAAATGTGTATTCTGCAATGGGATAGTCATCTAAACGGCTCTAAAATGTGTATTCTGCAATGGGATAGTCATCTAAACAGTTCTAAAATGTGTATACTGCAATGGGATAGTCATCAAACAGCAATGGGATAGTCATCTAAACAGCTCTAAAATGTGTATACTGCAATGGGATAGTCATCAAACAGCTCTGTGTATTCTGCAATGGGATAGTCATCTAAAAAATGTGTATTCTGCAATGGGATAGTCATCTAAACATCTAAAATGTATATTCTGCAATGGGATAGTCATCTAAACAGCTCTAAAATGTGTATATACTGCAATGGGATAGTCATCTAAACAGCTCTAAAATGTGTATTCTGCAATGGGATAGTCATCTAAACAGCTAAAATGTGTATTCTAAAAATGATAGTCATCTAAAACAGGCTCTAAAATGTGTATTCTGCAATGGGATAGTCATCTAAACGGCTCTAAAATGTGTATTCTGCAATGGGATAGTCATCTAAACAGTTCTAAAATGTGTATACTGCAATGGGATAGTCATCTAAACAGCTCTAAAATGTGTATACTGCAATGGGTTAGTCATCTAAACAGCTCTCAAATGGGATAGTCATGTGTATAATGCAATGGGATAGTCATATAAACAGGTCAAAATGTGTATACTGCAATGGGATAGTCATATAAACGGCTCACTAATTTGTATTCTGCAATGGGATAGTCATCTAAACAGCTCTAAAATGTGTATACTGCAAGGGGTTAGTCATCTAAACAGCTCTAAATTGTATATACTGCAATGGGATAGTCATCTAAACGGCTCTCTAATGTGTATTCTGCAATGGGATAGTAATCTAAACAGTTCCAAAATATGTATTCTCCAATGGGATAGTCATCGAAACAGCTCTAAAATGTGTATTCTGCAACTGAATAGTCATCCAAACAGGTCTAAAATATGTATTCTTCAATGGGATAGTCATCCAAACGGGTCTGAAATGTGTTTTCTGCAACGGAATTGTTATCTAAACAGGTTCTCAACTGACGGTAATGTTTTTCATTTCTTGCAAAAGAATATTATTTTTATTAATGACGCTTTACTCAATCATCCAATAGTCCACCAGCTGTCTATTCACAATGAGTACAAGAGCAGTTTCAATACTTACAAATATATGCTGCTGTGCATTGAAAGCAATTAGAACGCTTTTCCTTGCCATCGTTATTTTTTTTTAATTCTCCTCGCTTTATTTTGACAGTTTTTTGAGATCTTCCAGATCTCTTTCGTCGCTCGCTGATAGCACCACCATGTTAAGTTAAACAATTAGATCTTCTCTTTACTTTTTTGTATAATCTCAGTATTATTTTTCCTATAAGACCAACTGTTTTTGTTTTTGTTTCAATTGAGAAACAAAAATTTGTTTTTACTTCTTAGAAATGTTTAATAGCACTGTTTTCGATTTCTCATATTAACTGAATTTCTGTTACTATTATTTAGTAATCTTAGATTTACAGCAGGTGGCCATAAATGTTAGGCACCGAGTGAAGATTGAACTCCTGCAATACAAGTTTTCGTCAAAAAAGGGAACAGCTTGTTACCTTTCCTTCTACATCTCTATTTAGTAGAAACTGCGTTTGGGCAGTCATGCGATCTTTAACGGCCAGACAACAAAGTCCAATCTATACAAAGCCCTTGAACTGATTCGGATCCATTTCTCAGTACAAGTCATTATTCGATCAAGAAATGGATCATTCGAATTTCAAATATTCAGAACCGAACACACTTCAACAAGTAGAATCCATTTATCGAGTTTGTTTACCTTGTCAGTTTTCTTGACATGATCCGATATTGTTGAAATGCTGATACCCATTATCTGAGACATTTCTCTGACATTTTGACGTAGGGTTCAACTAGTGTTTTCATATGTTGATTTTTAATTGCAGATGGACGTCCTCTACCACTCAAATCTTCAAGACTCGTATCCCCACTGCGGAACTACATGAACCAACGCCGTACTCTCCGATCAAAAGTGGATCCTTCAACTCATGCTCTGTTAATGTGGGCAGCAGATTCGGAAGCATTGTAACAACGCTTGAAGTCATACAAAAAAAATAGATGCACCTCTTTTTTACATGTTCAAGATGATGGGTATATCATTTTTAAAGTTGAAACAAGGTCTAATCAATTTACAGTTGAATTGGCTACATGTAACCGTAAGTTCTATGCACTTCTCGCCTGTGGAACTGAATTCTGGCTGCATGCTTTCCAGTTAACGTTAATCAACAAAAATGTAAATGCAATGTCAATCTTTAACTTATGTCTTCCTGCTCACAATTCTATTACTCTTGCTCCTTAGTAATGGTGATCTTCTAAGCGGAGTTTAGATGTGGCATGAAGCCAAAAGTATGTGGGTACCCAGTGAGCATCGAACTCACTACTCAATCGTAAAATGATCCAGGAAGACAGTCTTGCTATAATACCACATCAAAATGCCCAAGAAATTTACTAAGCGTAACTTAATTGTAGCACAAGTATGAGGCACCTATCGATGATGGAACTCTCTACTCAGTTGTAATTGATCTAGCAAGACAAGCTTGTTAATCATTACACCACGTCGAAGTGACCACAAATGATTTTCTAAGCGTAGTTTTGATGTGGCTCAAGACTGGAAGTATGGGGCACCCAGCGAAGATCGAACTCATTACTCACTCGTAATTGATCTAGCAAGTCAAGATTATTAACCATTACACCACATCGAAGTGCCCAAGAAATTTACTAAGAGTAGCTTAGATGTGGCACAAGGCCGGAAGTATTAGAGCACTCAATGAGGATCGAACTCACTACACAATCGTAAATTGATCTAGCAAGACAAGCTTGCTAACCACATCGGGATACCGAAATTATTTTCTAAGCGTAGCTTAGATGTGCCACACAGACGAATTTGTGAAGCACCTAGTAAGGATCGCTTCTCCTTAGTAATGTTTCTACTTTCTAATTCATTCACACCCAGTAACCCCTTGCGTTTTAGTGGTCTTACTTGGGGTAAATCCGATTTTAAAAAAATTCTGAAGGAGATTGATATATAATTAACAATCAGGACACTTTAATCATTAGGGATAAGTAATATAATTTCGTGCAACTATTATAATAATATATTAGAATACAATTAAAATGCTTATTCTAAAATCAGACATTACTTTCCGAACAACGTAATAGAAGCACGAATTAAGAAGATTTCCTATGTTTTAATATTTTTTTTTAAGAATTTGTGTCGTCTCTGAAAAGAATAACCCGAAATGAATGAAGTAAAAGAAAAGAAAATAAACTGCACATAAATCTCAACAAATTCCTTTGGTGATGTGTATAACATTAGCGCTGAATGTTGTAGATGAAACATGACTGACTTTGTGAAATTCATTGAGAAAAAGAATAAAGTACAAAGGAATATTTCACAGTATGGATCAATTAAATCAATTAAATTCGTCTAATGCGGTACATAGGAGCTCAACAGGCGCGATTCGTCTGTCCTGTAATAATTCGAGTCGGATTCGAAAATTGTTCCTTGTGAATGACAAAGAATAAAAGAAAGAAGTGGAGTTATTGAGTTAATATTACTGCCAGATAACATTTATATCTTTGAAAGAAAAAGGACAGAAGGCCGATGTATGCATATATATATATATATATATATATATATATATATATATATATATATATATATATATATATATATATATATATATACACAATAAGAGCTCTAAAAGTGAATAGATCAGCGACCAGGGTCAGAGTAGGTCAAACGCTATCACCAGAGAATGAGTCCCGGATTTGGATATTAATCATATGACTACGAAGACTTGACAGATCCTGGTAGGGTGCAAAAGTTAGAAACGTTTTAATTACACGCCTTATTGTCTACTCACTTACGGAACCAAAGAATATGGCTGTGTAATGACTTTACAACTCTGCGCTATTATCAATTTTGTGTTATTTTTTGTTGTAGGCTTTCAAGTATTTTATATATCCGTTCTTTTTACGAAGCGTTACTTCAACTTGTTATTGGCGGCGACAAATTGAAAAAAAAGAAAATTTCTAAAGCAAAATGGCTGTACGCATAGACAAACACACGCGCGAGTGCGCAGAGACAAAGACGAGTACATAGGTTCCTGAACATATATATATATATATATATATATATATATATATATATAGATATATAGATAGATAGATAGATAGATTATGATGACTAATCTCGTCTTCATTCATGTGCTGTGTCCCTTCTAAACATGGACAATCATGACTTACCACAATTTCCTACAATTTGTATCTTTACACAATGTTTCTTCCCATAATAGCTCTCGCACTTTCTGTCCTGTTATCTATTTATACAAGCTCGTATTTCCCTCTTGTTCTCAATATGTCCTGTGAGTATCACATTCTCCAAGCCGTCTTTCCTCATTCTGTCCTAGAAGGTTCAACTATCTCTTTCTGCAAGTACCTTCTTTCTCCATTTTCCATAAAACTACTTGTTGCTAATATGGTGACTTTCTAAGCGTAGCTTAGTTATGGCACAAGGCCGAAAGTGTGGGTATCCAGTGAGGATCGAACTGTTTTAATTGATTTAGCTTGCTAACCCTTACACCACGTCGAGGGGCCAAAAATCATTTTCTAGGCGTAGCTAAGTTGTGGCACAAGGCCGAAATTATGGAGCACCCAGTGTGTATCGAGCTCATAATTGATCAAGCTTGCTAACATTGCATCGAAGTACCCAACTTGTTGCTAATATCTTCCGTCAATGTTATTCTCAACCTTCTTCTCTTGATCTATGTCCCTGTTAACTGAAATCTGGGATTCATCTGTCAGTATATTGTCCAGTATTCACTATAATAATCCTTCCTTAGTGCCATTAGATGCCACCGTGGAAAATAGAGACACGGCTTCTGTGTTTCTACAGGGTGATTGAAATGTAACTCCCTATTTTATACATGATGGACTCTCTCATCTTGTAAAAATTATAGTTAGACAGGAGAGTCCATCATACGTAAAATAGGAAGTTACTATTCAATTATCTTGTGTATCAAGTAGGTTTTGACGGGGTAGATTTGCAAATACATTACGCCCTTCTAGAGTGGTTGCAAATCCAAGGCTAGCAATCTTAGTTTTCCTTGTTATTTAATCCATAGCTGGGGAAGAAGAGATGCATTCATACCTTTCCCAAGAGTTTTTCAGCGAAGGTGATCGCAGTTTGAACTCGACACACCGATTCACTACACAATTCGTTCATCCATCATATAAGATTGATTAACATTGCAATTCAGCACTCTTTTATTTGTTTTGTTTTATTTTTCTGTTTATCATTTGAAAGGTATCATCTACTATTCCAATGCGCCTTCGAATTTCTGTGACACAGTTTCTCTTAAAATATTTTCCAGATAGGGGACATGCCTAACCGTTTAAGATTGACGTGGGTGTTGATATGTAAATCTGTGATACTGAACGTGATATTTACTATAGACCAATTTCGTTCACCAAAATAAGACATACATGTTAAACAATTAAGATCAGAAGTTAAAAAAAAAACATGCTAGAAAGCCCTCTTATATGCTAGTTATATTTTTGAAAAACCTCACTTGGTTGTCTCATGTCAATCATTGTCCAAACTTTCTCTTTTCTATCTTTGATAATAATGTTTACGAGTTTTACTTGTATTTTTCGATCTGTGATGATAGGATAATCCCAGATGATGGCAATTATTATTATTATTATTATTATTATTATTATTATTATTATTATTATTATTATTTCCTGATTTGCAGTTTGATATAATTTTTATCAAGATTTTAAATGCAGTAAGGAAGTTATTGAACAATGAATACGAAAGCGATATTGATTAATTTCTTTTTATATCTCAAACAGTAAGTGTTTTCCTAGGATTTTCTTAGTATATATGTATCAGTATTCCTTTTGATAGTTCCTAGTGCTCCAGGAACTACTAGAATAACAGTTGTATTTAAATGCCACGTTATATTCAGAGAGTTTATCAAATTATCAGATATTTTACTAATTATTTTAATGAGGTGTTAGGATTAAGCTCTGTGAAGTCTCTTTTGACTATATCCAATCTCTTAGCTTAGCTTAGACATATAAAATAAAGTCCCAAAATAAAACACCATTAGCTTTACGAAATGATGTTTTTTTTTTGGTTTTTGTTTTTTTAGCTCATAACATTTTTGGAATTTGTTAGATTCTAATGTTGGCTCCTAATGTGTATAGAAACGATATTTTCAATTTCCCCCATCCCTTTAAATACGTGCTAGGTAAGATCTTGTTAACAGTTTTTGATCTTGAGACATAAGGATAAATCCTTCAGTTTTCGGTTTCAACCCAGTGCTGTTCAAGCACTGATGAGTCAGGTTTTTATTGGTATCAGAGTCTTGTGCTGGTAATGGACATCGGCCATGTAAGCGGTTGGCTTTCCACTTGATTTCTAAGTGACTTACACTTGCTTTCATTTACTCCCTGTTGTGTTGGGATTTCGCCTTCTCTATTTCACCATTAATTTGTCTGAATTTTTAACTTTCTTTAATTATTGGTTGTACCTTTTGAGTTGAGACATGCTATTAAACAAACATTAATTTTCAGTTAGTAAATATTTCCGGGTATCATTCATGGTTATTGTTTTAGAATGCGATTTTGCTGTTGTTGTTGCTGCTACTGCTGCTTCTGCTGCTGATGATGATGATGATAATGATGATTTTGTCGTTTTTTTTGCTGCCTTTGTTATATTTCACATTCTTCATGTAATGTATTTCATTGGAAGAAGTCGAAATACATCACATTCTCTTCTATATTGTTAAACTAATATTCGTATCGTAGAATTTAGATGGTTTTAATAAATAATTAGATGCTTTTAATAATACTAATGATAATAATAATTGGTATTTTGTGGATGCTTCCCCGAACAATACAAACGGATCCTTTTCATATCTAGGACCAATCGATATCTATACTCTCTTCTGCCTCCTCTTACGTTCATATTACACGCGTCATTCAGTAACCTTGTGTGGCTTTTCATGAGCGAATGGCGGATATAGTTGAGGAGTATCATGTCCAGGTATCGAGAAAGTTTTTAAATGCTCAAATTGTGAGGCAGCAAAGTCAACTTGGCAGTTACATCTAGATACTTGGGAACACTCTCAATCGGAGACCGTCTGCGCAGATTGGGTTACCCAACCGGAAGGTACTTCTAAATGGACCCGACCTGCAAGGTTACGAGATGCTTTTATTAAAACTTGTCACCATATTGCGCACATTTGTCTATGTCGCAGGCGAAAAAGGCATGGGCAATACGCAAATAGTTCCTATTACACCATTCTTCATACTTTTTAAAAACTTTATCAGTCCATAAAGAATTTTAACGTTTCCTAATTTTGAAACGTTTCTGTCACTACCTGCATTTTAATCTTTATTTCATTGTCTATTCATATCCAGCCAGCAAGACTGTTTCACTGTGTCCCTCTTTTGTTACCCCTTTCCCTCTTTCGGGCGTTAAAAATACTTTTACAGTCTTTGAGACGGGTTCCTCACACCAAAACAAGGACAAAGGTTCATATGTCTGTAAATCCTTCGTTTTTGAGGTATTAACTTTAAAGAAAGTTTACAGTAGATGGCTCTGTGTTGCCAATTAGACTCGGTTAAATTTGTCATTTGTATACATTTGTGGCTAGTGTGTCTTCAAAGTTTGACGTGTGTAGTAATGAGTTAACTGAGAAATGTTTCATTTAACAATGGCAGGATATTCATATGGTGAGCAGACAGATATGAATTTTATATACGGTTGCGTGAATGTTAATGGACGCAAGGCTGAACGGCTGTAACAATTTGCGTTTCCAGACAGAAGTCAGCTGAGCCGTTAAACCATTCCTGTTGTTTTACGTTGGCGTTGCTGAGACAGGATCCCTGACACCATAAACTATTGATCGAGGAACACCGCGATCCGCGTGAAAAGAAGGAATGAAAAAAGAAAGGTTACTTGACGTGTGCTGATAGCTGGATCGTCTCTGACAGTTTATAGAATGTAACCCTAGCATGTGGTACATCTCATAGTATCGCATAGAGGAGACTTCAAGAGCGTCTCCTGTATCCGTATCATTTGCAACGTGTGCAGGGTCTTTTACCCACTGATCACTCGTCACGGGAGAACTTTTGCGGATATATATTTATATGGATTTTTGTCCCTGTTTTGGTGTGAGGAACCCGCCCCTAAATTTTGTAAAAGTATTTTTGATACACACTATATATGCATTTATTTTTCCATTTCATATGGTTTTCATTTTTCATAGCTTTCTTACCCCCAACTTTTCTTTTTTCATTCCTTCTTTTCAAGTCTTCCTCCACCCCACTTGCTTTTCCAAATTACTTTCCGTTTAATATGTACGTTTCTCGGTCAGAAAACCTATTTCCAGCTCATAAAGGTCGGGAATCAAACAGATACTACATTTTGATCCTAGATAGAAAAATGTAACTGTGATAAATAGAAACAAACAGAATCATACTTATTATAAAACCCAGGTTGTGTGTGTGTGTGTGTGTGTGTGTGTGTGTGTGTGTGTGTGTGTGTGTGTGTGTGTGTCTGTACGTTTATATATTGGATCGGATTTCCTACATTTTTCAACCAATTTCAGCAAAACTTCACAGGACTACGTAAAATTACCTTGCGGTGGTTCTGACAGCACCAAAAATTGGAAAAACACAATTGTTTTTGCATGAAATCAATTTGAAAACACGATTAAGAAGCATCGCTGAAATGAATGAAAGGGGGACAACTCATATCGAGTTATACTTATTATAAAACCCAGGTTGTTTGTGTATATGTATTCGTTTATATATGGGATCGAATTTCCTACATTTTTCAACTGATTTCAACAAAACTTCACTTTTTTTTTGGCAGGTAGTGTTTCTTATTGTCTTGCACACTTTTTTCTTTATTTTTACATTCAGAATGCTTTAAAAATTCCATTTACAAGACAATTGTTTATAATAAAATTCTATTCAACTCATAAAGATTGAAAACAATGTTTTTGTTTGAGTTTGTGTTTGACGAATTCGTAAAAAAAATAAATAAATAAATAAACTAATTAAGACATGCGTGTCCGTCAACCTTAAACAATAATCTTTGTCAATTTTATTTTTCAGTCTTTATGATGGTCGATACTTGATCTATCTCTTACTGTTACATCCCCGGGCAACGCCGGGCTCTACTGCTAGTATTAGTATAAAGGGCATCCCAAAAGACGCACAACCATTAAAAAAGTATGTAACTTTTATATTTATTTACTATTTTTCTGTGTATGACAATATATTATTTATAAATTTTATTGGCTTAATTAGGAAAGATGATGACATGCAAATATTCACTAGTTTAAAAAGGGCTTTTTCAATCCAATTTTTCGTCACCCTGTATATTATTATTTACTTATTTTTCTTATAAAATTATCAAACGCATATTCAAACTTATGGAAGGTTTGTGATTGATTGTAAATATCCTTTTATCTGTGCATTTGGATAATGTCACTTTTTGTTAAAAGTGTTAATTTTAGACTTGTGGCTCTAACCTATATCAAATTTTGGAGGCCGTTGTTCATAAAAAGCAAATACGTCAGAATTTTTACCAAAAATAAATATGAATTATGAGTTTTTTTAATATCCCTGCTGATTGTAAGGCGTTTAACCGAAGTAGTTTATTTTTTCAAAAATTAATGATAATAATAAACAGCAATGGAAGTATACTATTCTTCAAATCGGCAACCCGAACTAACTTTTAATTTTTAAACAGCCGGTAAAGGTTGCACAAACATGGACGCTAAACGGTTGTAAAACAAGAAAATTCACTTTTTAAATAGTAATTTTTATGCTTATTTTAGCTGTAATTATACGCGAAAACTATGAAAATGGTGTATTCACTGAGTTAATTTATAAAAATAAAGGAAATAAAAGAAATGCTACGTTGCTATATTTATCATTTTTAACAGTATGATGTACCTTCAAATATTACATGCAAAATGATGTTGTATATTCTTTGCACGAAGTTGTCACCATTTTTTACCTCGTCAAGAAGTATATATGCAGACATCTCACTATTCTTGACTTGCTCTTGCAACAATCATTTTCGCACAAAAACACATGTGAAAAGAACTAGAACAGGGCCGTCTGGAGTCCTTTGACTTGAATCTTACTCAAGGAAAACTGAATTCAAAATCAGCTTGAAGAAGGATGGGTTCCGCCAGGCTACGTTACTCTATACTTCTTCAGACTTCTACACTTGCTGGAGTATATATGGTGCTCTTCATGAGTTTACGTAATGACGTAAGCTTATGAATCATAGAGTTACTAATTAGACATTAGACCCGAATCATGAATGGTGATTTTCTTAGCGTTGCTGAGATGCGGCACAAAGCCGAATGTATGGGGAATCCAGTGAGGATCGATCTCACTATTTAGTCGTAATTGTTCTAGCGAGATAAACTTGCTAACCATTGCATCAAGTCGCAGTGAGCAAATCATTTACTCAGCGTTGCTTAGATGTGGCACAAGGACGAATGTATGGGGCACCAAGTGATGATTGATTTCGCTATTCAGCAGTAATTGTTCTGGCGATACAAACTTGCTAACCATTACATCTTATCGAAGTGCCATAGTAATTTTCTAAGCTTAACATAGACGTGGCATGAGGTCGAAACTATGAGGTACACGGTGAGAATCAAACTCACTACTCAGCCCTAATTGGACTCGGATCATGAATAATTGAGGCCTGCATCGTTAGAAAAACTTTATACCATCAACTGATGATAACTGCTGAAATTCAATGAAATCTAAATGACGATGCCAACCACTTAATGGTTAAAGAGTGAAAACTATTCAGCACGTGTCTATTTCTATTTTGGTCCCTAGTTCCCAATTATTCATTCATAAGTGAATATGTTTATGCCGGTTTGTCTGAATACAGTCGACATTGAGTAAGAAAAATCTCCACAAGTCCTCATAGGCTGAAAGAAATTTTTTTTCACTAACATTGTTTAGCCAACACAACACGCTTAGAAACACGTGTTTTTTTCTTAAATTCAGCAAGCAGCTGTTCCTACTTACTTAAGGAGAGCAATAATCTCTCATCTCTGTAATAAAACTCTCAAAAGGTATTTGCTATACGAAAAGAAAGCTCAATAAATCCTGCATGATCCACAAAGACTGTAACATCCAGACTAAAGTAGGCTTTTCCGCATAACTGTCAAGGTGAATCCATTCGTAGTCCTGTCCAGTTTGCTTACAAGCACGGTCAGATGTTTTTGTCGCTTTGGAGATTTATAGGATTTTGATAAAATTCATTTACTACTGATTTCATCCTCTGTCGGCATATGTTTGATGTCGTGCCCATTGTGAGGTGAGCTGGACTATTTCGGACAAGTACTTCGTGTCCGAAAGAGACCCTACGGTGGGCATAGAAGCCATTTCTTTTTGATAACTTTGAGATGTTTTGACAGCACACGATTTGATGCTTTTGTTACCGTTCTCTCTTTGACTTGACCACAGGCAAGGATAATCAGCTAACGGCGAACACCTGTTTTATGGGGAATTCAATAAAGGTGGTGTGAAAAACTGAGGTGATCCGTGATAACCTGTACAGTGTTGAAGTGAAGTGACCTACCGGGAGGAAATAAAAAGACAAGAGGTGCGAACAAGGAGTTTCTAATAACGGTGAGAGAAAAGATAAAAGAAAAATGCTTACAAACAGAGGGAATGAAACAAGTCAATGGCAGGTGGGGGAATACAGACCGGAATAAAAAAAAGGGGTAATAAATCGACATAAAGTTGGAGGGGTAAAGGAATATTCATAAGATTAGGGAGAGAACATGGAGGACAAGTTACACATACATACACTATGTGAGTCAAAATTTCTGTGCGTCTAAGCAGGTTATTTATTCAAACTAAAATAAAATTCAAACCTGTTCTAAATACTTCAGAGACGTACTCTCAACTCTCTTACTTACAAACACACACACACTTTCTCTCTCTCTATATATATATCTCTCTCGATATATATATATATATATATATATATATATATGTTTGTGTGTGTGCGTGTATGTGTGTGTGTGTATGTATTTTACTTTACTTTTTCGTGATATTTATCTGTTACTGGAAAAAGGAAATACAGCATCGATTCCTGTCGGAAGCCCATTTTCCTTCAATAGGACTTCTCGATCACTAGCTCACAGTTTAAAAAACTAGGCTCATTTACACAAACAAGAGTATCAACTAAATATAATGTTTAATACACACACAAACATAGAGAACTTTCTGCTTTCATAATCCATTTTAAAAGATATTTCGTTTTTTTTTTCAGTTATGTCAGTTGCATCGTTTTTCAGATATTGCGTCTTCACACCTCATGTTAATTTTTAAAGTATAGCGTTTTTCGTGTCAGTTCGTGTTCACGAGTCATTTTTTATTTTTCTTCTGCCTTTATTGTTTTACTTTTTTACTACAAAATAAAAGCGTTTAAAAATATAAATTAGAAAAGAGGTTCCATACAAATATATTTAATAAATAATATGCAAATAAATTGAAGTTTTTATATGGAAATAAATTGAAATTTTTATTTACACACACACACACACACATATATATATATATATATATATATAATCATTCAGTCATTCTGTGTCGCTACTAGATAGTAAACGTGCCCGCTTTCTATTGTTTTTCTGTGGCGCAAAATCACCCTCTTCACTGGAAATATTTAATGGTAATATATCTTCATGTTCATCTTGAATAAAATTCACATCTTGTTTTCTTTTGTTTCACTGAATACGAATTCGGTTATCAGACATTGTTATTTCGTTTTTGTTAGTTCTTTATATGATTCTTCATAGCGCGCCTACATCATTTTCAAATAATATTGGAATTGCATAGCTCACCATTGTTATTATTTCTAAGAAAATGATTTCCAATTTATTGGCTATTTGGAAGGCTTCTAGAGATGAATTTGCAGATAGTATAACCACCTCTTCATCATCACTACTATATACTAACATCGTATCATATACATTCTATGGAATACTATTTATGTACAGTGCGTAGGTCCAGCCCTCACCGAAGAGTGTGGGTTCAGTATACGGAAAATAGATTGGATTCTATTTTACTTCGCTAAATTGTTACTTAATCATGTTACGTAGAGTCTCGGCATTTTGTAAATTATAATTGATTGATGTTACTTAATGTCATACATATTAAAATATTTTTTTTTCAATCTTGTTTAAATGCACTTTTAAGACATCGAATTTTTGAAGCTATATATCACCATCAATTGATTCGAGTGCGGCAAGAAGTGAAATACCATTTCAATGTTTGTCGTTCAACACCTGGTGCTCATTTTGAATGCATACAAGTTGAACAACCTTAGAATAATAAACTTTGAAACTTTTCCTCTCTAATAATGTGGTGAATGTGTTCCAGTCTCTTAGCATTTACTTTTATTAAATCTCCAAAATCTACGCTTTCTTTTTGAATAACCCTGTATATAACCACGAAAAATTGAGGAGATATTTTCTCATTTTTCTTTATCTAATTCTTGTTTTGAAACATTTTCAAAAATCATGTTTACAATAGAATTATGCGGATTATTAAGAAAGGTGAAATTTATCGGAGAAGTGGGGCATTGCGTGTCCAAGAAGATTTTAAAAAGAAATCATGATATATGGATGTGTATATCAAAGAAAGAAAGAAAAGCAAATGATCAATGATTTGCCGCTTCTTCTTACAGCGCTGGCGTTTTCTAGAATATTTTGGAAACCTCCCATTGCTCATATTGAAATGCATCATTAAATCTGGATTTATGAAACCACATCCAGATGTATGGTTGAGGGCTGACACTTCCGCTTTGAAAAGAATATAATACTGAAATTCAAGAAGCCCCCGTTTTCCACTTGTCGACTGAAAACTGCCTGTCTGCTTATTCCACACTAACACCGGATGTTTTCAAATTATTTTTTTTCTTTAAGAAAATGTTGGTCTGGATTGAAAGTCGTAGCTAAATACTACCAGATGACAGGATAGGATTAAACTTTTTTTTTCTCAGCTTGTCTGCTGGGTAATGTATAAGTTATAACATATTTACAAGCATGCATAAGTTTCATTATTAATATTACGAAATTATTTGAACACATAAATATATATTAGATCATATTTAGTGCTTTTTACATAGATAGAATGCATCAATTCTAGGAAGAAAGAGTTGGGTTTTTTTTCATACATGTAGATCATGTATTAATTACAGGAATTAAAGGCATATTTGAACCGTAAAGGCTGTAAATGAAAGGTTAGTTGATAGGTGCACTGGAAGCAATAACGGTGAAAGAAGAAACATTAGCGTTCGAAATAGTCACAAAAATTAAACTAGTAACACAAATCTGACAGTTACTATTAATAAGAATATATTAGTCGTGAGAATTACAACTACTTATCATTTTTTAGTAGCATTAACTGCAATTATTGTCTGTAAAATGGCTGATACTAATCTTCAGGACAGTGATTCGTTACGCCTTCTCAGGTTAACTCTGATATTAAATTGAAAGATTATATTAAATCAATTGCGAGGTTAGCTGCTAGGAAAGTTGGTTCACGATGTCATGCTAGACAATTGTAATCACCCAAATCTCTCTTGCATATTTATAAGTCTTCCATTCGTTCATGCTTAGAATATTTCTGCGATATATAGTCTCGTGCTCCTGCTATATATTTAGAGATTCGTGATAAAATACAAAAAACAACATGCAATGTCATTGGTCTTGACTGGGCATCTTGGATTCCATCATTTTCCTACCGCCGTAAAGTAGTTTCACTGTATCTTTTTCTATAAATAATTTCATGGTAATTGTTCTGATTAACATTCCTATATGGTACCGAGACAATGAATTTAAGCGCAATACTAGATTGGCTGGCAGATCATATCATTTTTCAGTTGAAATGTCTAGATGTAACCGTACATTCTATGCTAACAGTTTCTTTTTTTTGCACATTTCGCTTATGTAACTCTCTTTCGGCTACATGCTTTCTAGTCAAATTAAATGCAATATCAATCATTATCTTGTCTTATTAATTCATGTCAATTTATTGTTCACGCTCCTTAATAATGCTTTTTTTCCTTATATTCTTTCACACTCAGTAACACTCTGCGTCTTAGAGGCTTTGTTACCTTTCTTGATGTGAGATGATTAAACTAAAAAAGAAATATCGGAATATAAAATAAAACTACTTACTGTGTAAATAACTCGTATTTTTTAAATCTTATTCACTTTAATCATTATTAACTTAAATCATTATGCACCGGACGGACGCACCACACAAGCTCGCACGCACGCACGCAATCCCAGACTTTTACTATAAGATAGATAACTACACAACAATTGGTTAATACAATTAAAAATTTCAGAGCTTCAAATTGTATTCTACAAATGTTAAGAAAAGACATTGCGTATGTATTTGCCATGATTGGTTTCATCAATCGGTGTGTGTTAATGGCCAATAAATATTATGTTGCCTCTAATTGGACAGAGAATTGGAGTTCATTTGCTTCTTTGTGAATTCTCAAATGTCAGCGGCTAAATTTGGTGGGCATGTTTGTAAACAAGAAAGTAGCTTTGCTCTATTTTCATTATACAATGATTTCTACTTCAGCCATATCACGCACAGTCCTGAGTATGACGAAAAACTACATCCGGTAGCAAGGTCTCTAATCGGGAGGTTTTCAGGAGCGTGGATAATTGCTGTTGTTCCCAAGTCTATTCTGACCCTGGGTGGTAGCACCAGTTAGGGCTCCACATATGAGAACTTAGTTAACCGCCAAATTGAGGTCAAAGTACTATCAAAGTATAAAAATAGATTTTTATAATAAGAACACCAGCAATACATTTTTGAAAAAATATTACCAGCAATACATTTGACTAAAAAAAATAAACACTAATAGGTTTGACTCTTGACAAAAACTCTCTTTACAAAAATACGTCAATGAAACCTGACCTACAAAGTGATTTCTTAGAAAGAATGCATATTCTATTCATACAAGCATATCGGAAAAATGTTGTCTGCATTAAGTAACATATTGAGAGGTGTTGATATACCGTAAAACATCATAAACCAAACCATATCGTTCATTAATAAAATTGTGAAGGATTTCTAATTGATTTTCCTCATTATCCTTCCCATAATTTTCTTGACTAATGGCATATGAATAATATATAGATATATAATATAATATGTAAATATCAATTTCTAGACAATCCCTCCAGCTTAAACTCAATTGCTGTTAATATCAAAAGCATTCTGGATAATCACTGTCCAGTGAGATTATCTATAGATGTTGAAATCTATTATGCTTCTGTTTTACAGACGTGGTATCCACACCCCATGTCTAAATATCTTTTGTACTTAGTTTTAAAATAAGAGCTACCCTGCTCCGACACTAGTTACCAGCCATAATAGATAGCACAATCTACCCTGCGTTAATGCGTAACTGCGGGGAAAAGAGGTACATCATACCACACCCAAGTATATTTCTGCGGAAGAGAGTGTAAGAATATCGAACGGGATTTGAACTCGGGTTACCAATACCGAAACTGTTTCCGCTAACCCCTAGCTGTACATGCTATGCCATAATTAATGGAAATTCTTTGAGATTGTAGTATGTCATAAATGTATTTTAAACAGAGTCAAGGGGGTAACAATATTCGATTTACTGTCCAACGATTTTCTCCATGAGATTGGGAATGTGACCGTTGGTCATCAAATGCGAAGATTTCTAAATGAAACCAGTTAGTCAATCACTGTTGTAATTATCAAAGGTTTACTTTATAAATTTTAGTATTTCAATGCTTGTATCATTTAAATCCGTACAGTAACTAAACAAAAAAAATAAAATATCGAAAGAAGATAAGAAACTTTACAGGTAACAAAAAATAATAAATATGTGAAAGGTCACGATCGCCTACATTCCAAACGATCCTAGCCTATACTCTTTTTTGAACAATTGTGTTTAATCTATACAAGACCCAAGACACACTCGAGGTAAAGTTTTCCAGAATAAAAGGTACAACCCCAAATAAGGTGATAATGCCACCAAGACGCAAGGGGCCACCAAAAGTGGAAGAGAAGAAAATTTTTTAGAAGCAATCTGAAATCCGCTACTAAACAGGAAATGAGGAGTAAAAACCTCTACTCCTTTTCAAAAGATCGCGCGGGGGGGGGTGAAACGGTTGATAGACAAACCTATCTACTTCTACTGAAAAATAAATAGTAAATAAAAGTTCTATATTTTAGGCTGTAATGTTAGAAGTATAGAGTGGAAGTAGACTTTAGAAGGAACTCGAAACCCAATGCGAAACAAGAAGACGACGTGGAAGACGGCAACGAAGAAAACGGCGACGAAGAAAAAAAAATTATAAAAAAAAAAAACTAATTGATTTTCGCGAAGTATATAAATCCATCCTCGTAACATTACCTAAGAGAACAGGTGCAAATGAATGCGAACTCCATAGAATAATCAGTTTAATAAGCCACATAATCAAACTAATGATGCGAATCCTGATTAATAGAACGTGAAACAGTATTAAACCGGAAATAGCATAAGAACAGTGCTGCTTTGTCAAGGACACCGGATATTCATGATCAGAATGATATCCTAGGGATCAATACAAAACCAGAAGGATGTGTACTTATGTTTTATAGATTACCAAAAAGAATTTGGCAAGGTATGGCACAAGTTATCTATTTGCCTGCTAGGAAAACTCGATCCATTTGGAAAAGATGTTAGAGTAAACCAGAACTTATAGTGGGAGCAAACCGCCTGCGTACAGACAGAAAAAAAAAGAATTTAGTAGCTATAAAAGAATAGAAAGGGACGCCTTCTCCTCATATTTATTTAATCTCTATTGCGAAGCTCTCCTTAGAAAATTAGATACCCTACTAGGATTTATCATTAGTGACCTTAATCTTAATACTATAAGATACGCATATGAATCTATGTTATAAGGCTGACTGAGAAAGGACACTACAGGACCTCCTAGAAAGCGAGAAAAATAAGATAGAGCAATTGCAAAACGATAGAAAGTATGATCATCAGCAAGAGAAAAAGCCCAAGATGTTAGTTACGAATTGGAAATATAATGATCTAGTAGGTGCATAAGTTCAAATATTTGGAAAGCGTTTTCACAGAGGATGGAAAAAGCGACACCGAAATCCGAACATATATTGGATGAGCGAAAGGCATTTCAAAAGCTAAGCAAGGTACAGAGAAACGGGAAAAATTTCGTTAAAAAAACAAAGAAAAGAGTGCTGGATTGTTATATGATATCCATCCTCTTATGTAGTAGTGAGTGTTGGGCAATATCCCCACAGATAAAGAAAAAAAACTATAAGCAGCAATAATGTGGTTCTACAGAAGGATACTGAAAATTCCATGGACGGAGCGTGTAAGCATCGAGGAAGTCTTAAAGAAAATAGCAACAGAAAGAACACGTATACTCAAAAGCAAAAAAAAAAACAGCTGAAATTCCTTCAATAAATAATGAGGAAGGAGGGCTTAGAAAACTTTACCCTCACGGGGCATATTGAGGGCAAGAGAGATAAGAGAGGGCTAATAATCATGTTTGAACAGACAGTAGAATGGTGGGTCGGGCTTTAGCAAAGGGAGAAAACTGCTAAGAGCTACATGAGATAAAAAAAAAAAACTTGTGGAAAGCCATAAAGCTATTTCCTGAAGGGACGCGGTACATAGAAGAAATGCTGATTTTTTTTACAATGCGCCATAATGATTATCAAAAGAACTATGATGATTGTGTTTATAAAACTTTGGTATTATTTCTCTCAGGAAATGCATGAATCGGTACTATCATTAGTTTCTTTTAGACACTCTTTTCTCTAGCGACAGTTTATAGTCTGATCAGAGATATTTCTTTGCAATTATTCAGATGGATGTCAACCTGATAATTGAACGTCTTATACGCGGAAATATACGGTGTATACATTACAGGTAGTAATGTTGCAGATATGGAGGAGGTCTGAAGAAATGGCCGTGTACTTTCAAACGTACCCTTGCGTTATTTATTGATAAGTTTCGGTTTTGGAAAAATCTAAATTGAAGCAAACCAGACGAAGATGATTCTCTGAATCGTAAAAGAAAAATGCAATAAAACTAAGATATTCTTTAATTAGAAAATCTTCTAATCGCTTTTTTGAATATGATATATTATGGACACTGTTGTCTTAAGAAAAAAAATTTCTATGTAGAATGAATTTTTACAGGAATTGTTGTTATTTTATTTCCATTATAATTAGAATAATTTATAACATTTCAAATCTTTTAAAAGTCTGTTTTAATGTGTACCGATTAGGTGATATTGTTAAGTTAAAACTATATTTAATCATAAATGGAAAACCTTATTACAATTTAGCTATCACCAATATTTTTAAAAGAATTTTACAATTTTTATATGTCTATAAACGTACCGATTTTTTGTAATAACGAAACACGACATTATCCGAAAATAAGAGTGAAAACTGCAGTAAAGTCAAAATCAAATTATCTAAAATTCAATAAAACATTAGATAACGGAAAATATTTTTCTAAATTATTAAGATTACTGGGTAGGTAAAAATTATAATAAAAAAGGCGCACACGTTATATTCCACAAGGTAAATATGACAGACATTGCCATTGTAGAAAAAAAAATTAGATAAACTTCCGTCTTTCAGTCAAGTTGTCAACCTGTGTACACCTTAAATAAACATTTATCACTGTGTTAAAAATGCATTTCTACGATACTTTGAACTTAAAGTAATATTTGTTTCAAATCAGATTAAGTAAACTTTAAATCAGCTAATATTCCTCAAATAAAGTTTCAGAAAAATATATTTTATTCTTGAAAGATGTTTTAATAAAGAGAATTACATCGTGATGACAGATGTCACTAAATGCAACGATTTTAGTAATTTCAAAACGAAAGCTAATTCCAGTCAATTTAAATTAATTTTAGAAAACAGAAAAATGTATTTTACTTACTGAAAATATTAATTTTATATATTAACTTGAAATTAAAACTAAAATAAAAGCTTCAAGAAAGATTTTTCATTTTTAAAAATTAATTTTGAACCTTAGGTATTGCGTTCCTTTGGAAGTTCCTAATATAAAGTTAACATTATTTTCCGAAATTATGGCAACACAATTTTCACAAAAACAAATCTTTTAAAGTGTATGACCTCAGGCTATAGGAAAACACAATTATATATTTTTAATTGACAAAACGTAATAAAATATGATACAAAGATAATCTTTTAAAACATTATGACACTGGAACTTATATTTTAGCGTTTCAATATCAATAAAATATTTCACGACAAGATTTGATTGATTTTTTTTTCTTTTTACGCCCTATGTACCTTTTGCCGATTATTCAAAACCCAAAAAAATATTAATAGACAATAAAATTTTTTTAGAGATAATAATGATTTACTGATATATTTCCTACTAATTATCCTATAACTGGAGGAGGAGAAGAGTTAAGTTCATACCTTCTCCAAATGTATTTTCGCATATGTAAATATAATGATCTCGCCTGGAATTAGAACTCATCTACCCAATTTCCAATCACGAACCGTTATCCAGTACATCGCACCAGGTATTCCCGAGCCGTCACCAATCTAGGTATTAACCAGGCTTGATATTGCTTAACTTCGGTGATCGTAGGAGAACCGGCTCACGAAAAGATGAGTATTTTTAATAATCCTAATATTTTCATTGAGAAATATGAACGTATAATTGAACGAGTATTGCACTAGTATTGTACTGGTATTGCTAGAAAACAAATAGTATTTTATTTAATAGTATTTTAAGTGATTGTACTAGTATTGCCAGAAGAAAACAGGTGGAAGCAAGGAACTATGGAAGATACCTGTTAGGCCTAAAAATGCACCTTGCTTTCACTGATGCAGATCTGTTAATCATGTCTTCAAAGTTCACATTTTCAGTTTCCTCTCTCCTCCACTTAGCAGCTTGGCGCATTGACTAAATAAACTAAATTAGCTTCAGCTTACTGAAAGGTCTCTTGCAGCTCATTATAGAAATTGCAGTTGTTAGCATAAGTTAAACAGGATTACGAAGATTTTGAAACTCGCACTCATTGACATATTGAATAATAAATTTTATAAGTTCTCTAAGTCTTAATAGATTGATATTCACTTGACTTGATAGCAGCATTCTGTATTCTAAAATGTCATCAGGTGATTTAGTGTTTAATGCTTAATTAACATATTTTATACTATAAATTATTTGTTCAGTATTCTCCGAGTGCCATAGATTCTATTTGCCATACACACAGTGACAGTAGTCGATGTTCGAATCCAGATAAAATTCAAGACTTCAAATACTGATTTAAAAAGCAACCTTTTTTACTTTGAAATTTGGCGGAACACAATATTTGAGTCTTATTCTCCACTACAGTAAACTTGCTAAATATCAGCAAGAATATAAGCTAGATAAATTTCACAGAACTACTACTGTTTTTAGCAGAAAACCCTCCTTTCGTAAAATGTTTGCATAAATGAAAATTTTGAAAGGATCCCATTTGAAAGACTATTTGAAACACAATAAAAAACATTAGCAAAATATTAAGGTCTATGATTTTTTTTCGAAGTCATCTTTGAGTTTTGAAATATGCAAGGATCTTGGATATTGTTTATTTTATTGATAAACAATGTCATTTTGAATTTCCTAAGGTAACATTTATTGCTGATATATAAAAACAAAATCAAGTTTTTTTAAAAAAAAACATCCATATCTCTTCAAGTCAATGGCTTTCTCCAGATTCTTATTTGAAAATATAGCGGTGTGGTTTGGAGCTGCCTTTTCCACGGTTTTGCGTTGTCATTTTTCTAGAGTGGTTACATAGGCTATCATGGCTCTCCACAACTTCCTTTCATTTAATAAGTGCAAACTGTGCATTGCCTATAATTCTTACTGGAAAATAATGGTGTGGATTATCGTCAACTTTTCAAATGTTTTGATTCCACAGTGGTCATTTTCCTAAACTGGTTTTCCAAGCAGTTATGACTCTCCACAACTTCTTTTATTTTAATAACTGTGAAGTGTGCATTTGCATGATTCTTATTGAGTAGCATAGTGGTGCTGTTTTACACGCTTTTGAATTCAAGGTTTTTTAAGAGATTGGCTGCCAACCAAGACTAAATAATTTTTCAGACTTCCTTCATAAGAAGAGAAAATGGATTTATGTCTTTCTAAATGGTATTAGTGTAAGTACAAACTGATTGACCCAGAATCTGAACTTGATTCATTGATTGCTTTTTTTCCGCGCCATTAATAGTCAATTCACCAGCACCTCCTTATGTCATAAAAGTGTAAAATCTTTTATCAAAATTTTCCTTAAGTTTTACAGAAATAAAATCATGCAGGCATTTTAATGAAAACTGACATTTCTCATTTAAATACACTAACAGCAATTATCAATCAACAGCTTATAATCAAAAGAAAACTAGACTAATTTGTACACTTTATTCAAGCATCATTAATGCATCAAGAGACTTAATTAATAACGCTCTAATGATTAATATTAAATCTGTTCCCATATGGCCGCAAATGCTACCTGCTTAATTACATATTTCCGACCGTAGCCAATGGTCGATTTCCGATTCTACATTCCTTTCGAATAGACAGACCGGGGGGGGGGGATCTTTGTTTTTTTTTTTTTAATCCAACCATCTTTTATATTTGGAACTCAGTTGTACAAAACTAGAATTTAAAAACTTATTTCCAAAAGAAGTTGTTAGTTGTTTGTATTAAAAAAAAAAAAAAAAAAAACTCTTACAGAATCGTCTTCGTTTGGTTTGCTTCAATGTAGATTTTTTCCAAAACCGAAACCTATAAATAAATAACACAACGATATTTGGGAAAGTACACGGCCATTTTTTCAGACCTCCTCCATAGGCGCAACATTACTAGCTGTAATGTATACACCGAATATTTCCGCGAATAAGACGACCTATAAATACCCCAAATAGTCCTTAAAATTTGGGGGTCGTCTTATACTACGATTCTATTAAAGAAACCTTAAATTCTGAGTGATGTTTGTGGGTAGGCTGACCTCGGCCTCGGTGCAATAATCAATAATGTAAATGAAAAGATTCATAATATTAAATAAATTCATAATAAAAGTAATAAAGCCATGTCTACCTTATATATTACTAGCATCACTTCATAATAAATTGCCTATTTAAAGAATAATTCCATATCAATGAAATCAAGTTGTATCCATGCAAACTCAACTGAGAAAATGTAAACATCGAGTTATGATTGCGAAAAAAAAATGTTGAAAATGTAATGTACTATTAACATGCACTGTCGTACTAATAAGCGGTATTTTGTGATTTTCGATGAAGTATAAGTAAATGGTCATTAGTATACCATGGCTGTTTGTAACTGTTTAGATATGGGAAAAGGACAGGAAGAAGAAGAATCAGTATTCGCAAGAGATCACGTGTAATGAATCGTAAACGAAACAATGATTTCCCTTTTACGGGACCGTGTGTAGGAAAAACATGATGTAGAACAGATTTTGGTATTTCATTTATTTTGAATTTCAAAAATTATAGCAAGTAAAATTTTCAGTAACAACATCTTTATATAATAAATTATCAGTAATCTTATACTACAGGTATAGGATAAATTCATGAAAATTTGCTATATTTTTACCTCGTCTTATCTAAAGGTCCCCTGATGCGCGATAATATACGGTATATGCATCTTGTTATAGGCATAATCTATATATGGGAAAATTATCCAATATTGTTAACATGGAAAAACTGCAGTTTTATGTAAATACAAGAAACTATAAATTATATGTGTAAAAATTGACATGCAAATGTTTGTAATCATTTTATATTTATATATTTACTTTTATGCGAATATTTCTGTTTCTTTACATTTGTGCATACACATATACATATATGAATACATACATTGCTTTATGATTATTGTCACTTCTTTGAAGAAGACCATTTCTTCACTTGATAAGTTTTGGTGGTCTTCATTCAAAATCTTATTTCCATCATTCATAGCAGAGCGTTAGTTCTGCTATGGGCCCGTGATTGTTCAGGCCAGCTTCACTTTTACAACACGTAAAGATGGAAACTTGCCTCTCCCTGTGCACAATAATATGACGTTTGAGTCCTGCAATAGATTTGCAAACCTTGTCACAAAACTAGAACAAGTAACATGCAAGTCATGGCTTTATACATTTTGTTTCAATCGGTACGATCCCATGCAAGGCATTAAAGCCACTAAAACACAAGGTTTTTCAGGATGTGTAAGAATTAGAAACAATGTACGGAAAGAGAAAAGAGTAATCAAGTGGACAGTAGGTAGCAATTAACGGTGCATTTAAATTTTTGCAGATTAAAGTTGGCTGGAAAGCATGTAGCTGGAAGGGAGTTTCACAAGCGAGAAAAGAAACTGTTAGCATAGAACTTACGGCTACATCTAGCCAGCTCAACTATAAATTGATGAGATCTCGACGCCAGTCTAGTGCTGCGCTTAAATTTAAAAAGTCTAGGTACCATATTGATGCATAGATACGCGCATACAAATAGGGGTGGATCAATAAGTCCGGAGCCGAATACTTAATTATAACTGTATTTGACCTGAAATTTGAACTGTACGTTTTATGTTATATAAAATTGCGTTAAGTGCATTGAGAAAAAAGAAAATTATAATGAAATATAAATAATTCTTATGTAATATTTTATAAATGATGATCTTTTTATCTTCATTTACTGACGAGTCTTATTGAGAAAATTGTTAAAAACTCTTGCAAATCACTATTATATAATAACAATGACTACAGCGTTTTTTAAAGGCATCACTGCAGTCCATTGTCAACAGACTGTCCCCTAATAAGGAATTTATAATGCGATGTCGTTAGTTCCGAAAAATCCGCGTTCGTTTCGCATTATTAATTGGCCAAAAGTAAATAGCGTGCCATTTGCAACTCTGCAATGCCTCCCACTTTCCTAATTATGTTAATGGTAATTTCACCCTGATTAGCTGTCTCACTATTTCTTCATTATCTTGTAAATGTTATTTCTTCTTCTTCTTCTTCTTCTTCTTCTTCTTTCGTTTTTTTTTTCATTCCCGGTTGTATAATGATGTCGCACAGAGTCGTGAAACCTTTTACCAATATCCGTCAATAAGACGCTGAGCGGATATGAAAACCAGCAGAATCAATCATGGGTTTGCTCCTCTAATAAAGCGCCGAGAATTGTGTTTACAGCAAATTACATCGGAGCCCATTGGTTGTTGCAGTCACATATCTGGTATTTTATTTTGCATCCGTTGTTCACCGGATCCCCACCACAGTCGTGGCAGGTGGTCGCTAAAGAAGGATACGGAAAAGGAGAAGAAGAATCCACAGATGAATGAAAGGAGGAAAAAACTAAATGAATGAAGAAATGAATGACCGGGCAGGAGGAAGCAAGTGTCAGGCACACGTCAGTGGTCAGTTGGACACGAAAACTGCGAATAATGAGCGTTATTTTCATGGGATCGATCGTTTGGATCCGGATTAGTGCTTTAGAAAGGCTTCTGATAAGTGCACACACAGCAGGGAAACAAAGTAATGGCTTAATACAAAAAGTAATCATTTTCTTTATTGCTAGAATTTAACTTGATACCAACTGTCCGTTGATAAAAAATGATGATGATGATGATATCTGTAAAATTCAAATGATCGACTCCTATACTTTTGAAAACTTGCTGAAAACATTTATCTGAAACATATCATCATAAAGTGATTTTCAAAATAACCAGCGATGTTCCATCATACAAAATAAAAAGATATCAGTAACACTATTTACACCATTCAGATCATTGTCCTCTTCGGCTGTTGTACGATCTTCAGGTAACATAAGTTGGAATTTCGAAATGAACCCTTTATTTAGTCCACTTTGGTAGATTGTTTTAATTCGACGTGCTATGCCTTTTAAAATTAAAAATTCCGTTTAGTAACTCAACACTCCAAGTTTTTATTTCCACTGTTGTTGCCAGGTATTGAACTCAAAACTCTTAGGGTCAAGTCACTACTTGGATTGCTCCCCCAAGAACACCTGGACCAGTGGATAAAAACGTTGGCTAAGTAATCAAAAGATTGATTTAACCCAAAGATTTGTGAGATTAATACCCGCCACTCCAGAGGAAACGCAATCTTGGAGAGAAGAATTACGAAAGGGTATTAACTGAAACTGAGATATCCAGAAAAGGCATAAAATGTGAAATTAGAACAATCTACCCCAGTGGACTAAATAAAGTGTTTGGTTCGAAATTCCAACGTATATCAGCTGTAGAAAGCCGGAGCGTACAACGTCCGAAACATCGAGAATTTGGAAATAAAGTTCGAACGATGTAAATAGTGTAAATAGTTACAATAAAAATATAGACAGAAGAAATCATCTTGCTACAACTATTTGTTTATACAACGTACAATATGTATTTTCAATTTTTTTTTATCTGTAGCTTTTACTGTAATAAAACAGAACATGCAAAGAAGCCGTCGTAAAGTTTCTTATTGACGCTCTGATCCGCGCTGTTTAGTAAGTGTTGCGTTCTGTGTCGTCTGTGGGTCCCCAAACTACTACATAAAACGGTATCAACGAAAAGGAACATTTTTTTACTCGTTTTATTAGGAGGGAGTGGTGGTAGCTTGGATTATAAGAGGCAGTAGGAGAAATGACATCACAGGAACGTATGTCGCATCTTGGCTCGGTGTCCCTCCGCGGGTAGGCTTAGCCGGTCTCTCAATCTGGGTGTGAGTGGCGTATCGACTCTTCAGAATTCTTACGACCTTCTGTTGAATTCATACCGTTTTGAACTTATATCCCAAATCCAGGCAAATGCAATCCATTACTCTCAGAATACAACGCCTACGAGACACTCCGGCCAACCTGAGTAGTTGCGATTAAAAGCAATTGAAATTACGATGAAAGAAATTAATAATGATGTGGGTGGGCATCATCTTCGTAGTACGGTCCATTGTATTAATTTTTAGGAATGGCAACAGAACGGATTGAAGAATATTCTGAACATATATTGTTCGGTTCAGTGTTCTTTCCAAAAATTCCAGAGATGAACAAGTGTTTTTAACTTACTTCTTTCCACCCAGGGATGTTGTCAGAAGTAAGCCCTAACAATGTTCGTCGTTGTGTGTGTGTGTGTGTGTGTGCGTGTGCGTGTGTGTGTGTGTGTGTGTGTGTGTGCAAACATCACATAAAACTGTTAACATCAAATAAATGCAGATTTTTGTTCTATCTATTTTATCTATTTCCTTACGAATGCAAATTCGAAACAAAATATGTTTCAATTAATGCCTACTACGCGTATACACGAATTGTCTTCTTTTTCTTATGTGCCGTGTCTTTTCAAAACGTGGACAACCATGACTCTCAACAAATTTTACAACCTTTGTAGCTCTTAGTAAAGTTTCTCTTTTTTTTTTTATCTCTCCTAATCCTGCCAACCAGTCACACAAGCTCGTTACGTAGGTTATGCACTGTTTACTTCTGTCCCTCTTGCTTTTAATATACCTTGTCAGTCTGAAATTTTGTAAGCCCTCTTTCTACATTATGTGTTCTAGAAATGTTAACTGTCGCTTTCAGATTCTAAATATAAGTGTCCTTCATCATTGCTCACGTGTTCACTCCATGCTATTCCCAGCATCCTTCTGTAGAAACCATATTTATGTTGCCTCAAGTCTCTTTTTCATGTGAAGAGAGTGTCCAGCATTCACTTCCATATAGGAGTGCCGATATTACATAACAGTTCAGTGTTATTTCCTTTGTTTCTAACAACATTTTCCTATCACCTAATGGTTTTCTTTTTTGGAAAGTATCATTCTCTAACCCATTGATCCTCCGGATTTTTGGTGTCTTATTTTCTGTCCTCTGTCAAAACACTTCTTAGATATTTCAATTTTTGTACTTGCTTGAATTTGGTGTCTCCAATACGTAGTACGCATGTTGGCCTGTTCCTTTTGCTGATAACCAAACGTTCTGTAGTGTTATAATTAATGTTTATTCCATACTCCTTGCTTTCCTTTATTAACTTTTGTAGGAGTTTCTGTAGTTTCCTTGCTGTGCCATTTGTATATCTAATGTTGTTAAGACTGTGGTCCGGTTGGGGTACGACGATAAACTACATCCGGCAGCAAAGGCTCTGATCGGGAGATTTTGATGAGCGTGGAACCACCTCTTAACTGCTGTTGTTCCCAGGTCCAGATCCAGAGTAGTAGCACTTGCTAGGGTCTCAGTTATGGGATAATAGTTAACCCCCAAAATGGGGTCAAAACGCTACGAAAGTTTAAAAATAGATTTTTATATTAAAATAGCAGCAATATATTTGCCTCCCAACAAAAACCCTCTTTACAAAAATACATCAATGAAACCTGATCTCCTACAAACTGATTTCTTACAAAGAATATATATTCTTTTTATAAGAACCTATCCTAAAAGATCTTGGCATAAAATAAGCCACTGAGGTTGATATGCCGTAAACTTAAATAAATATAAGATTGTCGCTAGCAATAATGAAAGATGGTAGGACTTCACTGCAGAGGTTGAATAAGTCCAGTGAAATGGAACGTCCTTGTCTTTTGCTCCTTTCTATTATTGTGTATTTAATGAATCAATATCCGTATGCAGTCGGTTTGCTCTCAGTATAACATTTGCATTATTCTAATATCTTTCCAAATAAAACTGCTTAGTCTCCTTTGGTATTTCCATTTTGGGACGCCTTGCGTATCAGGATTTGACATTGACACGCCCATACAAGAGGAGATGAACTGCTCGGTGGTGGGAGTTTATGGCTTACAGAAACTGAGTAAGATAATTAACGCAAATAATACTACAGTTTAGCATTCATCCTCCCATCCCATTGATTGGAATACGCCACATTCCCTAATTTAAAGCATTCAAATACGTACATAGGATTGGAAACCAAAATGGCACAGCTCCCTTGGCATTTTACCATTTTGACGTCTAACCGCTTCTCCTTAATTCACAAAATCTTACTACCGACGGATACGGATCCTGCATCTGATCATATTATTTAATCCACATAAAAAAACGATTTTATTATTTATAACTACTGTCATGTGTCTTGTATTTTGAACAACTTCTTAAATTCTTCTTGCTTAATGAAGTCAGCTGATTTACATATTCAACATAAAAATCAAAATATCTTTTTCAAATTCACTCGAAGATTTTGATAATTAACCAACTTAGTTATTCAAATAAAATAAAAACATTTTTAGCAGAAAAATACAGTTTACACATAGTTAGAGATAAATTAAAGCCAAAGTTATTAGAAAATAATAATTATTAGAAAATAGACATCTCTAACCACACACTAATTTTCATCCAGCTGTCACACACTACTCAAAACAAATGTAAAACAAACACAAATATACCATAGTGATGACCATTATCGACGCGACTCTCGCTTGCCACGGATGTTTACAACTACGTCCGTGCGTTTCACTGTAAGAGAGAGAGAGAGAGAGCTGAGAGAGAGGCTTCATAAACACACACATTAACCATACCCGAGACCAAGGCCAACTTGCCCGTCCTGTTTCTTTACTCCAACCAACTTCTCCCTTGGATCACATCTTCTATGACAAAAGGTGTAACAACCTTAGCGCTTAGATCACAGTTTGGGACTAAATGTGAGTAGACAATATACACAGAGAGACACAGAAATAATGATATTCATAATGGTGTATTTTATAACCTATATATTATAAATTATATTATAATGCCCTGGGTAGGAAAGAAAATGCCTATTAAAATATTTTAACTAAAGGAGCTGTTTTAATTCCGATAATACTCAAAAATTAGTTAATACTATTTTTAAGGCATACACAAATCTCTCAATAAAGAATATGATCGCGCAGTGCAGTAAAAGAAACGAAACGCACTTTACCTGCACAACGCTGGGTTTCATTGCTAGTTTCTATCAAGTTACGAACTTCCCAAGAACTTCTTCAAGTTAGGGTAATAGAATTAAATTGCTCCAACAAATTTCCCGCTATAATGTGCCGTTTTTGCTGTATTGCTGTCAAACTCACAAACATTTATCGGATAATCATGATATAAATTATTTACTGCGCTTCCATAGGTGAAGTTATCTACTCGGTTTAAGCAAGTATGACATGTGTTATTTTAATGCAGCCAATTTATATACAGCCCGCTGTAATCAAATCTCTGAAGCGGATGAAGATGACAAGCTTAACTAAATTAATAGGACGAAAGCAAAACTAGCTGGTATATTACTTTTTCTCACCATTCTAGCTATTGCCGACTTCCAGCCAAAGCGGACCTACGTCCTTATCTCTAATGGTTTTGGTAGCAAGATGCCAGTGTCACTCGCTGACACGCTGTAAATCTGATATAACAAGGATAAAGTTCAGTGCTAATCTAAAGATTGCTAATTAATCATACGAACACACTCACATTGATGGAGAGAGAAATACACCGCCTCATTACCATGGGGTCTTAATGATTGATGAGCTAACTAGTGTCGGATGACAAAGAGTTACATCATTCTAAACGATATCGACTAGTTACTAGCGTCCGTCTTTTCAGTTCTCTTTGATAAAAACCAGGCACTGTATCACTGGCAGACAGCAGAGTGGAACTGTCGACGGAACCAGTTTGTTGAAAGGTTAAAATACATAGAAAGAAAGAAAGAAAAGTTGAAGGGCGAAAGTTTATTCAGCCATTGGCCAATGAGTCACAGGTCGAAAAGAAAATGACAAGAGATATAGGTCAGAGATTTGTGTTTCTTACAAGTGAAAACTTGGCACTATCTAACATAGGTGTCTTCTGTTATTAGACATGACGGTTACGGTTAGATATATTTATGTGATCTTGAGTCAGAATTGAAATAATCTTTAAAGAGTGTTCAAATACCATTTGCCAAAAAGAAATACAGAATCTTTCTGTAGATGCAGAAATCTAAGAGACTCGTTGCTTGTTTGTGAATCATTCGCTTTTTTTTCTTTTTTTTTTTTTTGTCAAATCATGCTTATTTTCTCGTATCTGTCGCACAAGCTTTATTCATACCCAATTGCTGAGTTATCGAGGAACGTTTTTACAAATACATCTGCGACAATAAAACCATCATCATCATCATCATCATCATGACCGAGTGTGGTCGCAAACCCGCTAAACAATGATCCTACTGACCAGCTCCTTCGTATGTTGCATGCCACTCACTCTAAAGAGACGTCTGATTAATTCAGTAACGTTTTCAGCCGATTTTTTCTCTGGTTGCATCTTCTTTTGTCTAAGGTGGTGTCATGTAGGATGATAAGGGAAAGATAGTTTCCGTGGCCATACCATTTTAATTTCCTCTTCTTGACGGTGTTTAGGAGGTCTTCCAATGGGACTGTTTCTTGTCTAATTCACTGCATTATATGCCTCCTTGCGTAGAGGATTTCAAACCCTCTTTCCTCATTATGTGTTCCAGAAATTTTAACTACTATTTTTATACTTGTGGTTCCCATTTTCCTTAAAATTTCTTCGTTGATTACATGTTCTGTTTGTGATATTCTTATCATCCTTCTGTAGAAACATATCTCTGTTGCCTCGAGTCTTCTTTTCATCTGTGATGAAATTCTTCAGTATTCATTGTTATATAGGAGGGCAGATATGTCACATCACTTCAGTAATTTGTTTCTATACGAAAACTATATTCTTTTTTAATACTTTGTTTAGATTATGGGAAAAGCGTCATTCGTTATTCGAATGCATCTTCCGATTTCTGTGTCACATTTTTCGACTTCTGTTTTAACTTTTCCCAAGTTAGTTGATTTTTTTTATGTCACTAATCCTAGTTTTCACAAAGATGAGGGATTTAAGCAAAAATTATAATGAAGAATCTCGCCAAATATGGATTCTCCTGCGTCTGTCAGTTCCACACAGAAAGCCTGAACACATCTTTGTTTTTAACTGAATTTTTAAACATTAAATTTTTCACTTAACCCATAAAGAAAATGCTAAGATCTGAATGAACAGATTCTAAAGTATATTCAACAATCGAAAATCTTCTAAAAACTGTCAAATTAAATTCTCTTTAAACGTTCTTTTTTTTCAATTGATTTTCATTAGATTGTAATGACAGTTATTAATTATTACCCTTTTTGTAAAAATAAGCAACTACTGACTAAAAAAAATCACAGATATGTTGCGGCACTGATTGTCAACAATCCAATACTGGTAAAACAGATTGCTAAACCAATCTAGTAAAACAGATTGCTCAGCCATAGAGGTGGGGGATATAAAATTAAGTATACAGTAAAGAAAAACAAAACGTGCGCACAAAACCTATTGATTACACAAACATATCAATACTCGTAAAATACTTATTGTATACTTACTTTTGCAGCCCCATGGATTTTATTTGCGAAGTCATCAGATACTCTTGTAATTAAAAATTTTAAAATCCAAATTGCATTTCATTCTTCAATTAGCAGATAATCTTAGCAAGCAAACTATTCAACCTATTTTTAAAAAAAAGTAATTGGAATTTTAAACAATCTCCCTTTCACTCCCTCTCACTCTCTCTCACTCTCTCTCTCTCTCTCTCTCTCTCTCACACCCACACACAAACACAAACACACAACAAAACTGCCTTTCATGTGGATTTAACGTTTCAGTCTATATGCCAAGAAAAACATACACAATGTAAATTTGTGTTATACATTTAAACAAATATTATTACGACTGGTAATTTCTTAAATCACAAAGAATCCTTGTTTTACTTTAGAGATTTAAAAAAAAAAATTTGTACAGTTTACAAAAATTGGACGAACACTTTTGGTATTAAAATTTAAAATATGCGCTTTCAGGGATGAAAGAGAAAGTCAGCAGACGACTCTTTCGAATTCAAGACAATTATTTTATGCATCGTCAATAACTGGTCATACGGAAATAAATCCGTAATCGTTAACTGAATTTTGATCTGAAATTATCTCTGAATAATATTCGAACTATGCGATTAACATCAACAATTGAATTAAATATATTAGCAAAGAAACTTATTATGTTGAAAAATAAATATTTGTTGATACTTTTTCCTATTTAGCTGTAGACTTATTGATTTTTATCCTCAGTATCCATTCCAAAAGCTAAGCAGATTATTAAGAGACAGAAAAATTTCATTAGAACAAAGAAAAGAATACTGAACTGTGACGTGATATATGTCCTCCTGTATGACAGCGAATGGTCGACAATCTCCTCAAAGATGAGAAAGAGACTTGAAGCAGCAGAAATATGGTTCTACAGAAGGATGCTGAGGATACCATAGAACAAACATGTGAGCAACAACAAAGTTCTAGAGACAACGAAAACAAGAAGGAAACATACTTAACACCAGGAAGAGGCAGTTGACATTTCTGGGGCACGTAATGAGGAAGGAGGGCTTGGAAAATCTGATACTCACAGGACAGATTGAGGGAAAATGGGACAGATGAAAGCAACGCGTAACATGGATTTGATGGACTTGAGTAATTGAATGGTTGAAAAGGGTAGGGAAGAAATAAAAGATAAAACTTATTAAAAGCTACAAGGGACAGGAAGATGCGGAGGGCCATGATCGCCTATGCCCTGAAGAGACACAGCACATAAAAGAAGATATATATGATGCGACGCTATGTTGAAGCGGATAGCAAAGAGGTGCCACTGCCCTTTACCAATGGCGTGAATTCGATCCTCAGTCGGTGTCGCTCACATTTTATCTGCTAGGGTATTTTCAACTTAAAAGAACACACACAACATAACACATTCTCTCTCTCCCCACAACTCTCCCTCCCTCTCTCTCTCTCTCTCTCTCTCACACACACACACACACACACACACACATGAATACCACATATATAATGCCTGTGTTAATTATTTGAATAGACATTTTGGTTTGAGAGTGAAGAACATTAGGAAGGAATTAGGCCAAGATGTGAGCTATGAACTGGAGACATAAAAACCAACCAAGTACAATTTATCTATAGGTTAAAGTGTTATAAAAGATGATGGAAAATCTGACACAGAATTTTGAAGGCGTATTGTATAAGCGAATGATGCCTTCCAAAAGCTAAACAAAATATTAAGGAACGCTAAAAGTTCTTAAGCGCAAAGAAAAAGTGTTGAACCGTTATGTAATATGAACCTCCTTCAAGGGTGCAATGGGTTAATTGTCGCCATTTTATATATTCATTTTTTTGATTTTGTCGATTGCACAGTATATTAGGATCAGTTGGGTACCGTCTGTGAGAAAAAGAGTACTCTGACACAATTCACTCTGACAGAAATCTGGAAACGGCATGCAGTACTGCTTGGTATTCACGTTGGAAGCTCCAATACGAACATTTCAGTGTGTTTGGGTGTCAATCTGAGGACAGTGCAGAGGATTCGGAACGAGTTGGATGAGTCTAATGGTGATTACGAAGGTAAAGCAGCTCGGAAAACTCGAATTTATTGTTGATGGCATCATACTCAACACGCAGGCCTACGTCAAGTGCCTTGAGAAGTTAGTGCTGCACTGGGTCAAGAGGGTGGATGCCGGAAGACTCTATGTCTGCCAATGCCGTACTAGCAAGAGAACCGAGTCATGACTATCAGAAAATTTCTGCAACCACATCACCCCTTACATCTGGTCACCTAACTCCCCAAAGTGCAACCCGCTCGATTATTATGTGTGGGACGCAGTTGAGTGAGAGACCAACAAAACTCCTTTAACACCAAAGATGAACTGAAGACAAGGATTATGGCAGCATTCATCAAATTAAACATGGAGACCGTCCAGAAGAACTGCAGGAGATTCCCAAGTCGTCTGGTGGCCGTGGTTGAAGCCAATGGCGATTTTATTGAATCTAATATTTCAAGATAGTTTTGTGCCCTTTTGATAAATATATCTATTAAAATGAGATGCCAGTGTTGTTTTCATTTCTGCATAATTTAGACGACAACCTATCTATAGAACCCTGTATATGGCAGTCAATGTTGGACAGTTTCTTTACACATGAAAAGCAAACTAGTTAACAGAGATGTGGTTAAAAAGAAGAGTGCTGAAAATAACATGAATGTAAACAAGGAAATTTTAAGGAAAAAGGGAACAAATCCATCACTTCTAAGAAGACAGAATGTATTGTCTTTATCAAAAGTGGCAGCCTAAGATGTTAGCTACAAATTGGAGATGGAAGAATCCAGGCAAGTATAGAAAATTAGCAATTAAGCTAGGGGTTAGGGTTAGTGTCAGCCAACGGAAAATGTTACACAACAAATTATAAATTGATTTCATTTCGTTTAAATTACCGGGGTATATATTGATATCCATCTTTTACTTGAGAGCCTTTTACTTGAGAGAAATTTTAAATATTGATTTAGTTAGATTTTGTAAATAAAATGAGACATTTTGGTGATTGAATCATGAAAGATTCTATCATAAATAAATGTCATGCTATAACGAAAGACAACATAAAGAATAGGCGGATGTGTATTTGCAACTTGTTAAGATAGTTAATTCCAATATCACTTCACCTCCATTTCGAGGCTGTGATGTATCCACTTCATTTTAAAGGAATTTACTTTTGAAATAAATGTTACTTTCTTTTATTTTTTGATTACCTTCACTTGCCGTATCTATTCGTGTAACTTGCGATCTGTCGTATCGTGAGACTCTCAAATTTTCACTTCAAAAAATGATTTTATCATGTATCTCGCGTATCATGCGAGTTCCTTTTTTGAGAGACCAAATTACAATAGACAAACGAACCTCTTTTCCTCTATCTCTTTATTCCATCTTCTAGTTAATTAATTAAAAAAAAGTAAAACAGAATGATAAAAGTATCGTTAGTAACGCTATACTCGTTGCGTAAACGCGTACAGACATAAACAACCGAACGAAAAACAGCTAAACATCTTATAAACGTAAACAATGGAAAAGACGCATATTCGCTATGTCTGTATTTCATAATACAATACTAATATGTGAATATTATATGCATTATTATTCGATACAGTTAAGTAAAACATCAGGTTTATCAAAATCATGTTTATTTTATATACAGCTCTATATTTTGACTACAGTAAATGGATATATAGTTTAGTGAACGGTATAGCCAGGGCTAGCAGTACATATACTAATGTGTATGATACACCCCAATTAAAATTAACTTTAAAATTAGGTTTTCAAAGTAGCATGACATACATGTATATACGGTATATATTTCTTTCAAAAGACTGACAACAAATTGTGAAAAAGACGTATTTATTTTCTCCAAATGCTAACAATTTAATTCAATTATAATATTCTTTAAATTTGCATTGACGAATACAGAAATAAGTTATAAGAAGTGTAATGGAAATAAAGAATTGGGATGCATATTCTGCTAAATATGCTGTTTAGCCTTATAGAGGATATTAACTGTTTCCTGATTCTCTAAGATATTCTCAGAATCAACTAAAATCAACGAATTTTAAAATCAAGTAAAAGAACAAGATGATCTTTTAAATTAAATCCATCAGGTAAACAATATTTTCAACCACTGATTGTTTGGAAATGAAGAAAAGTTAATCTTGAGCATTGTGATGTAAAATAAGCAATGTTACTCAATTACAAAAAAATTACAAATTGCCTTTTTCAAGAATACTAAAAAATATATATTATCTGGAAGCGTTGCCGGCAACAATACTCCCGAAATAGACGACATAATACTAAATAAATGACCAGTGAAATAAAAAAAAGTTCTTTGATTTAATTCATCCAAAATTGAACTTATAATCGAGGACAGTCGTTAAAGAAAAGGGAAGTGTGTATGGAGGGGGGAGCTATATTATCCACTGAGTCGTCTATTCAGCATGGTTCAGGTAATATCTTCAGCTACTCATCAACACGCGAAACGAGAAAATATGATCATGAGCTTTCTAAGGCAAACCAAACCATCCATAAAAAATTCCAAGTCATTTTTTCTATAATACTCAAAATTGATTCAGTGTTGCGTTTCGGCCGAATAGGTTGGAGATATTTGCAGAATAAATGGCATAATGAACACTCGATAGAATAAACAGATCCAAATTATTCCTGCATACAAAGTGATTTTCGACTTAGTAACCCTGGCTCTTATTATCAAAAGGTAATGATCGAAAACCCTCTTCTATTTATGCGTAGAACTTATTTAGCAAAAAATGGAAATCAAAAATTGCTGCGCGCCATTTATTAGGGACCCCAAAGTCAACATTTAAATTATATAAGTGTTAACCTGGATTGATTTAAAGTTACCAGAGAATAAAATTACACCCAAAGGATTATGGCAAAAAAGAAAATCAAATTATATGGCACAGTATTTAAAAACAAATTTTTCTGAATTATAGTGGAACTATATCGCAAATATACAGCGGCAAATAGTGACCCCATTAAGTAATAAACTAACGTTTATATTTACGTTAATTTATTTTCACCGTGTTTTGCTGATTGCAATGAAATTTGAATTTTTTGCTATATGTCTCGGTTTTTTTAAAACTCTTCAAGCTAAACCATGCATGCCAGAATTCTATTCAAATAATTATAAGCGGTAATTCTATTTAATGTGGTGCTGAAAGGTATTTTAAGAAGCACAGCATCTGATTTTGATTAACCAGCCATGCAAGGGCCGTTAAAGATTTTGAGCAGTAGGATCCAATTTGAAAACACTCCCAAACAGCAATTCGAGTTCAACATTTCAATCTCCTTTGATTCTGGACAAGATTCTAGAAGGATAAAAAATAAGAGAATCAGCACTTATGCTAGGCTACAAAAATCTCCTAAGCCGGCCAAACATAGACATGAATACAATATGGGAATTTGTAATACAGAGTGCTAGAGAAAAACAATAACAACAACAAACTGTAATATGAGCTCTGGTAAAAAGTTTGTACAGAGTCATTAGGCTTATAAGTCCCCCAAATCATACACTGATGTTCCGAAGGACACATGACCCAATGGATAAAAGTGTTGGTTGAAATAGTCCAGTGACTTGACACAAGGAGTTGTGAGATGAACAAAAACTCGGAGTTTTGAGTTACTAAGAGAAATAACTGAAACTGAGATATCCGGAAAGGCATGGCACGTGGAATTAGATCATTCAACCCCGGTGAACGAAATAAAGGGTTTGGCTCGAAATTACAAGGTGTGGACAACAGTCTGAACAGTGTAAATAATTCTTCTTACATTTAACATTTTAATTCGCTAAAGAGAATCAATTGGTAGAAATTTAGCATTCAGAACCACAAAACAGGATTGCATGCATTGGTTGTTACTTAGAAAAATAGTATGACAAATTGGAAACGCGTCGCAAAAACTGTTTCAAATTTGTCTTACTATTTTTCTACATACTCTTTGTTGATGTATACAATTATACGAAATTATATATCGTTATACCATTGTTTGTTATGTTGATTGCAATAGAATTCCGTTTTTCTTGTATAATGGTCTGGTTTTCAATTCTCGAAACCAAGAGATTAAAAGCAAAATATATGTATAATAGTATTTATGAAAAGTACTATATATAGAGACACTTAGATAAAACTTGGCTTTGTCGATCCAGACACACAAGCAAAAGCTAAGAGAGTCACAGGATTCAGATAAATGTTAATCACCGCACCCTGGATTAATCAGTAAGTCTGCAAAAAACAGATTTACCTCACTTTATCAGGTTTGAAAATATTTGTGTGAAATAAATCTTTTTTTTTTTTTTTTTTTTTGGTTATTAGGCTGCAGGCTTATTTGTGTAATGGAGAGAAAGCTAATATCAGAACCTATTATTACTCTAGTAAATTAGATCCTCACTAGGTTTCCTAAGCATACGATTCAGTATTAAATTCGACATAGTAAAATATACACACACATCTCATATAGGATTTTACTTTGTAACAATTCTTTATATACAAAAGCAATTGATTATTGATTTTTCAAAATTTTTAACATTGAATTGTGTTACTTCGTGTCCTCCATAGCTTGCCTGAATTTTAAACTAATCTAATAAATATTTATAAGCGTTCCTAAACTTAAAGATTTTGTACAAACAATAACATTTTGCCCATGTATATAAATACTAGTTACAAAATAAAATGACTGCATTTGCTTTGATAACGTTCCTCAGAGTGAGAAACGCGTCGGCTAAGTTTTTCTTTTGTCTTTATTCATATCTATCTATCTATCTATCTATCTATCTATCTATCTATCTATATATATATATATATATATATATATATATATATATATGTGTGTGTGTGTGTGTGTGTGTGTGTGTGTGTGTGTGTTTGGCGGGGGGCTGTGGGTGTAATAGATAGGTAGTGAACTTTGTCGGACTGGATACATGCTTTATTGAAACCCCTCATTGTAATTGCTTTCTGACATTTTCTAATCTTCCAAAATTAATCATGGCACGTGGAACTAGAACAGTCTACCCCAGTAAGCGAAATAAAGGGTTCAGTTCGACATTCCAACCACCTGAAGAAGGCCGGAGCGTACAACGGCCGAAACGTTGTGATAAATATGGCGACAAAGATGAGGACAATAGTTCGAATAATGTAAATAATGTAATCATGGGTAGATCAATAAATTCATCACCTAAAAATGTTTTATTACATTCAAATTATGACGGTCAGTCAATGTGTTTAATATTTGCCATTAAATTAAATGAATTGTGAAATGAAATTATATTATGTTGTGTAAAATAAAGGGTTTTTTTTTTAATTAATATACGGTCTTATTGTTATCTCTATATACTTTACATAACATTTATAACGACCACATCTAAAACAATCAAAGAATTAATCAATTCAAAACCAAAACAATAAGCTAAAACTTGAAGGTAGAATTTACTCGATCGCCTTTAATAATTATCACAAAAAATACATAGGAGAAAACCTCAAGGAATTTAAATAAAAGCTTATATAAACACAAAAGAGATATTTTACATAACACCACTCTAAAATGCATCAGTTGCTCACCGTAATAAGAATGGTACAATTTTGATATAAAATATGTCTCTCTGATCAAATTCACTAAGACGAAAATGTTTAGAGAGTGTCTTAATCGCTAGATCATCCGCAGTAAATTTGCCTCCCTGTTCATACAACATTTCACAATTCCCGACAGATCTAATGTTATCACAGTGGGCGATATTCTGTAACAAATGTGATTGAAACGAAAAAGAAAAAGAAAGAAAGGATCTAAATGTAACCGGCTAGATTATATACCAAAAACATATATAGTAGAAAAAAAAATTTCAAATTAAAATTCCCAGCATGGTTCATGTGCAGTCACACCAAAGTAAACAAACTCAGTCCAATGAAGTCATAAAGGACAAAACGCGTTACACAATAACTTTTTTCTACTTTGTCATATATCTTTCTCACAAAATTTTCTTTCAAATATAAAAAATTTATAAGTCGTTATCTCATACTTTACTATATAAGGATATTGTAATGAGAATATAAAATCCTCTCGTTATAAGTTTCATGCTAATGTTTCGAGGGAAAATAATTTTCTTTGACGGAGTCATTTTCTGGAAAAGAATTATGGTTTCTATCGTGGATGTCTTGTACAACTTAATGTTTGCTCGTACAAGAAAAACAAAACAAGTAATTTACCCTAACAGAATCCGGCAAGAAAATATATGCTAAGAAGTGGCATCATGAAAGACAAGATAAAAAGCTAAGCTTGAAAAAGAAACAAATAGTGACAATAATTACGATGACGATGATGATAATGACGACAAGCTGTAGATGATGGAACAGAGAAATTAGCAGAGAAAAATGTTGAAAGATAGAGTATGCAATCAACAAGTAATTTCGCAAAAGAACATTCTTATTGAATGATAAAAATCTTCACTCCCGGCAGACGGGAAGGAAGATAGAAGAGAAGAGGAAATATGACAGGAGAAGAGAAAGAGCAGCTTGATGGTAGTGTAGTGTAGTTATATTTAAATAATGCTTCAGACATCGTGTTCACCATCGGACGGAAACTGACATCAATACATACATACATACACACACACACACACACACACACACACACACATATATATATATATATATATATATATATATATATATATATATATGTGTATGTATGTATGTATGTATGTAAGTAAAGCGATAAACAATTTTTGAAGAGTGTTTCAATAATGTAAAATTCGTAAAGACGAGTAGGTAGACGGCCGGGGTTTGCTATCTCAGCCCTTATCATGAATATCAACAAAGTATGTGTGAACGTGTCCAATAGACATTAATGGGCGTAAGATGAGATCACATCTGAAGTTCACTCTGTAAACAGGAAAACTAACTTTGGTAAATATCAAAGGATGGCAAGATATAAATATATTCAGATACTGGACATTTTATGCAAAAGTTTGAGCATTTCATAGGGAAACCGATATTGAAAGAGTTTTATTTTATTTTATTTTTTTAAATTGCTAAGAAACTTATCCTTTAATTTACAAATGTTCTAGATTCGCAGCAATGTCTTATCGTTTAACAGTTGAAATGGCAACTGTAACCGTAGGTTCTATGTTAAAAGTTTCTTCTCTCGCATTTCTCGCTTGTGGAAGTCCCTTCTAGTATTTTGCTTCCCTTTTAACTTTGATCTTCAAAAATTAAAATACAATGTCAGTCGTTATCTTAATTCCTATTGTTTTATTGTTCTCTCTTCCTAATAATGATTTTTTTTAATATTCTCTCACACTCAGTAACCCCTTGAATTTTAGTGGCTTTATTGCCTTGTTTGGGCTGAAATTATTTTTTTTTTTAAATAACAAGTCTGAAATTATCTACATAGGAACATCGTTTAACCTTGCTTGTGTTCTTAATCTTCATTTGAGAAATCGTTTCATTTTCTTAATTCTTCTATCATTTACAAACTGGGTGCCAGAAAATAATAAGTGAGAGCATTAAATCAGATGTTAATCTGAAATGATTCCTGATTCTATTTTGTTTTTTGTCTAACCCTCTTATAAAATGAATATTTTTATAGATTACCCAACTGTAGAAATCGTTTTGGTTTTAAATATACATTTTTAAAATATTTATATTTAATTTCTACTGCGACATATCTAGACATCTTTCCTCATATAAGATTTTATAGAAGTTTTAGAATGTATTATTTCAGAAAAAATAAACGGAAAATGAAGTTTTTAATTAATGACAGTACTGATTTTAGGTAAATGATAAAGTACAGCTCAATAACTTGTCCATAGATTGAAAGAGAATGTCAGATGTTAGAGCCTCCAGCCTCGCTTTCCCTTTATAGCAGTGGATGAGGTTTTAAGTGAACATTTTTTCCTCTCATTGATATCAATATAATGAATTCTTTATTGGAAATTACTGACAAAACCTTTTTATGATTCAATTGTAGCATCTAATCATCAGATATTGAATATTATTTTATTTTTAAATATATGCATAAAAAATCCAGAAATTAGGAAATATATTCTAAATGTTTTGACGTATTAGATCAAATGTAAAATTCCGGTACAATGTTCGTTCATCTACGTAAATCAGTGGATATTAACTAATGATTTAAACTTTTTCCAACGTAATAGGCATTATTCATTCATGGTGCGAGACGAAATGACTAATTTGCAACTCTTAGAATTCATGTGTTTTCCTGGGGTAAAATAATCACTATCTAATTGATAGTCCCCGAACGAACGTGATTTCTCATTTGCGTTATATTTAGACTAATGCAATAAGCGATAACTACTCCTACACAAGGTGGCCGGTTTTAGAGACGATATCCCTTTAACAGTGAAAATTCCCGCGCTATCCCTTTAACAATGAAATTCCCGCGCTATCCCTTTAACAGTGAAAATTCCCGCGCTGAGTAGATATGAAATATAACCCGAAACAACAGTCTATCGCTTTACAGCTTATCATTTTCACCATCTACCCGATTTCCAAAGTTGTAATATTCGTTTATTCAAAGGTGTAATAAAAGTTTTAATCCAGGGCGTACAACTTTACGAAACGATTTGCTACACTCGCATGCCCAGATTATCAGTGATGAATTAAAATGAAATCATGTCGTAAGTCGGAGTTTGATCCGTGAAATTTTTAAGTCTTATCGCCTTAAGACTTTTAACTGCAACAGAAATAGGGTAGCATACATAATGAAAAGGGAAATTAACTCCACCTTAAATCAAACTTAAATTTATTATTTTACTTCGCGTGATCAGGTAAAGCAAAAACACTTAAAGATAAGAAAACGTCAAAAATTCAAAACAAGTGTTTAGAGTAAAAAGAAAATTAATAAAGAGGCTTATAGCCTCTTTACTAATTTTGAGCAAATTTAACCACTAAAATGATTGATACAACTGATAGTTGACAATGATCTCACTGCACAGTATATCAGATAGTTGCACCACCAGGAATGCAGACACTCAGGGAAATTATTCTTTCATTGCATGGGATTTTAATAAATTGAGCTGCCTTATTTGCATTTAAACAGCAGGTCATCCCTCATTGTTTCTGTTGTGCAAAAGTAAAACACATATCATCTGAAAGTACAGCCCATCTTGACCCTTAAATAGAAATGTTGTCCCCACACTTGTCTCAGTTTTACTAGTTACAGTCATGACATAAATTGGCTAAGTGAGATTTTGGCATATTTGCTACAATACAAGAAATGTTAAAGTTGGAAGAAACAATTCCTAAGACATCGAAACACCCTTGAGGCATTTACAAGAACAGCAGCAAGGGGTTCAGCAAAACATCTCATTTAACTAGAAGTCATATACTATCAATGACTTGGTAGGAGCGTTTCTCATCCAAGTAAATTTTGAGGCAAGCAACATATTCTTCGTTTCAACTTTCTAAAGACAATAGAGTGGGGAGGGGGAAAAAAGGAACAGGGCGATACCATTCCCTTCCGTAAACGGAAATCTTTTTTCTTAGCCAAAGAGAAACGATCGATATCCTTGCAGGTCTTGATTTTTGTTGTGCAATGCACATAAATTGCAAAATATTTCATTAATTAAAAAATAGGGTTGTTTCCCGTATCCATCCGGAAGTTTAGCTTAATCAAAACAACCGACTAGTTGATTCCGTATAAAGTGCTTTTCGAAAAACATCCTAGGAAAGATAAGCATGTGTGTAATAATGTATTAAACACATACACACGCACATACATGGATACATTCACACACACACACACACACACACACACACACACACACATATATATATATATATATATATATATATATATATATATATATATATATTTCATCGACATAGTGAAAGAATACTGATTTTATGAAGGATTTAGACCAAGAACATTTCAGCACACATTCATATATATACATATATATATATATATATATATATATATATATATATATATATATATATATATATATATAGAGAGAGAGAGAGATAGATAGATAGATAGATAGATAGATAGATAGATAGATAGATAGATAGATAGATAAATAAATATGTGTGTGTGTGTGTGTGTGTGTGTTTATGTGCATACATATATTTTTGTAAGCTCCGAGCCTACGTCTTTAACCATCTCTCCACATCTACTTCTGTCTTCCTATTGCTCTCTCTCTCTCTCTCTCTGTCATATATATATATATATATATATATATATATATATATATATATATATATATAACAGTACATATTTCTTATCAATCATAAACATTATTTGAGAAATTGTATGACAAAGCGGAAAGTTTACTTGTGACGCATTTCGTCATTCAGGCCTCCTAACAAAATAATTTAGTCCGATGAAGACCTGAAGGACGATACGCGTCACAAGTAAACTTCTTACAATTTGTTATACAATTTGCGAAAAATATATATTAACTAAATAACGAAATATTAGCAACTATATATGCGTGTGATAACGTAATATACAGATAAGCAAATAAATATTAATTTAATGTATTGTGTAAACAGTGCTCAATGTAGTTAACCAAAGCTATAAAAAGCTATAAATTAATAATTACACATGTACATACGTTTGCAGTGCAACTGAGAGTTTCGTAGTTTACCATCAGGCACAAATGGTAAATGAATTATTTAATACGGTTGATTTTTTTTTTTAAATCTGGATCTCATTGGAGGAACGCTATATTATACGTAAATTCAAAGTTCAAAGTTATTATAAATTTAATATAATATTGGTGTATAAATTCAAAATATAGTTTGTTGTTAGGTAGATATTTGAAAAATATCATATATGATATAAACTATCTTTTTGTCTCAAGGAAGTAACATTTTACTGTATATAGATAATAAGATAAGCGAAAAATAACAAAGTGTTGTTAGACCAACAAGATTGGAAGGTAAATAAAAAATCAAAGAAAAATATAAAAATAAACGCCGTATTTTTTACACGACAAATAATCATATGCTATCATAAGTTCATTTCGTTTTTCAAACAGGTTGGGATTGTCAATGTGTTTGACAATGGTTAATTTTTATGTTAGACAAAGTTCCATTTTTTTTCTTCCGGGCCGGTAAAGTGTGTAGCTTTAGTGACAAAATTCCAATTTACTGCAGATGTGATCCCAGCTTATATATATATATATATATATATATATATATATATATATAAAACTGAGATTGCAACAATTTCTGTTCGCTCATAATAATTGTAACTGCGTCCCGTCCGCTGTTCACTGAATGAAGACAATTCGCTTATTGAAGAATGAGATGCTGTATAGCATCTCACAAGTTTGGTTCTCTTAATTACTAATGCCTCAGTAAGAGTGTGTTAAACAAGGGTAAATATTCTGTCCCACCTCTGTTTAATTATCATGGCCGATGTCAACCTGCAAGAGAACAACTCATTATATTTGAACGTTCCGACTGGAAGGAAAATATGTCTCTTAAGCGATCATTCTCTGGTTTTGTTTTTTTTCACAAGAAGAATGAAACTTATCCATATTTTTTTCTGCTAAATTATATATGTGAAAGTATATTTGCTCAGTGCAATTATAATTTCCGACAGAAAAGTAAAATTTAAAAAAAAAATCATAATCTTGATCGCAGAAAATTTATTCATATTGAGAAAATCTAATCGAGGTTCCTGCAAATTCTGGTCATATGAATGCATTTGAAAGTCTGATTCTGCATGTATCGACCATTACTTTGGTTGGTGATTATTGACCAAGTCCTAAACCTTAAATGCATGAGTGGCGTCACACACGTTCTTTATTTAACATTCTGAACTTCATATTTCAGTCTGATATTGGCACCGATATAAATTGTGATAAAAGCGCTAGAACGATAGTTAACAATCATTTTGTTCGATAAATATTTCATCCTAGGACCGACAGAGGTGTGGGATTAGGGAGAATCTGAAACTGAAAACTAAACAGAATGGGCGGTAAAAGTCTATAGGATCTCTTCCTGAAATTATACCTTTCGAAAAGAACGATTCACACTCCTCGTCGGTCTTTTTAACAGGAGTAGAGATTTATCTCCTGTTTCCTGTTTAGGATTGGGTTTCCGGTTCCTTTTAATGATTTTTCATTCACTTTCACTTCCAGTAGCTTCTTGAGTCTTAGTAGTATCATCGCATTGCTCGGAGTGAATTGATTTTTAAAAAAAGCTACAAACGAAAACCGTTTTTACAAAATCAAAAACAAATTTACAGCAGGATAATATATCTAAAAATATCAGATGAAAATAGAATCTGAAATTTTAAAAATCACATCAGTTTTACCCTTACTACTAATTTTATCAGCTGATTTATCAACCGCAATTTTTATATTTGATATAGCCCCCTTTGTAACCTCTTATATAGCTCTCTCCAATTTGTAACATTGGATTCAGCCCTTCCACATATTTAAACATTTGATTTATCCCCCGCTCAACTTTTAACATCATATTTGGCACCTTCACTTGTAATATCTTACTTAGCCACCCCCACTGTTAACATCCAATTTAGCCCCTTCACTTCTAATATCTTATTTAGCCACCCCCACTTTTAACATCCGATTTAGTCCCAACTTTTAAAATCTGATTTAACCACCAACATTTAACGTCCTATTTAGCCCACTCGAGTCTTTTAAAATCTGGTTTAGCTCCCCACACGTTTAACATTTAATTTAACCCCCTCACTTTTATCACCCTATTTAGCCCTCCCGCGCCTTTAAAAATTTGGTTTAACCCCCACTGATTTAGTCACCGCTTTTAATATTCGATTTAAAACCCTCTTTTTATTTTGTGACATCTTGCTCTACCATGTACCCCGCTATCATGGTTCCATGTCAGACAAAGTTAAATAGTCATAATTAATGTCTAGAAGAGCTGTAATGAATCTGACAACATCTCGAAATTGGTTAGTATAATTTACACATAAAATAAAATGATATAAAAAATTGCAAGTGTAAAAGGCAAGTTTTGGCAAATGACGTTTAAAGTTTATAGCAGAAACTTTTATAAATTGTTACATGAGTTCATCTGCTTATCTATTTGTTTATTCTCAGCAGAACAATGAAATCTAGTGACGATGCTGACATCGAGGTCAAGTGACCAAATATATTTCATTCCTTCTCATGTGCGCATGTCTGTTATGAATGCAACCATTCTTTAGAAACATCTTGGTGTTCGCTGACTCATGATAAATGTTCTTCTAAAGTTGGGAGTCAATAATCCATTTCACCAATTCACCAGAGGATTTTCAACAGAAACAACTTCCTCAGCGGCAAACTATATGGATTTCGATCCTCTAGGTCCACTGCTGGAATCTTAACTTTCATAATCCATGAAATCAGTTGTGATTAAGAATAAATCCATCACGAAACCCTTCGATATTACGAAGGCTTTTGAGATGCTGTGGCTTTAAGAATGGGATTACATATACTCAGGTAAAAAATAACAAACTTTGAGTGATAAGCAAGAAATCGATTGTGTATGAAGTAATAAAATATTTATATTCGATGAAGATACAAATGTGTTTACTGTATGATACAATTAATATAGAATCATTTATAAATTTAAATTTAAATGGCAAAAAGAGGGAAATTCTAAAAGTTAACTATAGATTCTATTTCATTAAACAAGATTGATTTTAAAGCCGTTTTCATCAATAAAATGCGTAAAAGTAGGAGTCACAGAATTTAAAATTTATGTAGAGTACAATCCTTTAACTTTAACGAGAACCATCAAGTTCTAATGGAATTAGGGTAACCTTGAGTTGTAACTCCGGATTCAAACCACGTCGGAAGTTTACCAATTGTGACAGCACACAATTGAGCAATCTCCAAATAAACGAATCATCGAATTCATCGTTGAGAAGAAAAACTCTGAATTAAAACTAGCCTATGGAGCATTTGGCTGGACGTGGTATCCCTATGACCCTTATAGGTTAGGGGATTGCAGAAATCAGGTAAAGAATCCTTATTACCAAAAGTAAACCGATATTATAATCTTGAAATGTAACTCTTAAATGGCGGACATCACCAAATGATGCTTCATTGGATATCAACAGATGTCATCAATTGATGATATAAACTTTTTATCTAAAGATACGGGCATCGTTCATTCCCGATTCAAGTCTGAAGGCCTAATTAGCAAGCAAAGCGGCAATGCCACTAAGATGCAAGGCGGTTCTCGGAGTGAAAGAGAATGAAGAGACTTTAGAATGAACCGAAATCCCAATGCTAAATAGGAAACAAAGGATAAACCTCTACTCCTGTGCAAAAGTCTGAGGAGTAGTGTGGACTGGATGATAGGCGAAACAGCCTAATCTTATTGAGGAGAATAAATAAATAGTAAATAAAATTTCAGAGTTCAGACGGAGATTTTAGAAGTATAGTGTTGAAGTAAACTTTCGAAGGAACCGGAACATAGCCAATAAACTCAGAGAAAAACCTACGAACTTTTCAACGAAGTACTAAACTACTACACAGAGTGAGAAAATAACTGGCAATATATTTATTAGAAAAACATGTAATGTTCGTTAACGAAGTGATCAGCTTGTATCGGCACTGTCTCGTTTGTTGAAAAGAGATATTTCTTGTATTGATATATATATATATATATATATATATATATATATATATATATATATATATATATATATATATATATCATTTTTGAAAAGGAGAATGTGTAGTTTGTTTTTATGTAACACGTGGTAAGCCCGGTGACTATGATCTTCCCCAGAGGGGAAACACGACACGTCTTGGCACAATGTGGTTTAAGAATAAAAAAGACAGTTTTGAGTCCTTTGATTGTATACGCCACCTCGAAAACGTTTAAAGAAGTATCTCGGCCAACAAAGTGGGATAATTCCAGAAAATTAAGTACGATCATTTATTTCTCGTATTGTTTTATCATATTTAAACTATGAACTTTTTCATTATTTCCAAACAGTGGTATTTTCCGAAGCGTAAATTGATGGCTGGTGGGTTATAGAAAGCAAAAGAAATTTAATGAAGAAATACGAATAAAAACAATAGTATTCGTGTATGTATGCAACAATGTCGGCGTATGAAGCGTTCAAGAAAAATGAATGTTACATAGTCAGATTTGAACTTTTGTACTCTGCTTGTTTTTGTGACTTAATCGATAAATCCGCTGTCCTGGTCAGTTAGGATTTCCGGGAGAAAGGCTATGTAACTTCGTTAGTTGCTTCTTCATTATTTCGTTATATTTTTGTTTGCTCTATTAATAACCGAAAATGGATGCTCCTGAGAAAATCGTGCTAGAATTCTTTGATCCGGAATAATTCATGAGATGTGTGATCATGCAATAAATTAAGCCTCCCTTAAAGTGGTTCCTCTTGAGTAAATCTTAGCTTAAAATTTGTTAATGACTTTCATGGGTTCTTGGGAATACTTTATTTTACGAAAATAAGCCGGTTTTTATTATCCGTAATAACACTTATCGATTGCGTCCTATATACGTCAGCATTTCAACAACTACATTCAAAACTACTTGCAACAGCCATCAAAACTTTAGGGTGAACAAACAACCAACTCCTTATATAATCAATATTATTGTACAATCAAGACCATTTTCAAATAGCCTTTAGATCCAATGTGTGTAAAATATAAACTCATTTATTAATTTAATTCTCGCTCTCACTTATGTCTTTTCTAATTATGTGCCCTAGAAAATGCAACTGTCTCTTCCTGATGTTAAGTATAAATGTCCTTTTTGTTTCTATTTTCTCTAAAACTTCGTCGTTGCTCACATGTTCGGTCCGTGATATTTGTTGCATACTTTTGGAGAACCACGTTTCTGTTGCTTCATCTGTGAAGAGATTATCCAGTATTCACTGCCATATAGGACTGATATTAAGTAACAGCTCAGTACACTTTCCTTTGTTTTCAACGAAATTTTTCTGTATCTTAATACTTTGCTTAGCTTTTGGAAGGCATCTTTCGCTATCTCAATGCTCCTTCAAATGTCGTACATTCTGTTCTCTGTTAAAACAATTCCCATATATTTAAATTGCTGTACTTGCTTGAATTTGATATCTCCAATTTGTAATTTGCATGTTGAGTTGATCTTTTTTATAACAATCATGCATTCTGTCTTCTTGCAATTGATGTTTGGTCCTTTCTTCTCGCTTTTCTTTTGTAGTAGTTATTGTATTTTACTTTCTGTGTTTATCAACAGTCATACGAAAATAATTACAAACAAGCTTAAAATTAAATCGCAAAGATCTACACCAATATAAATATTACTTTCACACTTATAAATATGTTTGTGTACCCTCCACCCTAAGGTTCGTCTTAGGTAGTGTACGTATGTGTCCAATGAAATATATGTACCACGGTGCATGAAGAGACAAGGAAAACTGAAATATGAAAATTATAATGAATTGGGGGTGGGGGGAAGAAATGTAGGAAGAGGAAGAAAGAAAAAAAGAGGAAGAAAGACCGCGCCATATATTACACAATATATTCCCTATTAAAAGGTTCGTACATAGGATTATTTGACCGTTTCAAATAAATGTTTAATCGTATTAACATATGTGGTTTTGAGGCAAACATGTGATTCACTAAATCTTGCTATGTTTTTGTCCTAACTAACCATTTTTCCTGACAAGGCACTCGTCTGACAGGAAGTGACAGACGACATATCCGCCGAGGCTCTTGAACTCCTAGTAATTTGATATGGCCAACATTTAATGTACTAGCAACTTTAATTTCTCAGTTCATTTCAATTCTATTGATTGAAACAGACCGAGAACTATAGCAATGCGAATGTGATTCTTCAGCCCTGTTTTGGTGGAGATTTCGCCCTGGCTCCAGAAATGATTAAACCCTGTCTTTGATGAAACAAAGACTTACCAATGTTGGATGTCGGAAATCATTTTTAGCCCAAATATTTCAGGAAGCATTAAACTTCTTTTTATCAAATAAATATTAGAGCAATATTTTTAAAAAAGTCATTTCCTCACAGAACATTCGCGAACATAACTCTTCAGAACTATAATATATGAAAATTGTTACGACAGTTCTTTGGAAAGATAGTTGAATAGTTTCCTATTAAGGGTTTTAAATATAGAATAACCCTTTTCCTAGACTGGCAATCACCTAAGGCTCGAGAGCCCAATCTAGACTGCTATTAATTCATAGCTAAAAGGAGTAAACCGTGGATTTATGACATTCCCCAAGGCAATGGTCTTTCTTTATGGACTGTGTCCTCTCAAGACGTTGGCGACCATGGTTCTCCACAACTTCGTGTCCATTGTAGCTCTTAATAGACTTTGTTTCACTGTTATTTCTCCTAAGCCCTCTTCGACCATCCATTTAATCAAGCTCACTAAGTATGTTATGCGTTGTTTTTCTCTGTCCTTCCTGATCTCCATCTAGCCCGTAAGTATTAGGTTTTCCAAACCCTCCTTCTTCAATAGTCCTTATTACAAAAACTTTACGGAATTCAAACTCCACTCACCAAATCCATGTTCTGCTAAAATAGACATCACACTATCCGGAACCTAACCTATTTACTGAAAATATATGGGTTTATGTATATACTCAAGTATAGGGAATGATTTTAGGATCAGTTTAGGACCAAAAAATAGGAATTCGCACTATACACAGGTAATTTTTTTCTGTTGGGGTTAAAATTCATACAAAAAAAAAAAAGCAAGAGCTGCACTAAACATGAATTCGGTTTACACGAGTATATACGGCATTTTAAAATGAATTTAAATGATTTTAGGTAACAAAGTAATATCATTTGTCTTTCTTAAATCGTATTTCCTGCTGCTGTTTCTAATCTCAACCCACGCACACTTTTCCCCGGTTATTAATGAACTAAAAATTGAAAAAAAAAAAAAAAAAAAAGCAAAAGTCAATTTTCTATTTCTTCTTTTATATAAGTGTATTTTCAAGACATGGACGATTATGACTCTCCGTAACATTCCCTCCAATATAAGCATTAGCAACGTTTGCTTTATTAATGTTCCTCCTACTAGTTTTTGTAAATAATTAAAACGAAAATAAGCACGAAAGTACTTTTTAAAAAATGGATTTTATCATCTTTTTACCTGTAAGGTGTGCAGATCTCTGCATCGTTTTCTCACCGTTGAAGCGTTAAGAATAACAGTTCTAGTTTATAACATGTGGTGGCATCTTAAATTTCCAGAAACTTAAATTTCCAGAAACTTAAATTTCCAGAAACTTAAATTTCCAGAAACCGGTTCTATAAAAACAAGTAATCTTTATGAATCTATTCTGCTTATTTTCTTTTCACTCTGAGAATGGAAATAATCACTTCGTAGTATCAAAAAGAATTAAACTATTTTTATAATTTAATAGAAAACATTTATTCATTAAGATATTTCCAGACTGAAATTCATCATATTTCTCTTCAGGAAATTTTTTTCAGCTTTTTGACTCTAGTGTCATCAACTGTGTCATGGTTTCTTAGCCGCATTCGAACTGAATCGCCGCAGTCCTAAAGATCCATCGGAAGTCCTATCAAATCTATGACTAGAAGATTTGCCACATGTTTAACTTCAAAATAGTAGGGGACCAGTGTCTATCAGAGTTTCACTAGGCGCGCGCACGAACGTAGTGTAACAAATATTTTACCTAGACCATCGTTTATTAATATATAAGATTATTTGCGGATAATCCAACAACCGGCTCGCTATGCTTTTATAATTTTAAGAATCGGTTCACGCGAACCGGTAGGATACCATCACTGTTTATAACATATTGTCCAACAGTTAGGTGAAAAGATTGTTTTGAATTAAAATTCCCCATTTGCTTATAGAAAACTTCAATAGATTGCATGCCATTGTAAGAAACAGAGTGTCTTGTTGTGTACTAAATATTATCGAGTTAGTCTAGTTGACCAATGCTACTGAAAAATAATTTCAGTCCTTACTGTGTGTTCTATACTCGTGGCCTTGTGTCAAACTAAGTAAATGAAGTGATTGTCAGAAGTTGATCCTATTTCTACTTTACAATTCAATCTGTTGTTTGACGAGAGAAAGCTGCCATTTTTTATAAGAACAGCAGGGTTTTGTGTATGCCAGAAGCAACCGAACACTCCTTTCAGATTCTTTCATAGTTTACACTGTATACAAGTGCATCACGTAAGACGAATCCGGTAAGGCTTGCTATGGGATCTGGCTGCATAATAAAAACATTCTGCCTATCTAGATGAAGCAAAATAAAATAAGAGAATTATGATGTGAATAGCCTGTTAGCAATTAACAGTTTCATTATTTAAATGTTTACATATCATAGAACAATATTCTACATTCTAACGAACATATCATATTGAATACATCCGTTCTCACTGAAGTAAAGCAAAACCGAGCCTAATCAGTACTTAGATGGGTGACAGCTTGGAAATTCCAGATGCCGTAAACAAGTGCACAGTTAGAAAGAAACAGAAATCTATGAGTCGAATTCGAATTTTGACCGAGATCATGCATTCACTTTCGATCACACTTCTCGACGTCGCAGTTATAGGTTACAGCCTTAAGAGGATGCAGTTAGCCTAGAAGGAGAATTCAGATTTCAAAACTAGCCTGATAGGCTATGTTGCCCTCGACACACTACTACTGTTAAGGCTGCGCTACATGTGTGCCTCATGTACCCTAACGGGTAACAGTACTCGTGACGTGACGGAGATTAAACAGATCTAATTTATGATACTGTAGATTATGCATGTATGTTTATATGTTACTTTCGTTAATAAACAAAATCAGATACGCATCTTTTCGCTAGGTTTGTATACACACTATTGCAATGCTCATTTTAAAACACAAATTATGAAATTGTTTATATACCAGCTGTTTATGTAATCTGTCATATCTAAAGTGGGATCTACTCTATAAATACATGAAAACTTTCATTCACACTGAGGATTATACGTAACAGGGCTAATTCCAAAGATAGAAAAATGAGAAACAAGGTGATTGTATTTTAGCATCAACTGTATTTGGACTTGTTATGTGAATGAAAAGTGTGATACATTAAGAGAAGCTTTAGTGAATTCAACAAATGAGATCATCCCAATGAAAAGTAGACAAAAAAGGCAGTGAATAACATGAAATTCTCGAAATAATGAAGAGGTGACAGCAAACAATGCCAAGGTATGGTACAGAATATAGTACATTACACAAAGGAATTAGAAACAAATGTAGGCAAGCAAAAGAGCAATGGATGAATGAAAGTGTACAAATATAGCATGAATGTGATCATCGACAGGATGCATAAAATCAACAGAAGGAACGAGAAAGCCAAATACTTCTAGGATAGAACGAATATGTCCGAAACTCTTGCACGACGAAAGAAAAACATCTGCAATACAAAAAATATGAATGTCTGAAAAAGGATGAACGGGAAGAAAGCAACAGATTGTAATAATGATGCTAGAAGTCTTATACAATTTCAACATTGACAAAATTAAGGAAATATTAAATGAAATATACAACAATGGTGATATATTGGAAGATCTTACCGCTTTCATCGCAGTGTTTAGGAAGCCAGGTACAAGTGAATGCGAGACAATCATCCTAATGAAGGACATAACGAAACTTATTATCCTAATTCTGATAAATAGAGCATGGGTCTGAATTAGACCAGAAATAGGACAAGAACAGTGCGGTTTCATTAAAGACACTGGAACAAGGAATGCGACATTTATACTCAGAATGAAAAATACAAATGAAAAATTATGTCTATCTATATTTATGCAAACGCTCTTGATAATGGACGACAAAATAAACCATTGGACTGTTGGCTAAGTTTTATTTATTTTGGGAAGGATATTAGAATAATACAGAACTTACACTGGAGCAAATCGACTGCATACGGACAGAAAATGAATTTAGTAGCTACACAAAAATAGAAAGAGACGTAAGACAAGGATGTATTTTTTGACCGGACTTTTTGTTTAATTGTGTTTACCCCAAGCAAAACAATAAAGCCACTAAAACACAAAGGGATACCGGGGCGGGGGGAGAATTAGAAACGGAAACAAGGTGCGAGAACAAAAGAAGAGTAACCAGGACGATACTAGATAGCGATTGACATTGCATTTATTTTTTTGAAGATTAAAGTTATCTGGAAAGCATGGAGCCGGAAGGGAGTTCCACAGCAAGAAGTGCAAGAAAATAAATTGATCTCATTGCTTGTCTAGTACTACACTTATATTCATAGTCTAAGTACCATAGCAAAGAGTTCATCCGAATAAATACCATGAAAGTATTTATAGAAATTGCACGGCGTGGTGGTGGTGGTGTGGGGAACCTTATGGCGGTGGAGAAGTGACTGAAGCCGAGTCGCCAGATCAGGACCAATAATATTGCTAATTTTTCTTTGGATTTTATCAAGTATATATAGATAAATAGCAGGAGCACTGGACCAAATGAGGCAGCAATATTCTAAATATGAATGAATGGGAGACTTATAGATATTCAACCTTTACAATGAGGCTATCCTGGGAGAACTGGAAATATTACCAGGATATGCTATTTGTGCATTCAATCTTAACAAAAGAATATGAAGATGACGCAGTATCAATATAAGCCATAGAAAATGAAAGCGAGAAGAAAGGACTAAACACCAATTTTAAGAAGACAATGCATGGTTGTCAGAAAGAGGAAAAGCCCAAGATGTGAACTAAGAACTGGAGAATTTGAAATCAAGCAAGTACGAAGAATTAAATATCTCGGAAGTGAAGAATTAGAAGAAAAAATATGATACCGAAATCCGAAGATATTTTGTAATAGCGAAAGATGCCTTCCAAAATCTAAGCATAGTATTAAGAAAGAGGAAAATTTCGTTAGAAACAAAGAAAAGAGTACTAAACTGTTATGTAATATCAGTCGTACTATATGGCAGTAAATGCTGGACAGTCTCCTCACACATGAAAAAGAGGCTTGAGACAACAGAAATGGGATTCTGAAAAAGGATATTGAGAATACCATCAACTGAACATGTGATCAACGAGTAAGTTATTAGGAAAATGGAAACAAAATGGACACTCATACTAAATATCAGAAAGAGACAGTTGAAATTTCTATGACATATACTGAGGGTAGAGAGCGTAGACAATCCGATACGCACAGGACATATTGAAATCGGTGATGGTGGGGTGGGCAAAGCCGCGAATAATATGCCTAAAAAGCTTGGGTAAATGCATGGTAAGACAAAGACGAGGAGAGATAATAAATTAAAAAAACCGTACTAAGTGATACAAAGGATAAGAAGTTGTGGAGAGTCATGATCGGCCACGTGTTGAAGGGACGGCACAAAGAAGAAGAAGAAGAACAACAACAACAATAATGACAACGACGACGTAAGTAGTCTGTCTTCATATAGTTCATTTTTAGGTCTGTCGTCAGCAAGAGAGGCAACCAAAGGCGGGAGATTCGAATGAAAGTCACCAGAACCAAGCAGTTACGAAAATGTAACTAGATTGGTAACTGATGACGAAAATGTGACACAGAGATCCAAAGGCACATTGATTTCTTCCAGAAACTAGGTAAAGTATTAAGACATGGGAATATTTTGTTAGAAAGAGTGTTGAACTGCTATGTCATATCTGTCCTTATATATGACAGTGAATGAAGATGAAGAAGACAAATGCTAATGATACGTAGATAAAGTTTTGGTGGCAATCTTTAACCGTCGTGTCTGAAAAAAAAAGTGTGTAAAAAGGACGCTTTCTTCCTTAACACCGCTATTATTTCAATTACCTTCACTCCTCGTTTTAAAAAGCAATGATTAGAATTATAATAAACCTAAACATATAATAAAAGTGAATTTATACATTTTTGTTCATGAGAATTTACAACAAAAATTTAATCACTATTTATGTATTAAACTGTTGATTTACAAGAATAATTTTATATTTAGAGCATCCTAGATGCAAATACAATTGCAATGTAATATTTATCTTTTACCGATTTATAAATAAATATGAAAAAATGTTTTTATTCATAAATTTATAAACATTTAAGGAATTATTAAAATATGTGAACCAAGTATAAATTTTTAAAGTAATTAATCGATGTTTTGCAAATCATTCCAATAAACAATCTAATAAATAGTGTTTATTATTTTTGTTGTCAAATCTCAAGAACAAAGAAAATGAATAAATTCTCTTTTATATATTTACTTTTTATTACAATTCTAATCACTTTTAAAACAGTAAACATTGTTGAGGAGTGAAGGCAGTTAAAATAATAGTCAAAGAAAAATCCGTTCTTTTGACACTCCAATTTTTGCGGGCATAAATATTCAAGATTGCCGATTTGCTTTATCAAATTTCCTTAATTTCAACACCTCCACCTTTTAGCCTATATTTTTTTAACAATTCCCAACCTATATATTTTCAACTCTGAAACACCAGTTTTCGTACGAAGTTAAGCAACGTCGAACCTGGTTAACACCTAGATGTGTGGCCGTTTGTGGATACCAGGTACTGTAATCTTGGATGTGCGGGTGGTGCAATGAATAATGGCTCGGAATTTTTAATCGGAGATCCGAGTTCCAATTCCTGTTGGGTTCGTTATCTTCATTCCCAAATACTTTGGGGAAAGATATGAAGCCACCTCTTCTCCCCCATCGGTTAATTAATAAGATTTGCATCATTATATCATTATTATCTCAAAACAAAATTCTTGCAGTATAAAAAAAAATTCTGGCTTTAAATAACCTGAAAAGGGTTAATAAGCCGTAAAAAATGAACCAATCAATCACTTTTCTTGCTCGACTTTCTGGAATTAATGAATGCGGTACGGACAAAATATGTCTATTATATGGACTTTACGTAGGCGGTCGAATAGACCATTATTGCGAGACGAATAGACCATTACACCGGTGCAGTAAGATCGGTCCTTATGGATGAAATGTCTTCATCTAATATGCCAATTTATCAGCGGGCGTTTTTAGAATATTTAAGTATTTCTTAAATGATCCGTTAGTGCTTTTTTGTTTTTGTTTTTTAATCGGTTTCACGCCATGCGAGGCAGTAAATCCACTAAGACACAAGGGGTTATCGGGTGTGGAAGAATTAGGAAACGAAACATTAATAATGAGCAAGAAGAGGAAAAGGTAATCAGGAAGACAGTTGATAGCGATTGATATTGCATTTAAATTTTGCAGATTAAAGTTGGCTGGAAAGCATGGAGCCGGAAGGGAGTTCTACAAGCGAGAGGTGCGGGAGAAGAAACTGTTAGTATAGAATTTACACATTAAATCTAGCCATCTCAACTTTAAATGTATAATTCAAAATATCTAGGTACCAAAGCAAAGAACAATTACTATGAAAGTATTTGTAAATACTATGAATATATTTATAAATACTTTCATAGTAAAGACAGAGAGAGAGAGAGAGTCAACTTTACGGCGGTAGAAAAGTGACTGAAACCGAGCTGCCAGATCAGAACCAATGATATTGCTGATTCTTCTTTGGATTTTATCAAGAAGTTCTAGATAAATAGCAGGGGCACCGGATCATATGTGCTAGCAATATTCTAAGCATGGACGAATGTGAGAGTTTGTAAGGATTTCAAATCTAAACTCGTCATGGGTTTAACTTTCATATTTTAGTCTTTCGACCCGATTGCCGGACTGTTTACTAAGTGACGGACTATTTGTTCCACATAGTGAGTTTAAGATGTTTTCTATAGTTTTCGTAGTTTCGCTAATCCCGGGTATGATACGGCGCAAATGAATAACTGCTTTACGTTGACTATGAAGTTTGTAGAATGAGTTTGGGTGCAATGGATCTCGGCTCGGAATGCGAAATCGACGAGTAGAATTTGTTACATTCACTTACGCACAAATACCCATGGGGAAAATACGAACCCATCTCTTCCCCACTAGCTATGGGTTGAATATCAAGATAAACTGGATTCTATAGCTTTCGCTGGAAACCAGTCTACTGGAAAATAAACGGCAACCTACTGTGGGAAAATCTTCTGTCTAGTCATTGAGGAATCGAAAGAGACATAATCACCCTGACGTGTATCACATATGGCGTTTAACTAACTTATTGATAAAGTTTGTTGGTTTGATTTATTTTATTTTACAGTATATCAAAGTCAATGGGTTATTAAAACCAAAATGATTTTTAGGAAAGATTTGTGTGAATAGAATATGTATTTTTTGTAAGAAATCAGTTTTTAGATCAGGTTTCATTGACGTAATTTTGTAAAGAGGGTTTTTGTCGAGAATCAAATCTACTGCTGATAAGATTTGTTTCGTTTTTTTTTATTTCAAAGATGTATTGCTGGTATGTTTACTATAAAATCTTATATACTTTCATAGTGTTTTGACCCCAGCTTGGGGGTTAACTATTTTTCCATAGCTGGGACCCTAACAGGTGCTACTACACGGGTCAGGATGGACCTAGGAACAACAGCAATTAAAAGGTGGTTCTACGCTCCTCATAAGCTTCCGATCAGAGGCCTTGCTACCGGATGTAGTTTATTCTCATAGCCAGGACAGTCTGTGTATGTTATGGTGATGTTCGACAAAATATCCGGTAGAAAAAGATTTTTTGTTGCTTAATTTCTTAAATTCTGTAAAGTGAATATAACAGAAACCAGAAAACGAAGCTTGACTGTCTCATACGTGAAACACTATTTTCTGTGTTTGTTTAATCGGGGAGCAGTTGAAAGCTAACAGGCAATCAGGGGAAATAAGACAAGGGATTAATATTATGCAGCTGGTCAAAGCAAATCGAAAACAACGGTCATGTCATTAACAAACGAGTCAAAGAACGTCAAAATTGGGCGCCTGTTGTTTGGAATACCCCTACAGCTGCTGGTTGAAAGAGAAAGACAGAGACGAGAAAACACAAAACGACAATAATGACTTCTATTCTCTGAAAACATAGATATAAAAAAAGACGGTCTTTTAAAGAACATCAATCAGCTATTCAATGAAAAAGAAAATCTATTTAGTTGATCTTTTACATACTTAGGTTGTACATTCTTTCTTTCTCTCCTGAGAAACTCACTCCCAGCGCTAAGCCCGTCGGGACTTAAGTGGCTGTATTCTATCAGTGGATATAGTCAAACTCATTACAACAAAAAGGCATTCGATAATAGAAATAACAAAAACAGAGTTGACGTATTTTGGTCGATATATGCGTATTCCACCCACGAGTCAAAGATCAAATGTGTACTTGCTCTTTACGTCCGATATCTTTTCTTCATGCTTCTCTCTCCAATCCCTAAGCAATCTTTTCAATTTCTGTTTGTCAAATTTAGTCTATTTACTTGCTTTGTCGGGTTTATCACTAAATCCTTTACTCGGCCGCTTTCTTTTTCTTTTTCTTTTACTTGGACCTTATTTTAATCTGGTTTGTTGTCGTCATTGTTTTCAAGATATGAGCAAAGGTTATAAAACGTTTCCGAGCATTAAGTAAAGAGCACTGACCCGCAGATCAAACTTTAATACCCAAATCAACAAGGAAGTAGTGATGTGTATGTCTTTTCCTCGGATACCAAACTATGCATTAAACACCTCACGACATACCAGAAGCGCACAGGTGTGTGAATTAAGGCAACGCTGTGTATAGAGTTTTCCTTGTCCAATTATCTGTGTTGCTAATTTAAATATTTGTCCCACCCAAAATCACATGCGTAAATAAATCAAATATTAAAAAGAAGTGCCTTCCGTATTAATTCACCTTTCCATTTTTATGCATTTATTGTAATATTTATATTTTAATCGTTTTATTCATATTTTATTTTCATTGTTCGTTGCGAATGAATGAGTTTGTTTTTGTCTTCTTTTTTTTAATTGTTAATTTAAATATTCCTAGAACAGAGCCAAAATATTAAGCAACATTATTAGGTGAATGGAGATTTCAGTGAGGAATTTAGGGAATAAAAATGTATTCATTATTGTAAAAGAAACAATCGAATTAACTGGTGTTACTTTAAATTAATTCCTTCCATTAGTTCAAACTTTTACTACTGGGAAACGCCACGCTACTTCCACAAAGTCGAATCAGCCTTATTTCCTCTGTGTTCTAAATATAAAAAGGAAGTGCTACGCCAACAGCGTTTGCCCACTAACTTCCACTTTGTAAAATAGACACCCTACCTTGTGAATGTTTCCATGAAGACTTTAATCTTGGCCTCTTCACGTCAATGGTCAATCGTTATCTATCCTCCTTATCCACACTTACTGAGATCTTCTTGTCCGTTCATATAAACACTTCACTCCTCATTACCATTTTGACCATCACCTGCCACCTTGCCAGGTATTCGAGCATTGTATTGTGAGATTTTTATTTTAAAAAATGATTAATAATGCGTGTGTGTTTCTTTTTTTTTTTTTTTTTTCAGAATTTAAATTTCTTAATACCTTTTTCAATTTGTTCGACTAGATTCTCACTATGTACTCTTTACTTTCGACCTTGTACCGCATTACTAAGTGAATTACTAGTAAATTCCCATGTACTAGCGTAACAGTTAAATCTAAACTAAAACATCTACTAAATACAAAGATTAACATGTCCATAACGATAGACAAAATTATCAGGATTTACCAACACATTAATAAATAATGCTATTTCATTTTCGAACAAACTTTTGATAGAAATTTAAATTACTCAAGGTATCGCTTCTTAGCACTATATTAGCATGTCTTTTCTTAGAAACTCTAGAAAATTTTCTTTTCAAAAATATTTTATCTTAACAATCAAGATATTTCCGATATATCTCTAAAAAAAGAATATTAGTTGATCTCTTAATTAAATGAAATAAAAGTAAACATACGATTTAATTTACTTATGTAAAAGAAACAATGCAATACCGTTGCTTGATACGATGTTAAGCCACATGGATAAATAAAATCCCACATAATAATAATAATAATAATAATAATAATAATAATAATAATAATAATAATGAGACTCCCTGTCGCCTCGTCTTTCCTTAATCCCCCTTTCATATCAACTAAACAAATATATCTATGGATACAAAATAAAACAGAAAGTGTTTAATCACCTACTCTACATGGATGATCTTAAACAATGAGTTGAAGGGTATCCTCAATACAATATACAAAATGTTTCAGTGATGACATCAGTATGGATTTCGGATTTGATAAATGTGCAAAAGTAACATTTAAGAAAGGAATAAACACTTTGGTTGGCCTGTGGTACAATACAGTTTCAAAATCCTTAATTGGACCATGGCTGACATTAAGCGAATGGATGTCAAAACGAGAAAGCTTCTCATTTACCACCGCATGCATCATCCCAAGGCTGATCGTCTGTATTTGCCCAGATCCGAAGGAGGCAGAGGTTTAGTTCAACTAGAACTTTCTTACAAAGTCACAACAATCGGTTTTCAAAGATACCTGGAAACAACAGAAGAGTGAATGATGATCTATGTCAAATGGCATGAAAGAAATAAGAAACTTTATTCGGTAATAAAGGAAACCAACATATTCAAAATTTGGTGAAGAAATGCAAATAAACCATCATACAATTACAGCAGCGGCTAAGAACCTGAAAAAAAGAAATCAAAAGCAAATGCAATTTACCAAATGCAGAAACGATCACAAGACAAACCTCTTCTGCTCGTACCAAACAAGCTGAGATAGACAAACCACATACCCATCAGTTTTTACTTAATGTAGGGTTAAAAGCTGAAACTGAATGTTTTTTTTCTTTCTTGTTGCACAGGACCAATGCTTGCTAACTAGAAATTACCAAGCATGCATACTGAAAAATTGTGTTAAAATGAAATACAAATTCTGTGATAAATATATATTACGAAGAGATTTATCTATGTAAAATATGTGTGATCTTAGTTTTTTGGGGTGGGGGTTTATAAAAAAAATGATCAATGGAAAATGTCATGAAGCTATTTCTGACCATAGGTCTCTGGTTGGGACCCGGAATGAAATTAGTATGTAACAGTAACACAAAGAAATAATAATAATAATAATAATAATAATAATAATAATAATAATAATAATAATGTCCCTGTGGTACAATATATTTTCAACAACCTTAATTGAACCATAGCTAAGATTAAGCGAATAGATGTCAAAACGCCATTTCTGACCTTAGGTTTCTGGTTGAAACCCGGAAGGAAATGTATATACAACAGAAATCAAAGGAAATAATAATAATTTGGTATAATAATAATTCTACTTATGAGCACTTAGAATTTCTAACCATTAATATTTATATGATAAAGCAATTACATTAAAAGTGCATTAAAATCCTCCAATGTGTTCATTATATATATATACTAGCAGTAGAGCCCGGCGTTGCCCGGGGATGTAACAGTAAGAGATAGATCAAGTATCGACCATCATAAAGACTGAAAAATAAAATTGACAAAGATTATTGTTTAAGGTTGAGGGACACGCATGTCTTAATTAGTTTTTTTTTTTTTTTACGAATTGGTCAAACCCAAATTCAAACAAAAACATTGTTTACAATCGTTATGAGTCTATCGATTGGTGAATAGAATTTTATTATAAACAATTGTCTTGTAAATGGAATTTTTAAAGCATTCTGAATGTAAATAAAGAAAAAAAGTGTGCAAGAGAATAAGAAATACTATCTGCCGAAAAAAAAAAATTGGATGTTTGTTTTATCGGCTGAAAAATAAAGAAATCCGATCCCATATATAAAGGAACACACACACACACACACACACACACACACACACACACACACACATAAACAACCTGGGTTTTTTAACCTAAGTCACTCCACGGAATCGCTAAAACATAGAGAATAGTCTGATGAAAAAAGACGCCAAAGTTTATGAAAACAAAATTTTATCGTCAAAATGCTTATGTTTTTTGAAGAGGATAGACTAAATTTTTTTTTAATTATTTTTTAAAAATTTTTCCATCTTTTTAGAATATTCTAAATTTTGATTTAAAAACCTTGTTTCTCTTTGTCGCAACAAGGGGTAGTAAATAACATAGATAATTTTAGCGCGTTTTTTTGTATTTACACACATTAATTTGGAAAATCTTGCAAAAATAAAAATAATTGTCAGATGTTAATGAAACTTTCAGAAACTATTCACAGATGATCGAAATTATTAAAAATATGTTTTTTTTTTATTAAAGTCATGGCAGAAATATTTTTTTTTTTATATTTATTGACACCGCCATAACTAATTTTATGAAAAACTCTAGAAATTCGAGACCATCGGTTTTAGTGATTACAATAGTTAAAAAGCACAAGGCTTTGAAGAATCCAAATCATTTTTTTTTTTTTTTTTTTTTTTGGCCAACGTACCTGAAAATCAGCTGTGAATTGTAACATACAAAACTCAATAAAACAAATATATTATTTAGTTTCAAATGCTTTTATTTGTTTTAATTTGTTTTTATGAATATGGACAATATTTTCTGAAAGCAAAAAAATTTTTCAATGAAAATTGAATTTTTAATACAATTATTTCTTATTTCTTTAATTTTAAAAAGATTTTTAAAAAATGTTTAAATTGAATTTTAAAAAATATTTTAACATTAGTTCTTTTAACATCAACCTTTCAAAATGTCCGTGTGAGATTGTCATTGTCTAGCGCTTTGAAAATTGTATAATTTGGACCAATCAGATTAGCCAAAAGATAAAAAAATCAGATAAAAAATGTAATTTTTGTGTTTATAGTCGGACAGTAATTATCAAGTACGGAAGACCAACCAGAATACAATTTAGTTGCATTATTTGAGTTCAGCATTGTTCTCCGCTGTTAAGCCCTTTACTTTTGCGAAACACGTATGGAGAAGTTATTTTGAGTTTTCAATTTCAACTGAGAAGGGTACCTACAAGTAACAGTATCATCTTATGAAATTGAACTACTGCTGAAAACTTTAATTTATATGATCTTATTTTTATATTAATCTCAGTTATGACATTTTTCCATAAATGAAATATCAAAATTAATAATAAAATGAATGGAAATACAAATAACACAGTAAAATGTAATAAATGTACATAAAATGATAGTATTTTATGTACACGTCTGATAAAATTTCATAAGAAAGGTACCTAAATTAATTAGATACCTTTTTCTTATGAAATTTAATCTCACTATTAACAGTCTTATATTTTAATTTCTTTATATTTTCCATAAAGAATCGTAAACGTAAAAATGAAAGCTAAGTACAAAAAAAAATTTTTTAAAATAAAAAATAAAAAATTAGAGCGCTGAAAGTTTTCCTTAAAAGTAACAAGGTAAATAATTTGTTCACTTAAATAATTTCACTTCCTTCCATCCGTAGAAAGAATTCTCATCCCGTAAGTTATCTAAACGTCATGAATGCGCGAAAGGTTATGACCTGCTTTGTTTTATTTTCAAATTACATTTTTTCAGCGCAGAAGCTAAGTTAAGCTTGGTTCAAAATATTTTAAATAAACAGTGTAATTTCTGTTTTTATTAAAATCAGTTTTGAAAAAATGATAATTGATTTTAAAAAGAATATCAAAGTAAGATTTTAATCTTTTTTATCAAATCGAAAAAAATGATTGAAAATTTAAAATGATTCTGTCCTTTTTTTTGACCAAAAAAAAACAATATTTTTAACGAAAATTTCAGACGTGCTAGGAACGATTAAAAAATGTAAAAAAATACCCCCAAAATACTTTGATCTTTCCTCTTTAATAATAATATGAACATTAGACGATAAAATTTTGTTTTCGTCAAGTTCGGCGTCTTTTTCATTATGCTATGCTCTTTTGTTTACATTTTCGTGGGTGAGTTGTCCCCCTTTCATTCTCACGATGTGTCTTAATCGTGTTTTCAAAATGATTTTATTAAAAAACAACTGTGTTTTTCCCATTTTCGGCCCCGTTAGAACCACCACAAGGTAATTTTATGTAGTCCTGTGAAGTTTTGTTGAAATCGGCTAAAAAATGTAGGAAAACATATAAACGTTACAGACACACACACGCAACCTGCGTTTTATAATAAGTAATATATATATATATATATATATATATATATATATATATATATATTCGCAAATAGGAAAGCTTACAACATTAGCAAAAGCAAAAAACACGAATAACCTTGAATATATTGAAAACTAATCTGAAAAGTATTTATCTAAATATAATATAAAATTTGCCACAAGTACTTCAAAAACTATAAGAACTTTCATTAATATAAAGCAAAATAATGTTAAATTTAAAGTAGGAGTTTACAAAACAGACTGCAAAAAATGCCCCAAGGCATACATAAGTGAGACATTTAGGGATTTAAATAGAACATTATAGAAACATAAAAGGATATACATTGAATTAGTTGTTCACTGTAATAAGTCTAACCATAATTTAATAAGTGTTTTAATTAGAAGATGAAGTCATTTCTTTCATTCTGCAACGCCATTCTCCACAGACGAAACTTTGCAAGCCTTTCGCTGCTCTATCGCAGTGTTTCATTGTGGAAAGTGTTTAATAATTCCACCAGTTCGAACCTTCACGGCTAAGACCCGCCATGCACGGCACATTTTATCGAATAACCTTCATTGTCTTTGTATTCCATTTGTAAGACATAATTCCACTCGAGTAGCTTCTTGCTATGGACCTCTCCTTTATGGAAACAACTCCCAAGATGATTCTTCCCCGATCACGACAATCTTAATCTCTTCAAGTCTAGGATTAACCGCTTCTTTCCTCACATATCCCGATAAACTATGTCTCTTACTTTATTTCAAGTGGTTCTTGGGTCTTATACAATATTAACGTTATTGTAAAAAAGTAATTTATTAAAGTGAAATATGTTGAAAGTGGACTAATTGCAGAATCTTCTACTGCAAATTTATGTACAGGACCAGACAGCATCCATCAGTCGTTAAAGATGTAAATTTAAAGGCTTAGATTCCCTGTATCTTTAACGTTTTGATGTAACCAGCGTCTGTTGCATTTTTTCTTGCCTTCCTTCCCATTAATATATTTAAGATTTATTCCATCAATAAAACTATTAATATTCTGAAAATATTGGGCGGAAATTTCTTCGAACCCATATTTCTGTAGCAATTGAAAAATGTGTTTCTGAGTGGGCGTTTCTCGATTCGCAATGTTGACGATGCAACGGAAGGGATTTCATAAAGTTGAATTCCGCTCTTACCGACTGATTAAACTTGTTGATTAAGCATCAGCTTAAATAATGATTCGTACGGAAAGAAAGTGACTCGCTTCATCAAAATTTAAAAAGATCGAAAAAAAAAAAAAGCATCTACGGGTATTCGAGAAAATCTAAATAATGCGATAGGCGTTCCTTGCCGGCCTAGCGCACGCCGAATCAGCCGGTGGTTTCTACTGCATAGGTATATATATATATATATATATATATATATATATATATATATATATATATATATATATATATACACACATATACACATATACACACGCATACTAGCCGAATTACCTGCACATTGTTGCGTGTCACAATTTTTTTGTAAGAAAATGATGATTGATTTTAAATTATTATAATTTGTGGAGAAAAATGATGCATTTCAATATGTCTCAGTCATCTTGACGTCCATATTGTCTCATTTTGATCGTGCCTATGTGACCTCCATCTTCTGGCTTTCTCCTCCTATATTTTGGATAGAAGTCAGTTTCTTGTTCAAATTTAAATTTAAATTATGTCAAAGGGAAACACATTTTCAGTTGGGTTTTTGTATCCAACACCCCCCGGGGGGGGGGCTTTGATCAAAATAAAATATACTTTTCCATGTACCCTGGGTAATGTAGTTTTAGAATATATATGGTTATGCAGGATCTATCTCTAAAAACGGATAGACGTACGCTACAACTTTACACACACACACACACACACACACACACACACACACACACACACACACACACACATATATATATATATATATATATATATATATATATATATATATATATATATATATAGGGCGATTTCAATGTCTACTTTTATATTGCCATACGCTCTATCTTTATTATTAAGTGTTACTTAAATATAGTATACCATAAAACTATATTTTTTCATATATATATACATATATATAAACCAGTTATACGACCATCATAAATATAATCCCTATCCATTCTTTTTATGTGTTCCTAATCTAAAGCTGTTGTTAGCAAACAATTTTCATGTGCGATCGTTAATGAGTTTGATCACACAATTTTTTGTGCCAAAGTCAGTAAATATCTACCTTATTTTCGTATATATGCTTCTGTTGGCATGTTAATAAAAGCATATTTGGTTAGAATTAAATACGTTAATTCTAAATTATTGTTAATACCAAAAACAGAACTATGGCTAATATCCAGCCGCAGATAGGGTGATCAAATCCCTGCACACATCTCCGACCAGGTTTAAACTTGAAACGGAACTTGACTCAAGCTCATATTCCATGACATTAAGTGTAGCTACAAGTAAAGCGAACACTTGATTACAGACGCAGCCCGAGGGAGCTTGCTCTGAGTTAATCATTAGCTGACGATCTGCACGAAACGCGAGTCGGACGCAGCGCTGTCAGACATCATGGCTGGCCAATATCGGACATCCGATCAAGTGAGCAAAGAATTATATGTGACAGAAGAGGTCAGCTATAGGGGCAGACAGGTAAAACAATGATTACAGTCAGAAAATGGAGAGTCCGCATCTCTTGTAATTGGTGGCCGATCGATGATATTTCGAAAAGTTAGGAAGTGTTCGAATAGGCAACACGCCATGACGGCCTGGTAACTGTTTTGCCGGTCAATATCGAGTAGTGTCAGTTTGATTAGATTTACCCTGCATTGTAATTGAGTCTCGTAAAGACAAGCAGATGTCAGTGAATATGAATGAACTCTCCGAAATGAGCGCCTGTCTGACTGATTTCTCAAGGAGAACAGCCCACGTAAATGGTTGTCCCTAGAATTGGCCAAAACATTACCAGCCTTTCTGACAATATCTTTAAACACGTAGACACGCATATGAATATCATGAAAGCTCTTGTGAATGTTATTCAGCGATGCAAAAACGATGAATTCTAAAAGTGTATATCGGATTGGAGATGTGTATTACTTTATATACACATCTCCGAATAAGAAAACTCATTTTAAATTTAAGAGAAGCAAATTCTTTTCTTTGTAATCACTAGCTTGATGCTTTGCGTAAGTAAGCGCTAAATTAGAACAATGGTTCTTTAGCCATTTGTCTTTTATTCCATTTTCAATAGTTTAGAACGTCTTTACACTACCAGGTTTCTAAAAGAATTCTGATCAACCTCAGTTTCAAGTTTTTACTATAAAAAATATCAATAACACGGTTTTTCTATTTTAATTTTCTATTTTAACTTTTTTATCAATCTTAATTCTTAAATTCATGATTGAATAAGATGGGAACTTTTACGAGAATAAAATATCCGTAGAAATTTGCCTACCGCATCTTTAAATACATGAGCTTAACAACTTTAACAAGATATAGCAATAACAGACATCAATATAAATGTTATTTTAAGAAGTAAGGGGTACAAATTAAAATATTTTAAATTAACAACTTTATCCATTTCAGTGAAATAGACGTTAATCACTTCTATCTTGTTTTTTGTTTCTCACTGAAATCAAGTGACATTTGTGATGTATTTTCCGTCTTTCCATGCGATGGAAACGGAATAACCCATTATTTATGAAGTATTGGAACTAAGGAGGGAAAAGAAGATTTATAATAAAATACGTAGCAACGATTCTCATTCCTTTCTCAGAGCATTTCTAATTCTAGGGTCAAATAGATCAACAAAATGCTTAGAAAATACGTAAGAAAGAAAAGAAAAATTAAAATCTTTTTTAGTATGACTTTTTCCCCTGTACAATAGTGTAAATGGTTTGACAAAAGAGTTATCCATCAAGTGACTTCTTTTACATTTATTCTCCTAAGTCTCCTGTAGAATCACTCACGTCTTCAAGATTCAGTTTAAACGAATTATATACCTTAGTATAACATTATTCTGATCGTAAATCTCTCGGCAAGAGAACGGGCTTCATTATTTTGTTCAGTTATAATTATAAAATGAACAAAGGATTTGATAGTGTAGAGTAGTGTTTGTAAATATTTTTTCAGGCAGCACCCCCTTTGGGCACAACGCCCCTACCCCGTCAAATTAAATTTTGAATATTATACAGAATTCATCTTTCATAGAAAGATAACACTTAGATTAGTGCAAAAATAGTTTTAATATTGTTTTCATTTCTATTATAAATACCAATTATTAAAATACAAAAAAGCATTTATTTGATAGCTTATCTCAATGATTTCAGTTCGATGGTTGATTTTGGTGCCTATTGGCTAAGGCTCTTACTCTAGGTTCCATGCTGCTTAGAAGTAATCGTAGATCTCCTCGAAGAAAAGGTTAATCGCTTCTCACAGCTTTAGATGCCTTTCAGAAATTCCCTTTTGTAGCCAATATTGAATAATATTTGAAAATTTGAAGAAAAAATATGGATAAATATCCACCGCCCCCACGAATATGTTAACCGCACCCCCAAATGAAATAAAATCTCCCAGTTTCCCCTTTCAACATAACAGAGCCCACAAGGGGGCGCTAACGCACTCGTTAGGAAACACTGGTGTTTAATTCCTGACTTAACCTAATAGCTTCACTCTTTTAAAAATATTTCTAGAGAAAACTTCACCAGAAAGTTAAAAAAAAAAAGGGCAAAATTTTAAAATTTAATCAATGGTTCGCAAACTTTTTTCCTTTTCGGAATGAAAATTTTCTTGCGCCTCACCAAATTTTATGTGATAAAAAGTACATATAGAAATAAAAAAAATAGAGTGAGTTAAAGGGAGATAACCACGGATTCGATATTAGAACATTATCATTGATAACTCTCTTTTCCAATTTTCAGAGCCTAGTTAATATATTCTTAATTACTTTAAATTATGCAAAATATCACAATGATGAAATCGGTTAAATATTATTTATAATTATTTTTATAATTGCAAGTAATCCATAATTATATTTTAAATTTTCAAATCATATTTATTTTTGGCATATGAATTTTTTAAAACTGTTTCTAAATCTTTGATTGTCTTTCAATCATTCAGCCTGTTATCCTCTTCCGCCGCAATTATGAGGCGCGTCGCAACGTTTGGGAACCACTGCTCAAGATGGATCAAGTGGAAATCATGTTATCTATTGGCATTTAAATACAAGATATAGATAAAAGATGTGTCCTTTCAGGGTTGTTCTTTATTATCCGTGAATTGCTATGCATTGTTGGGGAATAAAGGAATGGTTTCTTGTTGACTGCTCCAGTTTGAAAATAAAAACATCAAAAGGTCAAAAACAGCTACAAATATCTAAAAGGCACGTAACACTAACGTTTATTAATCGTCCTTTTTTGGAATATGAAATAAAATATACTTTTAATGATGTGAATATATCATAGATTAAGGTGGATTAAATTTATATTTCATTTTGATTTAAATTTTGATCATCAGTTTTTGTCTTAATATGAATTTTATTTTTTAATATAAAGGGATATACTTGAAAACTCCATTACATGTCCACTTGTAAACATTTTATTTTTAGTAACGAATCTAATTTCCATGTCAGTGCATTAAATACAAACTCTATGCACAAAAAGATCAACGAAATGCTTGGAAAGTTTACAGGAAAGAAAGGAAAAATAAAATAATTTTCTGTTACGCATACAAAAATAAGTAAAATAGCAGAGTATTTGGGATAATTTCACGGCTTTCCTATTTTAATCTTCTGATGAATAGAAATTTGTAATTTAATGCATGCGAGTGAAAATTCCCTTCTTGCATTGTTAAATATTTAAGCTTAACCGTTTTAAAATGTAACAACTATAAGTATGAATGCGGATCATTATTCAAAGAAGAAGTTACAAATAAAAAGATCAAAAACTGAAAGATTTTCCATTTCAGTGAAGCAGACGTTATATACATGAGACCGTCATGAACTTCACTATTTTCCGTTTCGTTCTTCTTTCTTCTTTTTCCGTCTTCTTTTTATTATGTATGCCGTTTTTCACTAAAACCAAGCGGCATCTCGGATATATCTTTCTTTTCCATCTTTCTTGGGATTCAAAACGGAATGGTTCATTATTAATCTGAAGTAATGGAAGGTGAAAATGCACGTGTTAACTAACGGCGGAATATGCAGAATTATATGATAACATGCCTGAATGAAAAGGAAACAAGTCTTCACTTGTCAACTAAAGGAATTAAAATCGTGACAAATTAACCTTTTGCGGCTTCTAATTGCGGATTATACCAATCAATTTAATGCCACATCTAAAAAAATATTTTCTCGTATTGAATCACTTGATTATTTTTAAGAATTTGAAAAGTTAAAACGTCGCCATAAAGCAGAGCTTTGGTTGAGATACATAAGAATAAAATATAATCACACATTCAAAATCCGTAGAATATATATTTACACTAAAACAAATGAGCAATGTCACTTAGAATAAGAAAATAGATTTCGTGTCGAACACAGAACAACTTTGAAACCGTTAGATCTAAAGCAAAAAAGAAATAAAACAAAAAATAGAAATCACAAGGTCAGTCGGTAACAACATATTGATAAATAATAAAATCGTTTATTTTACAAACTTATTTTTTCAACGTAATCTCTTCCTTCTCATTGCACTTAATTCAGTGATGTTTATGAATCACATAGGCTTGACATTATAGTGTAGAATATTCATATCAAAATTTATTTAATAACTACATATCTCTGGATACGGATTTATAGATCGCCTTCACCCTTAAAAGGATTCAACTTATGATATATTTTATTAGAGAGACGCCTATATGAAAAAAAAAACGATAGCTTTATGTTTCTTTCTGTACAGATTCACTCAAGTGGAGACAAACTTTAAAAATTAATGCTTTATTTTTTACTGTAAACGTTCTCTTAGTGGCTAAACGTGTTTGAGTTGATATCCCTCACTCTTGTCTATTTTTTAAACAGTGAAATGTCAAGCGGCCAAAATCGAGAAGTCCAAATCATGTAAAATGTACCATCCAACAAGAATCGAGCGCGTATTCCCATTCTCCATAAGAGAACCCAATCCTATAGACAAAAGTGTCCTTAACAATTAGGCTATCGGAACTGTCATCATTTCTCTCACAATTTAAAGGAAATAGTTTAATGAAACGCATTTCCATTTGTGATTCACAAAACCACACACTTTACAAACGAACATAGGCAATGAAAAACAATGGATTGTTTACAACAATGTGATACGAAAAAAAGGTCCCGAGTAAAATTAAATGAATCACTATTAACCCCTCCAATAATCCCGTCTTAATTTGAACAAGGTCATGCTGTGTATCAAGTGCGATTGGAAAAGCATTGTGTGTTACTAGCTCCTTTCGAAAAATCAGGCGTTGAATTCAAACAAATACTTTTCGCAGCTGAATCAATTAAAGGAAATAACCAATGAAAACTAGAATTGCCGAATCGGAAGGATTTCATTTTCCAACAGAATATCAACAGAACTCATATCTATTTACAAACCCAACGTAGTCACCCGAGATTGCACCTTCAAATTACCACTTATTTTGATCCCTACAAAATCAGAACTTCATTTCTCGAAAAAGCTTATAAAAAAAGCCCTTAAATGACTTGATCTGCCAAAAAAAAAAAAATGTCGTGTGTTCTGATTTTAGGCGTTTTGTTACTTGTTACTTAGCGAATCTATTAGATTTTATAATTTCCTAAGTCTTTTATTTCAATAGCAATACCCTTTTATTGTCAGTATAAAATATCTTGAACAATATTCATAGTCACACTACACACACCTAAATGCCTTTTCGAAAATCACAATATTAAAACAGTTTTTCACTTTCTGTTCTTATCACGTAAAGTTACAGAATATGCGGGCATTGTAAAAGGAAAGAAGTGTTACGATGACTTCCCAACGTCCACTCCTTCATTAGAAGACACAAATTTACTTGTTCATGTCGATGCTTGGCTTACAACGCAAACATTTCTTTCGAAAGAATTGAATAATCTAAAGCGAAAAATACAAGCCAACTGCTGTTTGCATTCTGCACTTCGTATCTCAAAGAATAGACTAAACATGTTTATATTGACCCATATCACGAAAACGTTATCGTAACCAGGAATTCATTGATGGCGTCAGTGATTTTCACGCACCAATTATTCCCCCATACCTGACAACATTCGTTGATAAGTAACACTGCTTATATTCATAAGTGATAATAAATAGATGAGTGGCTGGTAGTAGGGTATGAGTCCATGTCATGTTTTACAAAACTGTCGTCCGTTCACTGTATATATTGACTCGAAAGACAATCGTTATCTGGTCTGATCTTCTTTCTCTTTCTTTTTCTTTCTTAGATTTTCAATAATTTTTCTCTTTCGCACGAACTCTGGGGTCTTGAGTAAAAGTGGGTGGAACTTTTTTTTCAAAATCTAATAAACATGGGGTCGGAATCAAATAAAAGGTTGAGGCATTGTTCATTGGAAACTTGCATAAAGACAGTAACTCTCTTTCTCTATAGATAGCTATCTATCTCGACTAAATAAATAAGAGCAGGGATGGAAGAAAAGTAGGTTTTGAATTTATTCAGATTGTAATAATGGGGGAAAGGTACCATTGTTACTGAACTGAGAATAATATCATCTGACAATGATACATTTTCAAAATAATTTGATCATCCGATGAAAGCGAAATATCAATATTTAATTTGAGCGATGAATTTTGGGTGCGGCTTACTTCTTTATATTGTATTATTTTGTCTCAAAACCAACTGGCGTCGGGCTTACAGCCACATTACCTTGGTCACCAAAGTTAAGCAACGTTGAGCCTGGTTTAGATAAGTGACCGCTTAAGAATAGCAAATGCTACAAGCTTGAATAAACAAGGAATTGTTCATCGGAGAGCCGAGTTCCAATTCCATTTAGGTTCGTTATATTCACTTACCAACAAATGCCCTTGGGAAAGGTAGGAATTCACCTTTTCTTCCCCAACTATGTGCTAATTACTAAGACTTGTATCACTAAAACCATTATTATCACCACCACTACCACCCCACAAAAAATGTGTAAAAAATATTTAGTTTCGGCAATAACTAAACCATAGTGGTTGATATACCGCTAAACACAAAACAACCAGGCAAATACTGGCTTCATTTTAAACTGACGCCTTAATTTTTCTATATATCTAAACTATAAAGTACAATTTCGCAAATGAAAAATTTTATTTCACAGTTTAGAAAATATTCCAGGTTTTCAGCGGAAATCACGACAATACGAACTTCAAGCAAAATGGTTTTAATTTATGGTGGGAGGAGGGCGAAGACATCTATTTAAACTGTCATCAAAAGATTATGAGTCTACGAATTAATATAAGACATGAAAGATATTTACTGGTCACAGATTGAGTATCGCCTTTACGTTATAATATCTCAGATATTAATATTTTCCTTATAAGTAAAGGTAAAACTGTATGTGACTGTGTCGGGCTATTTTTGCAATTATATTTATTCATTTATAACCTTTCATTTGGTAAATGCCAGGCTGAAACTGGAGAAACCTGCGAATGTCCTCTCATACATTTGCTAAAATACATATGATTTTTTTTCTTTTGTAAAAAGGCTTAAATTACCCTTGATTTTAAACTTCAGCTATTTTGGGTTTAATTATTATTATTATATAGTACCGTCAAAAATATTTGGAAAACAAATTTCAAGCAAAATAATTTGTTTTATAATAGTTTTTTTTACAATGTCAAGTAAAACAAAATTCTAATGGGTCCCAAGTTCACTCCAGACTTCCAGTGGAATCTACAATCTATTGATAAAGACGTTGGTAAAATGACCAGCTCATTCTATTGCTCCATGAAGAACCCGATTCCTTCTTCAATGCTTTATCTTTACTAAAGTTCGATCCGACCAAAAATGGACATACGTTTGGACTGAAGGTTCTCAATCTAAGCTCAGTCAAGCTAAAGTTTATATTCATACAGGACAATGATCTTTCACATATTATTCACCATTCCAAAAAGTTTCAAAGACGCCAATTTACAAGAATGGCCTCCTAGCCTCTCCAGATATAAAACTGCGACAAGTAATGTTAAAATAAAAACAAGAGAAAAGTTCACTAAATTAAGGAATAAAAAAAAAATGATGGATGTGATACAAAGTGAAAAAATTTATATTAACATCTGTCTATATTTCTGAGATCAAATATTGTGACTATTTACACTAATTACATTGTTCAGACTGCTGTCATCATCTTTATTGAGATATTCATGACGTTTCGGCCGTTTACGCTCTGGCCTTCTGCAGGTGATATGCGTTAAATAAAAACAACAACAACAAATTGTAATATGAGCTCTGGTAAAAAAAAAGAAACAGTTACTGAGACATTAGTTTTATAAGTCCTAAATATTCATTCATATTTTAAAGGCGCATGGCACTGTGGATAAAGACGTTAGTTGAACTAATCCAGTGACTTGTTCCAACGAGTTGTGAATTCAGTACTTAGCCACTGCGAACAGTTGAGATAAGGTACTAAAGAGAAATAACTAAAACTGAGATACCCAAGGCGTGGAACTAGAACAATCTACCTCTGTATATCACCTGAAGAAATCCGGAGCGTATAACTTATATACAATACGATAATTTATTCAGGTATATTTGATATTGTGTTAATCAAATATTTCCCTCTCACCTGTATCATTTGGATAGAAAATTTATTTTGCACTTTGCATAATTAAATCTGTAAGTTTTTAGCAATATTTTTATGATGATAGATATTAGAATGCGAAACACACACGATTTCCTATATAAATATGCATTTATCTTGAAAATTGCACCAGTTTTTAATTGAGCCAATTGCTTAACATCAATTTTAGTATAAAACTATTGGAATGGGTCTGAAATGAATCTGAAATTGAGTATATATGTAGATGCCATAGATATTTTCATCAAACTTAGTCGTAGTTTTATTTTGTGGAAAAATCAAGACTCTTTTCAGATTGCCTGACTGAGAGATTTTATTTATTCTCAGAAGGCACCAGGAAAATAATTCCTTCGTACGACAGAATATTTTCTCCCTATTGTCTTTGTTCTAGAGACAACAGAGCACGAGAATCTTCTCCGGCGCTACATTCTACTTTTGGTTTAAGTTTGAAATAAACGCCGAGTCGACAAAATGATGCTCTCATGCTTGTTGAAATGGTGTGTTAACGATATACAATTACTGATCTGCGCAGAAGTCAAAAAGAAGGTGGCCGTAGTCTGGTGTCATTAGATTTACATAGATATGATCCTGAAGACTGCCTTTTCAAAAATATAATCGATCCAAATATATCATTAGCACTTTTTGTATATGCCGTAATAACGTACTAACGCAAATGTGTTCTCGAGCTCCATTCTTGGACCTACTTTATTTTTAATTTTCATTAATGTCCTTCTTGATGACATCAGCGCTCAACTTGATATCTACGCCGATAACACAAGTTATTCCTGCCTCGTTAGTAAGGCTTATCAGTCAGACAAGGTCAAAATGGCAGCCAATGTCTAAAATGACCTCAAGTCCGTAGTAAACTGGGGCAAAAGATGGTTTGTTAATTTTAACACCTCCAAAACTAAACTTCTCTCCATTAATCATCTGAGAGACCTCTTGCTACCTTCCATCAGCATCGCTGATGCTAACATCCAAGAAAGTGACTCATTGCGCCTTCTCGAGCACACGTTCTCTGCTGATATGAAGTGGAAACACTATATTGAATCCATTGCTAGGTCAGCTGCTATGAAAGTTAGTTCACTATTTCGGGCGAGACAATTTTTCTCTCCAGAATCTATCTTACATAAGTCTACCATTCGTCCATGCTTAGAATAGTCTAGTGCCCCTGCTATTTACCTTGAGTTACTTGATAAAATCCAAAGAATAATCTGCAATAGTATTGGTCCTGATCTGGCGGCTCAGCTCCAGTTACATTCCCGCAGCCGTAAGATTGCCTTTCTATGTCTTTTCTATAAATACTTTCACAGTAATTGTTAAAATGAGCTCTTCGCTATGGTACATAGATTTATTAATTTAAGTGCAGCACTAGACTGGCGTCAAGATCTCACTAATTTATAGTTGAGATGGCTAGATTTAATCGTAAATTCTATACTGGATTCTTTTCTCGCACTTCTCACTTGTGGAACTGCCTTCCGACTCCATGTATTCCAGCCAACTTTAATCTGCAAAAATTTAAATACAATTTCAATTGCTATCTACTGTCATCCTCATGACTCATTCCTCTTCCCGCTTATTATTAATGTTTCTGCTCCTCATTCTTTCACACTTTGTAACCTCTTGTATTTTAGTGCCTTTACTGCTTTGCTGTGAATAATTCCGATTTAAAAAAAATATATCCTGTATGTATAAGACGCAGGTGTTTTTCATCCAAAATCGTAGAGTATTTACATTAGTCGGACTATTGTCCTCATCTTTGTCGCCATATTTGTCACAACGTTTCGGCCGTTGTACGCTCCGGCCTTCTTCAAGTGGTTGGAATTTCGAACTGAACCCTTTATTTCGATCACTGAGGTAGACTGTTCTAGTTCCACGTGTCATGTTTGATGGATATCAGTTATCTCCTGCTAATTTTCCCTCAGAAATATACACAGAATCCAAAATCGTGTCCAAAAGTTTCAAGGATTCAAAATATTGGGTTAATTTGTTTATCTAATGACGTATTGCAACAAAGGGAAATAAATCTTTCATAAGTTTCGTACGTTTTACGGGTTTTATTGAGTCTAGACCCCTACGTCATGCTGGAAATCATTCAAAGACAAAATATTTTTTACGATAAAAAATATACAAAAAAACTGTTACAAAAATTAAAACAAGTTAACATTTATTCAATCTTATTTCGATTTATTTTCTCAATGTGTATTGGAGATTTAACTGCCTTATACCCCAAGAGTCATTATCATGCTTTCTGCCTTATACCCCAAGAGTCATTATCATGATTTCTGCCTTATACCCCAAGAGTCATTATCATGCTTTCTGCCTTATACCCCAAGAGTCATTATCATGCTTTCTGCCTTATACCCCAAGAGTCATTATCATGCTTTCGTAATGCTTAAGAATTACAAAAATAAACATTTTTTTTCTAGTTTTCTCATTTTTTTTCCTTTTCACAAGATTTGGTCATTTACTTTGCTCTAAAGTCAGGTGCATTTTATACATGAGAATATACATTTTATATATAAAGGATTAAGGTAATTTTTTTTACCTGCAGTATATTGATGTTCCTTTCTTTTCTACGTAGTTGGTTGTACTTCTCTCGCTACTGAATAATTTGTACAATTATTACTTTTTTTTCTAACAAACTAGTTTAACGATATCAATGTGATATATACATCTTGAAATCAAGAAAAATGGAATCTATGCCTTTTGTTGCTCAACAGACAAAATAATATGCCATCTTCACTAACAAGATCAGTTCATTTTATTAAAAGTCCTTTTCAACTCAAATACTTTTTTATTTGGTAGAGGAAAGGCGACCATTTTGTTGTTCGGTTATAAACGTATGCTTAAAGGCTTGTGGCATCATATCAGGTCAAGGGTGAAAGTCATAACACGATTTACACATGATTGAAGATGAATGCATTTTATTTGATTTTTGCCTGAAACAGTCGTACTCATTCTGGAGTCATACAGTGTATCGGGACTCTGCAGTGAAAAGTGTCCATTATTTTTCTGTTCTTCGGCCTACAAACCGTAACAATGTCAGGTTCCAGAGGAAGAAATCAATGGATCCATTGTGATACATTGCAGTGCATGGTAAATGTGTTCACGCATCGACCACTCTTAGTCCATTCTAGCCTGATAAAAATTGAATAAATATAAAAAAAAAAAAAAAAAAAACTAAATCAAGTTATCGAGAGTTGCTGAAAATTTAAATAAAGCCATCTTTCATGCCATATCGACACTAGGGGGATATGGAAAAAGGAGACAATCAGTAATGGTTAGTTTAATTATTATAATTTTTCTTTGTTACTGGTATTGAGTGCATCTTATTTCTATAGCTTTATATCTATATATATTTTTGTTCTCAAAGCGTCACTTGTATAGAAAAATTTGTAAAGTCCATAATATTATTAGAATGTTTTCACATATGAATTGTTAAATAAATCACCGGTGCAATGTAGATAACTCTAGAACGGCAAAAGCTGCTGAAGTGCGGACCAAAATATTTCATGTATTCTGTATATGTACGAGTATTTCTTTCGTGTTGTTTCTGTATTGATACGAGTAATTTATTCGTGTTGTTTCTGTTGTTTATCGCAAATCTTAGGTCATTCATTTGTTTTCAACTGCCGTGATATTATACAATTTTCTTCAAGTATTGTCAGATATTATTCATTTTCGACTACGATGTATTTCCTTTTTTTGCGTTGTTCGTTATTGAAACTCACATATGGCACTGATCGGTAATGAAGAATAAAATAATTACCATGGCCTAATCGGTAAAGTAATTTTAAATTGTTAAAAATAAGATGAAAGAAACAGTTAACAAAAATAAAGTGAAAAATAGATAAAAAATACATATAAATATAAGTACTAATAAAAAAATATGACGTAAAAATACTTATGAAAGGAATATTTATGAAAATAAAATGAAAAATGTACTAATCAAAAATTTACAATAATTATTGGTTGTGCTTCCTCTAATGAATTCAAATGATGAGGTTAAAGAGTTATATTTTGTAATGATGTATTATCGTCATAATCAAATGCCTCAAACTTCTGCATAGGTCGACAACCCATCATTTTTGCACAATATTCCAGGTGCTGGGTAGAAATTGTCATTGTCATTATTTTACATAGTAGGTTTCCTTTTAAAGAAATAAAACTATTTTTTAATCATTTCACCCCAAGCGAGTCAATAAAGTCACTAAGAAGCAAGGGGTTACTAAGTGTAAGAGGATATGATTATAAAAAAAACATTATTACAAAGCAAGCAATAAAAGAACAGGAATTAAGAAGACAGAAGATAACGATTGACATTGTATTTACATTTTTGAAGATCAAATTTGACTGGGAATTAATAAGTCGAACGAGAGTTCCACAAGCGAGATGGACACGAATCATGCTTACACCTAATCGGCTAGTATGCTCATTATCAGAAACTGATGTTGAGAAGATAAGATTGTTTTATGTGAAGTAATTTTCCTATCGTTATCTTGTATTTGTTTGATGAATCTTATATATAATTAATGTAACAGCTAAACTGTTTGAGAATGTATGACATGCGATGGATACTGAAATCCGTAAATACAAACTCTATAAAGGAATTTATCAAATCACACAAAGCAAAAGTTCCGCTTTTAGTCCAACTATTCACATGATTCTTTCAGGTCGGAATTTTATTAGACAAAATCAAGCTTTGAACTGAATTGCTTTTTCTTCGTCAATTAAATTTCGTACAAATCCCCTTTATGAACAAGGAAATGGCTCATAATTTTTACACTTACAAATTTCCATTTTTATTTTCAATCAACGTCATACAAAAACGATATCATAACGTTTAAGAGATGACGTCTATTTTATCTACAAATACCTTACAAATCACGTTTTAGATAAGACAAGTGTCAATTACAAATACAAGGAGATATTACATTAGAAGTAGTTTCACTATAACTATAAAAACATGTATTTTGTATTCTGATTCTTTCAAATTTTAATTCCCTAGTGTTCTTGTCCAATATGTTCACTTCATTCTACAGGGGCTGATGACCACTACCTTCTTTCTATACATATGATATGAGAACGTCTTGCTCAATTCTGAATTAATTTGCGCCAGAAACAAGCGGTTGAATAGCAAGTCAAAAATGGATAAAACGGTTTGATCTGAATTCTTTTTACCACTTATTGTAAGTCTGGCTTACTGTTGGGTTTTAAAGTCCGCCTTAAAATGTCATGAATACTCGGCACAATATAGCAAGCAATAAAAATGAATAATGTTCTTGCTGACATATTTTCGATTTCCTTAAAGTAAAGGTTTTCAAAACTAACAATAATGTTTATTAATTCATAATTCCTGAATGTTCGGGGGGGGGTGATGAATATCGACACGGAAGAAAAAAAATCGACGTGTCAAGTTCAAATTTTGGCCAAGTCTGTTGCGTTCAATATTTGCGCAGAATCACATGGGAAAGGCATGAATCCGTTTATTTCCCTCTTACATATGGGTTAATTATCAGATGAAATTGGGCCTTCGAGGCATCGGTTGCAACCAGCCTCACCGGGAAAATGGCAAATCACAGATAAAAAAGAAACGAAAAATGCAGAAAGATCTTGATCGCATGTCTTAAAGAGACGAGCAAATTAAAAATATCTTTCTTCTTTAGTCGGCGAACATTGTCCTAGAGATAGGACCGTCCTAATACAACATTATCTTAGAGATAGGACCGTCCTAATACAACATTGTCTTAGAGATAGAACCGTCCTAATACAACATTGTCTTAGAGATAGGACCGTCGTAATACAACATTGTCTTAGAGATAAGACCGTCGTAATACAACAGATTTGCGGAGGAGTTCTCACTGTATTCCTTTTTTAAGAGAAAAATGAGAGGATTGTGGTTTCGTCTTCATTCAAATCGTCTAACCACCGGACAGGTGGCTGAAAGAAAATGAAATTAAACGCTCACACGTCTACTAACACAAATGCATCTACAAGCTGAATGTTCTTAGCTGGTAGCTGAAAATGTCAAACAAACGAATAATCCATAAGAAGCTGATCAGCTTAACTCGGTTTGCTGGATATATTACACACCAGAAATTATGTGACGATATCCAGCCTATCAAATAATATATATATATATATATAGTAGTTTTACTCAGGAATCCCTTGCGTCCTAGTGCCTTATTGACTTACTTGGGGTGAAATGATTAAAAATATATTATCGGACTTGAAAAATATATGAATTTTTAAAATGTTTTATGGCTTATTTTTAATTCCAATAGAATCTTGCAATTGTTGGTGGTATGTTTTGTAAAATGTTTACTACCGCAGTTTATCCAAAAATCATGATTTTTGGTTAATAGAGCCTTTTTGTTAAGGAATTTCATCTGTTTATTGAACAGGTTTCCATAATTACGACGCATATTTTCCTATTTTCCCCATTTAACCAAATTTAAGAAGTTTACATTAATCTAGGTTCCCAAGTGAGGTGTATTTTTTTAAAGGTTCAACCGCCATTATCCTTCTTTTTTTTCCATCTCAGTTTTAGGTAGTGTTGCCGAATCAATCAGGTTATAATGAATGACATAAAGAAAAATATATAAATTGTAATTTCTTATTTAATTACTGTACATATACAATATACCGTATTTTCCGTCTTACAAGACGCTACGATTTGGAAGACGCACCCTAATATTGGAAGGGAATTTTCATACAACAACACATTCACCATGCGTCCCTCACATACTGGTGTCACGTATTGTTTACATTAATCACTCGTCCGATTTTGTTTGTATGGCAATGATATTCTACTTGGTGGTTAGTAAAAATACATTTTTCAGTGTCCAAAGGTGGTTTTATTTTAATAAAAAATGAATTAAAGATGTTAAAAATATACATGTAAAAATATAGAACAAAGAAATTTTCTTCATCCTCAAATCCCCAAAACTTGACACTGCTGGATTCATATAAAAGCTCTAAAATATCATCCGCAGGGTCATCACTACTGTCAGTCATCTCTATCTATAAAAGGCAGGATGTGTGTGTGTGTGTGTGTTTGTAGCGAATGCACGGCCGAAATTTTCGACGGATTTGCACCAAAATTTACATGCACATGCAGTTAGCAGGAAGGCCAAGACCGACTTTGCATTTCCCAACTCCCATTGATAGTGGATTTTTTATGCTTCTACGGCAGCTTTCGTGTAGTTTGCGGCCATTTTGTACTGTCCAAAGTGAGAGCCTATAGCTGGCTGCCACGAATAGGCAGGAAGATTCTATTGGCCAGCGTGAGAGCCAACAGCCGACTGACACGAATGTTAACTAGCATGCTAGCATGCAAAAAAAAATCGATAGCTGCATTCGTCAAAAGTGGGAAAAATTTAAATCTGCATGGCACTTTACTCCAATTGGCTCATTCGCTTGCTTAAACTCAACGTTGATTCTGATTCCACAGAACTGGGTTGGGTGTGAAAAAAGTATTTGCTGTTAACATTCTTTTTTCATTAGATTTTTCCATTTACGAGTCTTTTTTTAAAGCTGATCGTTTTGTGTTCATTTTGTTTAGTTCTTTTTTCGTAACAGATTTAATGTTTAGTATAGAGCTTAGAAAAAATTCGCAGTGTGAGATAGGCAAGAAGTAAGACGTGCAGCAATATCAGCACGGCAAAGGGCACTCCTTTAAAGGTAAGGAAGGGCAAAATATTTTAAGTCAAGTGATAGCGATTGTTGTATGAGTCGTACGATTTTTGAATCAAGCACGGGCAACGCCGGGCCATGCTGCTAGTGTACAATAAATCATCCTCGCTACAATCCATATCATTACTTATACCAGACTTTTTGAAAGACTTTACACCAATTTTAGTATTAATAGCATTGCAAGATTTCAAAACCCCACTCATACACTTGATGAGCTATTGATGGTTGTTTCATCTTTCCACGCGGTGTCATTTCATGTCTTTCCTTTGCCATCCATTTAGACCATTTCTTCATGCATGTTATTCTTAAATGGTTTGTTGATGCTTTCATCTAGTGATTGCAGCTGGGAAGTAAAGCCACTAGTAATTACAGCTAACGTTGTGTTCATTTCTCTTGCTAGTTTTTAGTGTTGTCTGTCCTGTGTGCACTGAACTGACCCCATACTAGCAATGCATTTTTTCGTTGCAGCCCACCTGGCCGATTGGACCACAGTCCATTCACACTTTAACTCCCGCTTCATCCATCAACCCTTTGGGCTGCGCAATAATATGAATTCCATCTGGTAATTTTTTTTCCTCGGGCAATGTTTTTCTTTTGAAAATCAACAATGGTGGTAGTTTGGTGCTATCAGTGCAACAAGCTAAAACTGCAATGTAGTGAGTCTTTTCATGACTGGTGGTTGTAATAGTCACTGTTTTAGTACCTTTCACATCTATGCTTTTATTAGAAGATATGTCAGATGTTAAAGGAACTTCATCCATATTCCCGATCTGGTTAAGTTCGAACGGCTTCTTCTTTCTAGCATTAATGATAAATTGATGAAAAGTCAGTAATTTCTCTTTATAGTTTCATGGCATTTTTTGAGATATTTTTGTTCTTGTTTGTAAGCATAACTTGTTTCGCTTCATGAACGGAAAGCACTAAAACTTAGTGCCTTTAAAATCTGTTTACTCCCCATGCTTGTTACAAGTTTCCTTGCTCCCAAGTCTCTCTCTAACCGGGGTGGGGGGGAGCTATTTTGCTGGTATCTGACGTAAATTGTACTTTGTATTGTTTCTAACTTCACTCAGTCCTTCTTGTTTCTTCAACTGCCAAATCATTTTTTTTACGGTAGGCGGTGGTCCAAAATGCCTTTCTGCTGCTCTGTTACCATATTTTTTGGCATATCTTACAACTAGCTTGTATGCGGTAGTATAAATAAACCGTTTTGATGAACTCGCCATGGGTGATAATTTCAAGGACAAAAAGCGTGTGATACGCGTGACAGCCTGATGATAACTGTTATTTTCACTACATAAGAGTGTGAGCAAACCTACACCATCAAGATCAAGTGCAGAAAGGCCCCCGTCGCTGCTAGTAAACAGAGGATGTTTAAGCTTGTGACTCGGCTCCGGGAAGGTTTATAGTCTTGAAAATACTTGTAACAGCTAAGTTCTGAAGTTGTATCATATAAAAGGCTGAATTAGAAAGATGAAATTATAGTGTAATGGCACAAAATATACACCTACGTCCCTACCAGTCAAGCCAATTAGTTGACCGTCCAAGCTTACCTGAGCCTGGACGTTGCCTTACATTCGCCTTGAAAGACGCACACGTATTTTTCAGGGTTTTTCCTTAGAAAAAAAGTGCGTCTTGTAAGCCAGAAAATACGTTATTTGAAACTGACAAAGGACAGAAAGAGCTAAATAACAGGCTGTCATTTTTTAAAAAAAAAAGGTCGTTTGGAAACCCAAGTCTTAGGCTTCAGTGTAAAATATTCGATGATTTCGCTCATGAGACTGGCCGCAAAGCTAAAGTGCTTTAAGAATATACTTCTCAGCCTTCATTCCTCTCCTCGTATACTAAAATAAACTTTGATGATCTTACAATGGTATTTAAACAGTGGCATGACGTTTGGAAATGACTATCCATCCCCTGACGTAAATTCATTGTTTGCTGAACCGTGGGAAAAACTAAGAAAAAAAAAACAAAATACCGAATTGCTTCTGCAAAAAACTACCGGTATTTTAACCTTCTTCAAATTTGTCTGTGAAAGATCTCAGTCCTGATAAAACGTTTTTTTTATTAAATCAATCATTTCGAATCTTTCACTAGCTTTACAGTTGCTGTTTTTTTTTTTTTTTTTTTTTTTGTATATCTTCAGTTGCCGTAGAAACGCGAGTGTGTATCGTTAGAATTGTTTGTGTGTGACGAGTTATCGCTCTTTTGCTATGACAGAAGCTGAAATGCAATTGAAAATGTTTCCTTTCTATGTTGACCTGCGCTTTCAACGATTACCACTTTGTTAGTTGCGCTCTATACATTTCAGCGCTGACATGGTAAGCAGTAAGAAAAATTCACCATTCAACGCAAACGATTATTTGATATTTTTTTCTTTTATTTCATATTATATAGAGAAAAAGAAAAAGGGCAAAAATCGAACAATAATGAAAAAGAAAAGTGAAGGAAAAGAAATATGAGAAAAATATCAAAGAAAGAAAGACATTAAAAATTATTTGAAAAAAATCGAAAGTTATCTAAACCAATAAACGTTGCGTTAGTTTTGAAAAGTATTTTTCTCCTTAAATTCACTATACGAAAGAAAGAAAAAGAAAGAAAAGGAAGTGGGTAGCGAATAGAGAAGTATTTCTTTCTATCTCTCTGTCTGCGAAATAGAGAGAGAAAAAAAGAAAAGAAATAGACAACCACTATTTTTTTAAAAAAAGAAATGTGATACAAAGACAGCAAGAATATGTATATTTCTGTTGTTAGTTTTCCAGTTTATTCCATAAACCCCACCATCAAAAACCAATAGCAACTTGATTTTATTTTCAACTTTCTTTCTCCGAATGACTATATTTTGACTGTCAAGCAACTGAGATGTCCTTTTCGCCCGTATATTTACCAAATTCAATATCTTTAATCCCCAGTGGCATCTCTCAGAAATTTCGTTCTTTGTGACTTTCAGCCAATGACTCTACGCATGGAAAAAAATTATACAGAAAATAGTAAGAGACAAATATCGGATGCTTATTTCTTTATGCATTCACTGAAAATGCGCAGTTGTTTTGTTGAAATAATTTAGCATTTGAAAAACTTGAGGGGAATATATATATATATATATATTTTTATCTACTGGTTGATTGATCATTTTTTTCTCCTCCCATTTTCACAGATTTCATTTGGACTGAGTCGACGTTATGCTCGATGCAACATATTGTCAAGTATTCTTTACATACTTTTTTGTCAGATAAATGATCTATTACATTTAGTCAGAAACAGGGAAATCAGAAAATTATCAGGGAACTGAAAAATAGGTATTTTCTTAAAGAAATAAATTATCGGAATTTTGTTGTCAGGGAAATAAAATAATTTACTAATACCACTTGACATGCATTGAACGACATGTTTATTATATGTTGGTTTTTTTGTTTGTTTGTTTTTGATCGAAAATTGTTTGAAAATAAATTCTAAATGCCATTTATTATATATATATATTTGTTTTCTAGAATTAAAACCATTTGAATAAAAATGTCTTCTTATTTCTGTCTTGGATAGATGAATTGATGTCTTAATCCTTAATTTGCTTGTGAAAGACAATCCCCGTGAAACTATGTGCCGCTTTTTCCGGGAGACAATTTCATTGAGTAAAATGGGATGACGACAAATCTCATCCTCCTTGTCAAGAATGTTTAAGACGTTAACGGGGAAAAAAATTATGAGCTGAAAAGAACAGAATGAAAAGAAAAGAAACTGGGAAGTTGATCTAATTAAGACTAAATGACATTGACATGGATATTACAGAACTTACAAAGTTAAGAAATTAATAAACTTGACCACATCTTATATTTGGAGTCGAGATGTTACCTTGTATATGACGAGAAAGTTTATATTCTACAATGTGTGTTTCATTGTTCATTTTTAACTGTGCTCTGGTACAGCTATATGGTTACTATTCTCTATCTGTTTGTCTTTTACGCGATGTTCCAAAATCATGGAATTTCAATGAAATCAGGGGATTTTATGAGAATTTTATTCGATGATGAGGCTGAGAAAGAAAAACAAAACTATTTAAAACTTACAGGTCTCGATTCGAAATAATAAAAATCATTACTTTTGATAAATAATGAACATAGCGCTTGTGAATACCATTCAGGGATTGTGTTCACATCTCAGAGTTAAAGTGAACGACCATATTGTCATTGTTCATTAGTTTATGTGGATGTTTAATACATTCTCAAGGGAACAAAGTGAAAAACATGATAAATTATTGAAACAAAAGCTACTAAGATAAATACAAGAGGATGGATTTTATATTTGACTCTAAATGCAAACAAATATTTCCATCAAATTTGGATAAAATTTATTACACCTCTATTTGCGCATTACATGTACAATAAAAAAACTGTCTGCCATTTACCTGTGCTAAGACCCACATTCTTGGACTATTAGAAATATAAATGTTATTAGATTTTCTGTGTTTTATTATTATTATTATATTATTTGTTTTAAGTATGAAATTACTGTGCAAATTATCAATACGTTATTTATTTTAGCTTTCATTGTTTGAATTCCTTGAATAAGACGCTATTATTTTATTTACCTTCGAACGAATGCCTTCATCTTTGTTCTTATTATCATTACATTTTGGCTGTTGCGCACACCGACGGCTTTCTTCAGCGGTCTCTCGATCTTGATCTATTCAATCTGCGACATAGATACCATAGCCTAGTAGATGAAAGCGTTGGCACTTGAATTTCATAGCATTGTAAGTTTGTGTTCAATCCCTAAGCGTGGTAGTACAACATAAACTCATCGAAAAAAGATCGAGCAATAAACAACAAGACAAGATATTAGAGATGGACATTGAAACAAGAACAATTCAGTTCTGTATCCGTCATTCCAAATATATCCATAAATGTCTATTTAATAATCTAAATCCCATTAAACAGAAGCAGATTTACTATTAAAAAAATGCCATAATTGTTAATAGATAGGCTTCTGTGTCTTACTGAATTGTGTCTTTTGGGACGTGTCGTTTTACCCACTTTCAACGAAGCTGCGTTATTTTTTTTTTTTTTTCGTAATTTAGCTTTCTCGCTCTAAAAGGTAAAAATATCCTAATCCCAACATCGACTCTTTTCAATGTCGACCTTTCCCTATCATGTCAAGAGGCATGTCTTCTCAGTTGGAGTTAGTATTTATTCATTTAATCTAACTTTTTTTACGCCTGCCTGTGTATATTGTGTGAGATTCTCCCAACAGCCGTGCATCTCGAAACGCATTATACTGGGCCTGTTATTAAGAAACAACCAGACGTGTAATGTTTGCACTGAAGCGTGTTCTTAACTCACAGGTGGCTGACTAAATCTCCGCCGTTCTCACCTCTTTCGCCCCTTTCAGAAGGATGTGGTTGGAAAGACGTTTTCAGCCACGTTAACCTGTAATCTAACCCCATATTACAAGAAAATACACGAAACAATTTTTTCTGAGACCGCCCCTAAAGAAACAAATTTATATATTTATACAAATCTATGAATTTATTATCCATTATACTGACATTTTCGGAATTTATATATATATATATATATATATATATATATATATATATATATATATATATATATATATATATAAAATAAATGGCCGTTTGGAAACACAACTTTAAAATAACCTAACTCGACGCAAAACACAATTTTAATAGTCAGTGCCAGCGAGCATTAGAATCAACAAACTCTTGATTAGCAAATTTATTCTATCATAAAAACTGGAGTTACGGGGTCCTGCAAGATAGAGATAGAGATAGATAGATAGATAGATAGATAGATAGATAGATAGATAACTTAGTGAATAGATTAAGATAAACAGATATGAATATAATGAGAGGGAGAAATTTCGATTAGTTTTAATTACATAATCAAATCTATGTTAAATTTGTTATCAATTGTTTTTTAGTCAAGAGATGTGTGTTAGTTGATTACAATGTATTATAATGGAAGGTTAGTTTTTAGTAATTAAACGATATTTTGCACTTCAAAGATTTTCTCTTAAAAATGGTTTAAAGTTGCCATCTATTTACTGTCAGCTACTTAGTCTAATTCTCCCGAAACCTTTTATTGAATCCACACACACTACACAAACATACGCATGTTTTTGACATTTGTTTTATCGGTAATAGCTCTTTCTGTCTGTTTATCTGACTGTGTGTTTCTCTCTGTCTTTGTCTCCCTCTATCTCTCTTTCTCTCACTAACACTCTCTCTCTCTCTCACACACACATATACACTCGTGTAGAATGACTGACCGCTCCAGAAGTTATGCCTTCTATTTTATTATGTTTGTTCATAATATTAGATGCAGATATTAACAGAATATCAACAGAGTTTGAGCCTTCCTTTAGAAACTCATTTTTTTTTTTTTTTTGCTTTGTTAGAAATATGTTTTGAAAAATTACGTCTGACATGAAAGTGTGTACAATTCAGCGGCGTGTCAACGAATTTCTCCACGCGGAAAGAATTTCACCCATTATTATTTGCTGAACATTTATAGACATCAAACAGTGGATGTGCGAACAGTTACACCGTCAATAATGAGTTGTAGCATCGCTGTGTAATCACAAAATAAAAAGTCCCTTAAAAATGTATAGCGAATGGTGGTTACTATGTGAAAAATTAGACTTTTGTAGTTGCAAACTTGTTTTATTCAACAGTGTTAATTTACTCCCTAACTTAGTTTATGTGGAAGGAATTATGTTGCATTACTTTCGAAGCATCGTTGGTAGAATATTAGCAAAACCTACTATTGCACTCAAAAAGTAGCTAGTGATGGGCTAGCAACGTTTCGTCCTACAGACGAAACGTTGCTAGCCCCTCACTACTTTCTCGCTATCGTGATTGCAAATGTTCTGAGTTCCATTCCTTAATCCCACCAACTTAGACATTCACAGTTGGGACCAGCAATGCCAGGTTCACGGTGTTAAATCATCCTCATAACCTTCCTTGGTTCCCTCCGACAGCTTTTTTTCCAGAACTGTTACTTTGTGGAGAAAAAAAAACTCCCGAGAGTATGCTTACCTGATCACCAAATTTTTAACCTCATTTTAAGTTCAGTGTCAACCGTTATCTAATATATCCTCATATGCCCTTCCTGCTTCCTTTATCCCCCTCCCTTACTATTAAGTAATACAAAATTTTTAAGAGAAAGAATAAAAGAACAAAGCGGATAAGTAAAGGGTCAAAAGTTAGAGGAACAAAAAACTGTAGAGAGCCATGATCCGGTAATTGGATTCACATAACGAACACTACAAGATAGATAGATAGATAGATAGATAGATAGATAGATAGATAGATAGATAGATAGAATTATAAATGATTGATATGAAATATCAGTACAAAGTGTGCAAGATGTGTGAATTAGTTGGATGTTCAAATTTTATTTCATTTGACGTTTTACTATCAACGAGCGTTATTAAAACAATAAAAAAACGTTACCATGGCAACCCCGCTGCTAACAAATATGAATTGTTACTAAAATTAAAAATAAATGTCTATGATAAAAGTCAATGAAATTGGAACATTTGAAATATGTTAAAATAAATAGTAAATAAATGGTTTACATAGGAAGAATATATGGTTTATATAAGGTAGGACACCCCACGAAATCGCTAAAAATCAAAAAATTACTGTCATGATAAAATTTCCCAAACTTAATGAAACAAAGTTTTATCGCCACAATGTTTGTTATTATTAAGAGGAATGACCAAAATATTTTTGATTATTTTATGAAATTCTTTCATCCTTTCTAGCACCATCGAAATTTTGGTTAAAAATCCTGTTCTTTTTGGGGTTTTGGGTTTTTTTTTTTTGCATCAGCGGGTCGGCCAAAGATTATTATTAGAAAGTTTAACGTCTTTTTTGGCGTTAAAAACGCATTATTTTGGAAGTTCTTGCAAAAATCAAATCATTGTAGGGAATTTAATTCATTATTAATCATTTATTTTCTTTTTTTAGTTCCAATTCTAGGGACGGAAACAAAGGGAATCGCATTCATCAGCCTTTGGACATCTTCGTTAAAGTCTGAAATCATTTGCATTGCATTTTTTCTTCTTTTTTTATTTTTTGTCACTTCTGTTATTAATGGACTGTGATTAAATAAAATAAGTGCAAATGATTACATAATTAATACAAAAATTTCACATTTTCATGATTGTCCTATTATAACAATTAATATTAAAAATAAGGAAAAAATATCATGAGAGAGGTACCTATTAGGGACCGAATCTTATTTATGAAATGTTATTATTTTTATTTATTATTAATTTTTATATTATCTCAGTTATGATTTTTTTAATAACTGAAATAATATAAAAAATAATAATAAAAATACTATCATAAATTTCATAAGAGAAGTACATAAAAAATTATAGGTACCCCTCTTATCAAATTTTATCCCACTCTCAGTGATAATATTTTCAATTTATTTTATTTTTAGTATTTTAAATTGTATTTTTCCAGAAAGCATCTTCAGACTTAAGGCTATTTTAAAAAATCAACAAAATATTAGATTGCTGAAAGTATTTGTAATTTAAAAAAAAATTACTGGTTAATTGAATACGTTAGTTCATGTAAAATTCGAAAAACTTATGTCACTTCTGTGCTTCCGCCCGATAACATCCCCTCTGAACTAAGCTGTCAATAAATCGATATAACAGCCAGTTAACATCTCAGAAACAGGTTACCGCGGCTAAGACACGCTTCTCTTATTTTCAACTACATTTTTCTGCTAAAGAATAAGTAATGTTTGTTTCCAATTAGATTATGTAAACCTTAAATTTTCCTCAAGCAAGTTTTGAAGAGGTATAATTTATTTCAAAATTTCGAATGTTCTAAAGAGGGTGAAAAACTTTGACACAATAATCAAAAAATGGTTATTCCTCTTACTAATAACATAAACATTTACACGCTAAAATATTGTTTTCGTCACGTTTGGGGACTTTTTTCGTCATATATATATATATATATATATATATATATATATATATATCGAGAGAGAGAGAGAGACAGAGACAGAGAGAGAAAGAGAGAGAAAGAGAGAGAGATGCGTTTTTCTTATAGATGAATTTTAAATATTCCTTTTACTCACCTTACAAGAATCTGTTTTATAATCTGAACTTCTCCCTGAAGATATTTTGACTTTGAATTTCTATTGTCTGGTCGTGGGTAAGAACTTTCTCCACCACCGCAACAAAAACAAAACTGTGTCACTTTCTATTCCCGCCTTCCTTCTATGAAAACAAACTTTACAAATTTTACATGTTAGTCTCTTCCTTTAATCAACCTGTTTTAAGTTGGTTTTGAAAACCAATATTTGGGGAAACCTTTTATGAAGTGTTTGTTGATATTGAAGTAAATTCATCTTCATCTATTTTACGTGACAAGATACAACGAAAACATAATCTTTATAACCTGACAGCCATTCTGATGAATGGCATCTTAATGTGCGCCCGCACACACGTACTCTCTCTCTCACATACACACACACACATACACACACACACACACACACACACACATGCGCACATTAATGTATATAGTTAAAAGTTCAAATACATAAATATGGACATGGCTACAGATATAAACGTACTTGTGGATATATATAAATATATATATATATAGATAGATAGATAGATATGTGTGTGTGTGTGTGTGTGTGTGTGTATGTGTATATTAGAGAAATGTATAGCCTTCATTCTTAATCAGAAAGATCAAGCATATCGCATTCACTACAAGAAATCCTCTCCATAAAATTCAACGAATAGGTAGGTGTTGATATTTATATTTTTGAATCCTGTTCAAATTATACCGACCCTCTTTTTTCCTAAATCAATATACAAAAGATTGTCTCGATAATTTACTGTTTTAATTCCCAAGTCACCTTCCTTCCACTGGATCGGGTTTCATCCCTAGCCCCAAATGACTTCAGTGTGAGCAAACGAGAAGCAATGGACCTACTGATCCGTACACGCAGGAGGTCCTTCCAACGCATATATATAAACAATATACAACCTTTTCGCCGTGAGGCTAAAGGCAAACACCGTAATAAGCGGGCGTTAACAGTGATTGATAGACAATACGATGAAAATAGCCAAGGGATGGGCTAAGGTTCAAAAGAGGTCAAAGATCAAAGGTTTTTCTTTTCATTTTTCACCTTCCAGTTGGCCGCAGACTTGTGGTCTTAGTTAAAGTATCCATGTCCTATTTTGTTTTCTATACTTGTTGGCTCGATGTCAAAAACCCAAATCGGCTACTTTTGTGTCGGTCCACATCCAAGCGATGCCTTTGAACCTGAGCTCAGTTATTGGGCTGTAAAGAATTTTATTGTTGCAAGTCCGAGCTAACTACATTTAAGCCCGAACTAATGTTACCCTCGGTAAGCATAGAATGCGGCAGAAAGATTTCACATCAGCGGCTAATAAAAGTGTCTGTGCTGCTCGCGACAGTCGTAGAATTTGCTGACCCTTTAAAAAAATTCCAAAACTGAAAAAATCTACAAAGTATAAAGACAGATTGCAATTACGTCTCATTGCAGACAAAAAAGTAACAATAAACGCGGTAGTTTCAAAAGTTAATCTTCCTGTCAAGAAAATCTTGAATAACATCATCAAAATATCTTTGTTGGAATATAAAGAGGACACAAAGGCACTACTAATTTTTCATGCTGATTTAATTAGATGCTGCTGGCAAACTTGCCGCCCACAAACGCAGCTACACGTTCACACATTTACTCTTTCGACGCACGTGCAAGCTTATACTCATGTGATTATTCATCTATTTATTTATTCAACACTATTTTATACGGATGGTTTATAAATGTACAGGTAGGGTAGAGGGTATCCATGCGGAAAGTGGAATCGGCGGGCAGAGTTCAATATTCGGTCTATTCTGTTGCGTTCACTTTCGCACAAATGGCATTCAGAAATCTGTTTCTTCTCCTATTAATGAGTTAAATAGCATAGAAAACCAAGCTCTCTCCCCCGTAGAAGGAACAATATGAATCTCAACTCCATCCTGAAGAAGAATGGGCCCCGCATTTTTATATTACCCAAGACACAAACGCTACTGCTATGGCTGCAGGATATGTGATGCCCCTACGTCTCTAAGTGTGACATATGGAATAAACGTGATCAATTTATCCAGTTCTTATAGAATGGAAATATATATATATATATATATATATATATATATATATATATATATATATATATATATAGTTTATGCAAAACTAGGTAATCCGCATGGGTAGACCCAAGGAGGATGATATCCGGAGAGCTCAATGTAAAATTCAGAGTCGATATTTTTTAATAAAAACAGACCACTTTAAGGTTCCATGTAATAAGTTATTTCACCATAATATATATATATATATATATATATATATATATATATATATATATATATATATATATAGAGAGAGATAGAGAGATAGATAGATAGATAGATAGATAGATAGATAGATAGATTATGTCTGACTTGTCATTCAGTATTAACGAAAACTATTGTAACTAGAGTCATAATCTGCTTCAAGTACCTCAAGTAAGCGGTAGATACATCGTTGTCTAAATTATGCAAACAGGAAAATAACACTATCATCTCATTTTAACAGATATATTTGCCAAAAGTACACAAAAATATCTTGTGAATAGTAAAGAGTAAATTTATTTAATAAAATTGCCATTGGCTTCAACCACGGCCACCGGACGACTTCGGAATCTCTTGGAACACTTATGGACGGTCTGCTTGTTTAAGTTGTTGAATGCTGCCATAATACTTGCCTTCAGTTCATTTTTGGTGTTACAATGAGTTTTGTTGGTCCCTCGCTCAACTCCGTCCCACACCTAATAATCAAGGGCGTTGCAGTCTGAGGAGTTAGGTGGCCAGATGTAAAGGTTGGAATGGTCGTAGAAATTATCTGACAATTATGAGTGGGTTCTCCTGCTTGTGTGCTATAACGCAGATTCCTGTTGCTAAACATAGGGTTTTCCAGCAGCGACTCTTTTAACCTGAAGGCACTTGATGTCGGCCTTCGTGTTGTGTCAACAAATTCGGGGGTTCTTTTCTTATCAGAATGATCAGAGTGAGTTTTTCGAGCTGCCAAATCTTCCTAATCATCATTAGACTCATCCAACTCTTTCCGAATCCTCTGCACTGTCATCAGATTGGCACGTAAACACTTTAAAACTGTTCGTATGCCAAGTAATGGCAGAATGACGTTTCAAAATATCTGGTAGAGCGAAGTGCTCTTATTCTCACAGACGGTGCCTAACTGATCCTAGAGCACTGTGCAGTCAACAAAATAAATAAACACGCACACACACTCACGCTCTCACACACAAACACATATATATATATATGCATCCTGTACAAACTACATGTGTGTGTAAATACTATCACCAATGGAAAGCGTATACAAAAAAAAAAAGAAAAATTGGGAAATATAAGCAGTCAATTGCTGATCCCCAACCCTCGACGAGTGGACGGCGTAATTCCCGGAGGTTCCATCTACGAAATTCTGTTGTCGGATTTCTATGTAAATACTTTTAGAGATTAAATGTAGATCAAATATGGATCGGAATCCGACAGGATGATAAAATAAAGAACAAATAGGAAAGTATATCAATCTAACATACTTCACTTTTATAAATCTTCGTCAGAGATTGATAGAAATCCTATGACTTGTTCAGATTTTATTTATTTATAGAATAAAATATGGATTAGCCATAGGATTGCACATATAAGTATCTTCAAAAACCTATACACACATGGTTTTATACACGTGAGAGGTGTCTGACTCAAGAAGTGACTCAAACATAATTGAAAATACCAGTGTCTTCTGCCTTTTTGTCTGTTTACTCTCAATCTCTGACGATGCTTTAACAAAAGTGAAACATGTTAGATTGATATGTTTCATATGTGTTCTTTTATTACATTATATATATATATATATATATATAGAGAGAGAGAGAGAGATAGATAGATAGATAGATAGATAGATATGGAGAGAGAGAGAGACATATTTTATTGCATAATTTAGACGAGTTTTGTCTACTTATTCTCAAACTCGTATTAATAATAACTTCCCTAATTATATCGTCGATAAACAAATAAGATGTTTTATCTGAAATTTTAATACAAAGCAAATAGAATATAATACTCCTTCAACTCACCCCAAAATATTAATCTTTTATATCCCAACCAAATGCATTCTTATTATAAACAAGATGAAAATATACTAAAAAATTAATTAATATTAACATTTCCACCACAGACCCTAGTAAAAATTAAAATTAATTATATACTACACTAAATCTAGTTTGTCTAATTCAATCATTCATAACGAATCCTCCCAACCAACTAAAGTATTGCACAAAACCAACATTGTTTATGAATTTAAAAGTCCTCTGGGAGATTATATCTCCAATGGAAAAAATAATATTTATGTTGGCTACACTACGACCACGTTGTCCCGGTGGCTGAGTTTTCATTTGAATGAAGCATCCAACATTTCTAAACATTTACAACAGCAAACCCGTCAACATTCGCAATCAGAAAAATTCTTATTAGAATACACCCCAACTTTTTCATGAAAATAATAAATATAAACTAAAATTCTCGAAGTTATCTAAAAAATTGAAACGAAATCTTAATAAAATTAATTATGAATACTACACAAATGTTTTAAAAGGTTTACAGTAGATATTTTAAAATATCGGTCTGTACTAATAGTTTTAATACTTATTTCTTAAAAACTTTCGACAACACCATAACTTATTTAGCTCCCTTCACTTCACAAGTAAAAAAAAAGCAGAGCAATTTTGTCTTTGAAAATAATGAACACTACAAAATTTGTCTCGAAATAAACAACACCCTGATGATGACATTGTGCGATGTCGAAAGTATTCTCGGAATAAAATAATATGTATCAACACGGTAATTTCTCCCTTCCTTTAATAATGACACCAAAAAGCTTGACCGTGAATATCAAAGGATTCATTTGAAAATAAGGAGACAAACTTGTCTAAATTATTCAATCAAACATGTCTCAATGAAAACATGCTGCCAATATATATATATATATATATATATATATATATATATATATATATATATATATATTATAAAAAGAAAGAACAGTATGATATATAATCCGGTGTTCTTAATTGATATTTTTATTTTTACAAAAGAGTGATCAATGTAAATTTGCAGAGCATAAATATTAGAAATTAACTGATTTAAAATATGGTTCCTTCGCTACACAGGAATTACCATGTTTCAAAAAACGAAGCTAAAAACTTCAAATTTAATTATATAATTAAATTAAAAGCATTAGTTCTGTTTCATCTTCAAGCGAATTTGGAATAACTTATTTTTAAATTTACTGAGTTTTAAACGCACATACAATTCATAATTTTTTTTATTTTCAAGGATACACAGAAATCCAATCATTTAGATAGGGACGGTAGCGTGTTCATTTTTATTAACTATTATTGTATCAATTATGATTTATATTTTTAAAAAGAGGTTAAATCTAGGTAGGGTAAGGGAGAATTTTTCAACGAATTTTGTCATCCATTCAACGTCTGGTTTTTTATCAACGAGAAAAAGGTTTTCGGCATTCTTTCCCGTTAAATTCGTACTTGTGTACATAAATATTCTTTCTAAAAGGGTTGTTTGGGTTAGAATACGTTTTATTGAACTACAATTTTAAAATTTACTCTTAATTACTAATAGACGATATTTCTTTTTAAAACAAATAAATATAATAGAATTACTTAAATTATTTAAAAATTATTATTACATATCGAATATAAGTATGTATATTACCAGTTCCCAATTTTTTAAAATTATTTTATTTTTAAATATTATTTAAGGAAAATTTTTGACAATGTCACCAAAGAATAGCTGTTTCATTTCTTTGATTCAGCAAATTTTTATTTTTATAAACTTAGTAATATATACTTTCTCATGTATGCACAAAGGAGATGGGTTATTTAATGACCTACATATTCTAGCTTTTCTTATCAATTTCCATTTTACTGTAGGTGTTTTATTGGTTTCTTTTAAATGCCAGAAATATTTCGATAGGACGTCTGATTTCAGTATTTATTTATCTTAAATGACCTTTGATGTTGATTGAATCGCTTTTTGAACTCATGGCTTGTGCAACCTATATAGATTTTTATGTTTTCGGGATGTAATATACATAACAGTTCAGTACTCTTTTCTTTGTTTCTAACTAAATATTCTTGTTTCTTAATAATTTACTTAGCTTTTGGAAGACAACTTTCTTTATCCCAATGCACCTTCTGTTTTCAGCGACACATTTTCCGTCCTCTGTTAAAATACTTCCTAGATATTTAATTTTTTGTACTTGCTTGATTTTGGTATCACCAATTAGTAATTCGTATGTTGGGCTGTTTTGCTAGCAATCATATATTCTGTCTTCTAACAATTGATGTTTAGTTCTTTCTTCTTGCTTTGCAAACGAATCAGAACTTCATCGGATAATCAGCCTAATGGGCCTCATAACAAGACTTATCATCCTAAGTCTAATAAATAGAGCGCGGGGCAGAAATCAAAACGGGTACCCTTGATGTTCCCTTTGAGTTTGGGGAAAAGAAATATGCCACACAGAGTAAGATCAGGTGAATATTGAGGTTGTTCCAGTATGGTGATAATCTTCTCTGTCAGGAACTGCCGGACGCTCAGGGCGTAGTCGTGGTGAAGCATCCACGATTTGTCCTGTCAGAAATCTCGTCTCTTCTCGCGCAATGAACGAAACAAACCACTCAGGATCTCTTTGTAGATATGCTGATTGATCGTCTGACCTTGTGGCAAGAACTCAGTGGACGATGCCTCTCACACCGAAGAACAGATGCCCCTGTCACTTTTCAGATATACCTCGTATACCCATGTTTTATAGATTATGCGAAAGCGTTTTATAAAATACGTTATAAAGAATTGTTGGAAATTATAGATAAGCTTGATTTATTTGGAAAGATATTAGAATTTTTTAGAGCTTATCCTAGGAGCAAATTGCCTGCATACAGATAGAAAATGTATGCAGTCAATACACAAAAAAATAGAAAGGGGCGTAAGACAAGGATGTGTTTTTCACATTTACATTTAAGCAATTCTGGAGGAATTAAAAGTCCTACCAGGTTTTATTATTGGAGGTCACAGCATTAGATATGCACATGACATTCTGTTGATAGGAGATTATCAAGTAAAAAAAATGTTAAGCTAAAAGATAATCAATCTAAGATAATAATTAAATAATAACTTATATGTAAGGGATGAATAGCATAATAGTTATGTATCTGTTATTTCCGACATAAAATATTCGGATTGGTGGGGGTGGGGCGCGAAGAAGAAGAAGAAGAAGAAGAAAAAAAGAAGAAGAAGAAGAAGAGGATTATAGAAAGTGAAAAAGGCGAACTGAGTTCAGATCTGAGTTGATATTTTTAATGCTTACTTCTCACAAATTGGATTCACTTCTGTCTGCATTATATCCTATTACGAAATATCATATCACTGGTACTCTATGACAGATGAGTGATTAATTTGGAAAAATATCATACCCTTTCTACAAAGTAAGCAAAACGTTCTGTCCGTTTTTTGATTAGTCATTGAATGAATTTGAAATATATACGAAATGCGTGTAGCAATTGTTTTCGAATTCGGACAGCCGGAAGTAGGAACATCAGACGTTATAAAAACACGCGCACCGTGCCCGGCCATCAGTTATAAGCCGGACAGCTGTGAGAAGGATGGAAGTGTCTAGAGATCTCGTTCGGGACTGTTTGCTTTACGACTTCAAAGTGGGCTTATCAGCAGCTGCATCAAGTCGCCGCATATGTCAAGCGTTTGGGGCTAGTGCTGTGGATGAACGTACTGCAAGGCGTTGGTTTCGAAAATTCAAGTCGGGAGATTTGTCTCTCCATGATGAGCCTCGCAGTGGACGACCACGAGTCTTGAATGACGGAGTTCTGAAGGCGGCCATTGAAGAGGACAGTAGTCTAATGTGTGGTGAACTTGCAAGACAGTTCAACGGTTCCGATGAAACAGTTAGACTTCACCTGCACCGCCTAGGTAAGATGTACAAACTGAGCAAGTGGGTTCCGCAAACGCTGTTGGAGGTCCACAAGGGACAACGAGTGGCAGCCTGCGTATCGCTGCTTTCTCGCCACCGTACCGCATCCTTATTCAATTGAGTGCTTACCAGTGATGAAAAGTGGGTTCTGTACGAAACTCCCAAGCGTTCCAGACAGTGGTTGTCTCCTCAGGATGCTGTCCCTCACACCGCAAGACCGCCTATGCACCCACGCAAGATTATGCTTTGTGTCTGGTGGACAGGTCGTCAAGTGGTTCATTATGAACTGCTACCAACGGGCCAAACTGTCACTGGAGATTTATACTCGCAGCAATTGAAACGTGTGCAACAGGCATTGCGCCAGAAGGAGCCAGCACTGGTGAATCGCAAAGGTGTGCTTTTCCTCCATGACAACGCCAGGCCGCATGTCGAGCGAGTGGTCAGGGATACCATACAGCAATTTGGATGGGAGACTTTGTGCCATCCACCTTAGTCACCTGACCTTGCGCCATCCGATTACCACCTCTTCCACTTCCTGGATAATCATCTTCGTGTGAAATCCTTCACCAATGAAGCAGACTTGCGCAAAGTCCTCACGGACTTCTTTGCGTCAAACGAGTTCTACCGCAAGGGCATTGAACAGCTGGAGACACATTGGCAGAAGGTGCTGGATGCCGATGGCGATTACTTTAAAGACTAAATATAAGTTACACATACTGTGAAGCGTTTTCTTTTTTTCCTTTAAAAACGGACAGAACTTTTTAGGTTACCTTGTAGTAAAGCTATTACGTTGATAGTATTAAGATTTCTCTTTTTAACCGCTCAGCTCTGAATATTCTCCATCAGAGCCAGGAGAAATCTTCAATTTGATCGTTGCGTTCGCTGTCTATTGCCCCGAACGAGAAAGCAGCTAAAAATAAAAATGGGCAAATGATCAAAGAAAAATATCATTGGATTTAACTTGACTAAGACGATTACGACCAACTTCTAATCGTCGTCCTTAACAATCTCCTTGCTGTTTGTTGCTGCTCTAAGAGTTATTTGGATGCCGAAATCTATCCAAGATACAGGATCAACTTATAATCTTCTTCTTCTTCTTCTTCTTCTTCTTCTTCCCGGATATTTTATGTCGGGAAATTTTCAGCTGGTCGCTTCCGTCAACCAAGCGGAGCTTACAAGTGTTTTGCTGTGTGATTGCTGAAGGCTTTGTTGAGTGTTGTGAAGGCGGGCGGGATAAGATTATATTAACACAGTGAATGAACACAGTGGAGGAGCGAACACCTGTGTCAAAAATAAAACGTTAGACCAAATTTGCAGGTAAAAAGGTCAAAATTCGAAGATTGGTTCAGTGAACAGTAATTAAAAAAAATTCGAGCTGAATACATTTTTCTCTTCTTTTCAGTAATCACTGATATATTGTTTAATCAGATATGTTTTTCGAAATAGGATTGTGTACTTACAACAAAACACTCGTGGGTGTATGCTTATCCATAATAGCACAAACATTTTTGGAGGCGTGTTCCCTTATCAGAAGTAATGTATTACCCGTGGGTGGGTTTTTTTATTATTTGGGACGGAAATGGGCGTGCGCGACAGGCTTCTGACTTCTAAATTAGTTTTTCTAAACATTTCATATTGTATAAATTTGATTGCCATCCCTTTATTTCATTTTCATACATAGCTGCACACATTATATATATATATATATATATATATATATATATATATATATATATATATATATATGTGTGTGTGTGTGTGTGTGTGAAAGAGAGAGAGAAAGAGAGACAGCATATGTTTTCAGTATTTGAATTTTTTTCTCGTAAACTTACATGCATATATATATATATATATATATATATATATATATATATATATATATATATATATATATATATATACATAAATGGGAAGAGACAAGAAGAAAACTATACTTAGCCGACACGTTTCGTCCTCTGAGGGACTTATCAAATGAATCTCTTATTCATTTTGTCTCTTCTGAGAATATTTTCACATACAACCATCTACCCCTCCATATATATATATATATATATATATATATATATATATATATATATATATATGTAATTGTATGTTTGCGTAGTAATCTCGCCTTAATAATTAAACAAGAATATTCTGTTATTTTTTTTTTTACTGTGCTTCTCTTACGTACGCAAAAAGATTTCTTTTTGATCATCTGCATGTAGAAATTATCCAAATGATTGATTATTCCAAGCACTTTCGACTTATATATTAGGCCTTTTCATTGAATTTGGTTATTCTATTGAAAATGATGTTTAATTTGTTGGCCGGTGGATATATTTTTTAATTCCCGAGCACTACCTGTGCTCATGAATTAAAACTACGAAAACTACGAAATTAAAACTACGAAATCAAATCTACGAAAACGGCACTTCATTTTTTAGCGTAATACCATTAAAATGTTCTAACTGGAAGAAAAAAATAAATTTACAGTCTAGTTTTTATCATCATGGTCTGTGGTCTCCTTTCACAATCACCGTCATAATAAACAAATTTTGTATCTTTGACAGTTTGTAACAAAAACTGGAAAGAATAAATCAACATTACACAAGTTTATTAGTAAAAATACATCTTTACTTTTTATTTATTTTTTATTTTAGATATATGAAAAAAAATATGTTTACAATCTATATCAATATATCATATTCCACGTGTTTCGTATTTTAGGCAAACATTTCCTCTTTTCATTTTTCTATAGTTTATTACAAAAATATTTTCTAAATTGGAAGCACATATGTTCAAAAATCATTTAAAAGTAGATTCCTGCTGATGCAGTGTTTGTGGCAATAAAAGTAAAGCATACTTTAAATTTTAAATGTAGCTGGTGTTTGACTAATTATAGAGTTATCGTACTTTATTTATACTATTTATTCTATAAACAAAGCATTACTGACTGCCTTTGGTGGCCTGTAAAATGTACATATGCATTAATATATCAAAACAATTGTATAAATGAAATAATTATGTATCTAGATAGAACGGACGACAAAATATTTTTAAAGTATCTTAAACTAACCTTCATAAAATTATAACGATAAAATTATAATTAGTTTGAAGAAGTATCTTCTAAGAACGAAGTGTGCAAAGTAACAGGTTTTTATTTATGTTGCCATTCAAAATGATGAAAAAGTGTTAAAGTTGTCTGAATTTATTAGATGAACATTGTCACTGTCATTCATTCTTAATTACTATTTCATTACTAATATTATGTTATTTTCCATAATAACTCTAAGGATGAATGTTTGTTTTATTTTTGTTCAGCTCCGATGTTTGCCGCGTACTTAATTAATGGTCGTAGAAAAAATGTAACAACGTAACATGACACTTCAGGTTATTTTTTAAACTATTTTCATTTCCACCATTTGTATCTTTCAACTGATCAGATAACGATCTCATGATGCTAGTCAGTTTAAAAAAAAGTTTAGTGGATGAAGTCTGAAGAATCACTTGGCCGAAATGTTGTCATAAGAGCAAAATTCTACTTTTTCACTGAAAAAACAGCATAGCATGATGAAACAATCCCCAAACGTAATAAAAACAAATTTTTATCGTCAAAATGTTTATGTTATTATTAAGAGGAAAGACCAAAGTATTTTTTGTTATTTTATTAATTTTTTTAATTCTTTCTAGCACGTTCCAAATTTTGATTAAAAATCTTTTTTTTTTTTATGTCACCGGACGACATAATATTTGCAATTAGCCATTTTTTCAGGTAAAAACACATTGATTTTGAAATTCATGCGAAAATCAAATAATTGTCGGATTTAAATGGAAGGACTTATTTACAAATAAATGAAATTATTTCTGATTTTTTTTAAGAAAATTTTGATAAAATATTTTTACATATATTACCTCTCACTTACTTAATTTCATGAAATTTCGTGAAATTAAATTTTCATCCGATTTTTTTTTATTAAAAGTTAAAATCAGAACTCCTTTTCAAATCACTGCTCATTTCCCGAAAATATGCCCCGAAAAGTAAATTAAAAAAGTGCAATAAAACTATGACATATTTACAAGAATTGTTTCCATTTTTTTAAATTTTAATTTCAATTATTTCAAGGTAATATTGTTATTAAGTGGAAACTATGGCGTTAGGTGATATTGTTATTAAGTGGAAACTATATTTATTAATCAATTTGCACGAAGATTTTTAAAATAATTTTTTTTAATGGATAGAAAATATTACGTAACATGTCAATTTTCTAAAGTATGTTCGACTATACACGACATTATCAAAAAATAAGAACGATGACTATAGTAAATTTAAAATCAATATTCGTAAAATTAGGCCACGGAGAATATTTTCCAATACTTTTAAGATTACGAAGTATTTAAAAATTATATAAAAAGGGGCCCATTTTCTTAAATTATTTTTTAACAGATGAAGTCTCTGTAGAACAACAATAAGATACTCAACACATTAATTAGCACTTGTTACGTGATTGACGAAAGGTGACAAGTACGTAATCACCGCTAATGTTTGCTTTAAAAATCCATTTCTCTGTTATTTTAAACTTAAAGTAAATATTTTTTCAAATCAGATTAATTATATACTTTAAATCAGCTAATATTCCTCAAATAAAGCTTTAGAAAAGTATATTTTATTTTTGGAAGATTTTTTAATTACATTGCGATGAAAGACAACTGAAAAGGTAATCAGCTATTTTAGAAAAAAATTAAAAAATCGATTCCAATCAATATAATTTCTGATTGAAATACACCAGAGTATTTTGCTTACTGGAAATAGTAAATTTGATCCTTTAGATTTCAATTAAATCTTACAAAGATTCAAGAAATCTTCTTCATTTTAAACCAAGGTATCGAAAATTAGTGGAGGTACATATGTAAATATTTATGAATCGTCTCAAATGTATAGATTATATTGTTAGTTGTATAGCAAATACCAATTTCAACTCAATTCTTTAGTTCCACCAGGTCAGTCTTTTATAGATATGATACGCTTTGCTCTTTCAACAGAGTTGAAACGACTTCATTTCTTCCGTGCTCCAAATGTAAGAAAAAATTCCATTCAGACAGTTTTTTTTTTCTACTGTCACTTTGTGGATCTGTCACTATACTCTTGATCTCTTTAAGTCAATGTTTAATCATCTTCTTATCCTCATAATCTTCATTTCTCTGTCACCTTCTCTTTCTTTCATAGCGCACACCTCATCATTATAATTTGAAATGTAACGCTCTATCTTAAATAACTCTTGTGCTTTGTATTTGATGAAATTTAGTAAAAATGAAAATGTTGGAATTTTTTATTCTTCTCAAATGCCACAAGTCAAAAAGATCACAACTTGCAGATTCACAATAGTTTTTTTTTCATTTTTGAGAATAAATTCCGTCCCCAGGATAAAAGATCTTCAACCCGAGTAATAATACTTTATGTTGTATCTTCTTCACTAATAGCATTTGGATAAAAAAAAAAAAATTAGATTGTGTAGCCCTTATAAGGAAACATATTTTACCATCATGCAAATGTTATTACATGTCAAGTACATTTGCGCCTACTTTGTTAAATCGTCTTTTTTTTTCGCTTGTCATAGCAGTATCAAAATGTTTTCATTCTGCACAATTTGGGACCTCCCAGCGTCTACATAGTTGTGTTACTTTGGAGCTGATTTCAAGCCTTTCTTTTTCATGGGAAACAATAATATTTTATAAAAACAAAAAACAATCAGAATCAATGGTTACGCATTCATTTCCAAGAGATTTTGCACAACAGATTTGAACAAAGCATTGGGACATTTATCGATTGTCTCATATTTTTCTGATTATCCAATTCTTTAATCTCTCTTAAATCGGTGTTGACCATATAAATGTATTTAGTCATCCAAACTAACAACTCTATTTTGTTTTTTGTTCTTTTCTACATGACCACTTCTATTGATAATGCGTTTGATTTTGTTAAACATCTCTGTTGCTTCCCTTCACTTTTAGATAGCAATCCTTGAGTGCTAAAGTGGTGAATCATTTTTCTTTTTTACAAAAGATTTTTTACAGCCTGAATTAGACCACAAAAACAAAAAGTTGTCGATCAAACACGCACAGTTTTAGATTATGGGAGAGAGCTATGAATATGATATATAATGTATATCTGACTAATAGTGGTTAAATGAATGACAAAATAAAAAATGTTATATGTTGCGTGATAGTAGACGTAAATTTACTGTGTAAGAATATAAAATTATATATATGTAGAGATAGATAGATAGATAGATAGATAGATAGATAGATAGATTTTATAATAATTAATATTACTTTAATATATTTTTTACCCATATTGAGGTAATTTTCGTTTTTGGTGTAAAAAATACATATACTCTGTTATAATTAATGTATCGATCTCTCTGTGGATCTATTTTAATAATTAATATTACTAGGATCCACCCAGATTATATACCAACAGATCGATTACCTGTACTATATATATATATATATATATATATATATATATATATATATATATGTGTGTGTGTGTGTGTGTGTGTGTGTGTGTGCCTTGTTTGTTTGTGTGTGTGTGCCTTGTTTGTTTGTGTGTGTGTGTGTGGGATGGGCATCAGTTGGTCTCGAGTGACCTTGGATCAGCGCCAAAAGAATTATGCTTCAGCTGTTGATGGCGGTGCAGCATCTTTTTATGGCTGTACAGGTCCACACAGTAGTGGCAGTCTCGATTACAACGAATGCATGTGAATACGCTCTCCCCCGATGTCACTGTGTTGTTTTTAACCCTCCGTTTAAATGGCGTCTCCAACGTGAGCGATCCTTGGCGTCGCCTTCACACTTCTCGAAGTTCATATCCATTGTCCTCAGAAGTCCTTACAGTTACTTAGGTAACAAAGTAGGTCAACTTTGTGATGAGCTGATTTCGAATTCCAATTGAGTTTATTACATTCAATTTCGAGCAAATACCATTGTGAAATGAATGGATCCATTTCCTCCCAGCTATGGATTAAATAGTAGTGTACAGTGGACTCTTCGGCCTTGACTGGCAACCAATTTCTTTTAAGAGAACAACGACTTTGAATTCAAAACTGGTTGAGCATAGGGTCAGCAATTCTATCTCTTGAAAACCTGCTTTCTACAGAGTTGGAGTTCATGGGACTTCAGTTTAGTTTGGTTTAATTTATTTTATTTTACGACATATCAAGATCAATGGGTTATTTAATGCTGACAAGATTTTTAGTATAGATTCGTTTGTTTGCTTGTTTCCTTAGTAGCAAGCATATCAACTCCTTAGGGGTCATTTTATGCCGAAATTTAATTTTATTGGGAGCATTACTACTTTCTTTCAAAATTGTATTGCTGGTAATATTTTTTTCAAAGAAAGTATATCTGGTAATTTCTTTTTTCAAAAATATATTGCTAGTAATATTTTTTTAAAAAAATGTCTCCGAGTCCTTGTTGTAGAAGAATTAGTTTCCACCCTCCAACCTCTCTCTCTCACAGGTGGGATGTAGCGAGCCTCTCACTGCTCTATCGCTACTACCATGGAAAGTGCTCGGACGAACTACATTCCTTAATTCCACCAGGTTCAATCTTCACTGCTGGGATCCGCCACGGCATTTACATTATAGCAAACCACGCAGATTCCTTCTGTATTCCATCGATGAGAAGAAATTTCTACTAGAACAGCTTCTTCCTGCCATATTCCATCGGCAAGAAGTAAGTACCACTGCCCCATGGAACAGACTCCCAAGAGGATGTTTCCGCGATCACTACAATCTTAGCAATAGAGTTAACCGTAATCTACCGCCTCCCTCTATATCAACTAATCCTTAACGTCTTAACGTAACCCTCTACCTTAAGTGCCCCGGGCATTACTATATATATATATATATATATATATATATATATATACGCACACACACTCACACATAAAAACACACATATATATATATATATATATATATTTTTTTTAGCACGCGCTGTTAATGCGAACTTCACTGGGTAATCCACTGTTTTAGCGACACTCCCAACTTAGTAAATCAGCGTATCTAAAAATAGTTAGTGACAAGTTCGTACAATTTGTAGAAGAAGCAATGCATGAAATTTGACGAGGTAAAACATTGTCCATGTTCTTTCAAGGATGTATCATTCTATTAATATGGTGTTTTTCTTTTAACGTTGTGTAAGCTGTTAAAATATTTTCACAATTCGATGTAACATTATCAACATAAAAAAGCTGATATTATGAGTCGTATTCTTAGTGAGTTTGATAATGCTATTTTGCTAGATGCTATAAATAGCAAACAGTATATCCAACTCACTGGCACTTTTATCAAAATAACTCGATCGTTTCAGTTGGAATAATAAACCGATAATCTGAACGATAAGTTACACAACACCGAAGATTTTAGCTTCATAGCGCATAGCGACATAACAGTTGTCCATTCTCTGAATTTGTTTCAATGAACGGTGATGGGATCAGTAGTCGAAGTGGGTCTTGGATAGGGCGTTAAGAAGCTTTTTTTGCTGTACGTACGGTCGACTCCCCAGGTGGTTCGCTAAGTAGAACATAAAATAACCCTTAGTCTTAACACTTGCCTATTCCTTCATTAATAATAGACCAACGCGCTTATTTGACAGCTTCAGGCTTGGCTGCTTCCAAATATCTTCTTACATGGGGGGAGGTCTTTTCTTTCATCCCCATTTTCAACTTTTCTTTTTGTTTCTTTTTAGGGATCCTCCTTCATCGAGGTCGAATCAACTTGACTTCGCTTTTCTCAAATGCGTGATATTACTTGCTTTATGACTACTTCGAAAAACACGCCACACGAGTGTCAATCCAAGGTTAGCGAGACCAATTAACTTTTTTTAGCAAGTCAAGTACTAACGTTTCATTAGGCTGTGGAAGATTCGTTTTGGCAATCGCAGAGTATATTTCTTATTGACTAACCTGCAAAATAAACACGACTCATTCGAATCAATTTATTCATTTGTCTTCTTAGTGGTGTTTTGTCTGCCGTGCCAAACTTTCTTCTTCGTATTTTTAATACTAGAAGTCACTCAATACAAAACTGGAGAGCCTTTCAAGCTAGAGTGTTACTATTAAAAGGGTAAGTTAGGCATGTGATTTGAATATAACAGAATGTGATCTGAATTGAAGAAGTTAAGATTTTAGTTTTCAGGTAAGCATCCGCGCGGGAGTTGATTCTACAAAGTTGTTGTTCTTGGGGAAAAAAGCTAACCCTCAAAGTATCTATCTATATTTTGGGGATGAGGTACTACAATTATGTACATTGTTCGGACTGTTGTGCTCGTTTTTATTGCCATATTTACGACGTTTCTTCCGTTGTACGGTGCGGCCTTATTCAAGTAACTGAAATTTCGAACTGTGCCCTTTATTTTCGTCAGCTGTGTTATCCCTCTTCCGAATGTCTCAGTTACCTCCCTTTAACTGAACTCTCCAAGTCTTTATTCACCAGTAGCCGGTTATTGAATTCACAACTCTTTGGGTCAAGTCACTGGATCTAACCAACACTTTTATTTACTGGGCCATGTGTCCTTGAGGACATCAGTGCATGAATTTTGGGGACTAATATACTTACTTACAATGTCTCATTTTTTTAGGAATCAGCGCATATCCTAGGCCACAAAAAATCTCCTAAGCCGACCAAGCATGAAAATGAATACAATATGGGAACCATTGATACGGACTGCTAGAGAAAAGCAATAGTAACAACAAAATTGGAATATGGGCTCTGGTAAAAAAAAGTTTACTGAGACATTAAAGTTGCAAGTCCCCAAAATCCATACACTGATGTCCTCATGGCTCAGTTGATAAAAGCGTTGGTTAAATCCAGCGACTTGATCCAAAGTATTATTGTATGTTCAGTACCTGCAGTAATGTACACGGACTTGGAGAGTTGAATTAAAGGGAGATAACCTACTCATGGAACTAGAGCAATAAGAGGTTCAGTTCGAAATTCTACCTGAAGAACACCGGAGCGTACAACGGTCTAAACGTCGTGAATATGGCAGTAAAAATGAGGACAACAGTCCGAATAATGTTGATGTAAATAAAAAAGCTATCCGTGTTTAAGTGTCTCCTTACTTTTGTAACACTGAGGCAATGAGGGTGATTCAACTGTGAGATGTAAATGAATAGGCAGAATTAAAGAGTGGAGCTCATCTGAACACTTGCCATGGAAATAGCGAGATACAAGCGATAGGCTTATGTTGCGTTGAGTGTGTGGGAAAGAGGGTGTAAAGTGGAGAATTAGTCTTTCCAAACAAGACCGTATAAAGGATTTTGATCAAGACTGGAATGTGAGGAGTAGAAAGCCCCATCACTGATTTGGTAGCAAATACACCATGTCCCCTCGAGGAGGCACCGTGCCTTGAGAGACTATTACTCAAATTCACACCTAACCTTACACCTCAAATGGAACGCGTACATCGCTAAAGAGGCAGGTAAAATGGTCGGCTCCCTGTATCACCCCGGCAAATACCTGACTCCTCCTTTTATCCTCTACCTTTACAAAAGCCAGATCAGGCCAAAAATGGAGTAGTTATCATATTTGGACGGGACCTCACTTTCCGGTCTCGTTATAGTTCAAAAGCGTGTCAGAGTCCTTGTGAGTGACGAATTATTTTCTACCCTGCAACCTCTGTCTGACAGGCAGGATGTGGTGAGCCACTCATTGCTCTATCGCTACTTCCCAGGAAAGTACTCGGACGAACTACATTCCTTTGTCCCGCCAGCTATAAACTTCACGGCTAGCACCCGCAATGCCACTTACATTGTAGCAAACCACCCAGATTCCTTCCGTATTCCAGTAATTTCTACTCGAACAGCTCCTTCTTGAGAACCACTGCCCTGTGGAACCGACTCCCAAGATGATATTTCCGCGATCACTACAATGTTAGCATGTTCAAGCCCAGAGTTATCCGTTAGCTTTACCTCCTATCCGTATAAAGGTAACGCTCCAGCTCGAGTGCCCCCCAGGCTTTATACAGGGTGAAACTTAAAATTAAAAGATATAATTCTTGTAAAGATAAAGCATAAATGAATGCATGTAGGTTTTTTCCCACGATCATTAGAATGAGCCGACTATTTCCTCAGAATCTTTAACAAAGAATTATTTCTTATTACAGTAAACGTTATTTTTAGTGGGTACACTTCTTTATATTGTTACCCCTGGTTTTTATTTTTTTAAACAATGAAATTAATAACATCCGACAAAAACTGAGAAGTCTTAAAGGAAAAATTCTGCCCCCAACATGAATCGAACCTCAGGGAAACTACTTCTTAAGCCGAAGCGTGGCTCTACCAGTTTCCCAAAATATGGAACTTTATTGTTCATAGTGGCCGGAGAAAACTCACAGTGATGAACAAACCGTAATAGCTATGGATGACTGTCGTAATCAGTAACTCTCGAAAATTATCAAATTTGAATTTATGCTTGATTAAATTAGGTCACCAGGTCCACGTTATTTTATCTTTTAAACCTACGGAATTTTAGAACTCGCAACCATTAATTATTATTCAATTTTGACAAATATTTCTTTCATCTAAATTTCACTTACTATTCATTGCAACTGATAGATCGTAATTTCACAAAGGTTTAAATGCAGTGTCAATGGTTATCGTTTGTTTTCTCAATTCCCGTTCTTTTATTTTCTCTCTCTCTCTCCTTAATAATGCTCTTCTTTTCCCCGTAAACCTTTGTATCTTAGTATCTTCATTGCATTGCTTGAGATGTAATGATTAAAAAAAATAAAATAACAGTGTATATTTATTGCCAAGAGATTAAACTTCCAAGTTCTTGACAACCAACTGTGCAGAGTTTTCACTCCGCTAAACAACGCAATTGACATTACGTCAAATATTTAGTACTGGCATTATTCAATATGAAAATGCGGCCCGGATTATATAACAGATTAGTAAGTAACTACATATTGAGAAATCTATCAGCTTTGTAAGCGTTGAACCTATTTATTTCATAAGCGCAAACTGTATCGACCATAATCACCATTGATTTTAATTAACAGCAATCAAGACTCACGGCTTAATAATACTATCTTTTATCTTGATAAAAAAAAAACAAACATTTATTTCAAACTCTGTAATTTGGAAGAAGTGAACTAATAATGTCAGTTCAAGAACATCATGAAGTGGATGAATTTAATACGAGGGAGTTTGGATATTTACCCATGCCTGTCCACTGAGACGGGATGCAACATAAGTTTAGGCTTAAAGTGGGTAACCCGAGCGCGTACATTCAGACCAAGTACAAAAATTGCCCAAGGATCCTGCAACCGTCGGTCGCAGGGGGCTTCGGTGAAGACAACTGATCCCTTCTTTAGTGCAATGAGAGGGTACAGCCTCGGGTAGCTATTCCCCAGGGCCAGTCACCTTAAAGTATTATTTTCCTCAGCTTCATCTCTATCCGCGGACAGAGCCACAACTGAGTTGCACTTGCTCAAAGATAAAGACGCATCTAGAAGATGACGTGCATCCCACGACAAGGCCAGAGTTTGCTGAGAAGTTTACTTTATCCTGAAATTTACGGATTGCCTATGTGCACACATACACTGAGAAGATATAATCTTTCTGTTGTATTTCGTATGCGTATGGGCTTTATAATTCTTTAAATATGCGTATATATATATATATATATATATATATATATATATATATATATATATATATCACTCTCTCCCTCCCTTTCTCCCCCCTCTCTCTCTCTCCCTCTGTGTGTGTGTGCGTGTGTGTGTGTGTGTGTGTGTGTGTGTGTCTCCAGTCGAGTTCATTACATTCGCTTACGTGCTAGTACCCCTGGGAAAAGTATGAATTCATTTCTTCTCCCCACTATCGGTAAATAGCAGGACAAGCTGGGTCGCCTAGACTTGTGTTGTAACTGGTATAGGAGAAAGACAACTCTGATTTCAAACCCTGAGGAGGATCGTTTATGGACCTTGTGGTACGCTGTTTACTAGTTCTCCCCATTCGGCACTTCCAAAAAGTGTTGTCAGTTCTGAAAAAGCATTAACCACTATAATGAAATCATGTGTGCGGCTATTCTGGCTTTTTGCTTATAAGAACTGAATTGCTGGCCTCGCATACGTCCACAAACGACAGGAGAGTCCTCAACACACACACACGCACAAACACTAGATGTTCTTATTATGTCAGTGCTACAAGGATTTTTCTTATTATGTCAGTGCTACAAGGATGTATGCATCTGTCTGTTTATCTCTCCTTCTCTCTCTCTCTCTCTCTCTCTCTCTCTCTCTATATATATATATATATATATATATATATATATATATATATATATATATATATTTCTAAAAAAGTAATGGATTTTTTATCACTTTAAACGATATGTTTAGTGGAAACTCATATGAGTAGACAGACCATTTATTAATTAAACAGTATTTTGTTTATTTTCATCTACCGGCCTGAATATTCGAGAAATCGTATTAAACAAAAATACGCGCTCACCGGCAGGATTCTAATCTGCTTACCCATGAGCAGTGGAGACCGTCGTTAGATCCGACGTGCCTTAAACGACTCAGCCACGAAGTACCTTTGCTAAGCAAGCCAGGCTGAATAGTGTCTTTAAACGATCTTTACATTTCATATTTGCTCACTTTCGTATCCAAACATAAACAACACAATTTCTAAAGAAGTACTGTTTTTTTTTTTAATCTGACAGATTTTATCATTTTAAATATTATTTTTAGTGGATACCCATATTTTAGTAGACGTCCCCTTTATTTATTAAACGGTATATTTATTTATTTTCGTCCACCGGCCTGAAATTTCGAGAAATCTTGTTAAAGAAAAATTTGCATCACTGCGGATTTTAGCTTCATTTCGCCTGTAAGCTATCCTGGATCACCCCGTTTATTGCACATTGAGACAAATTCCAACCCACATGCCTATTATTAAGGCCTCTCCTCGTATTAGGTGCCTAAGCGAAAGCCGTGTTTCCCATCGACAATCATAGCTTATGGCTTTCTTTGTGTGTCTGATTATTGAAAGATTATTGCTACAAAAGGAAATCCTTATTCATTTCGCTTTTGTTTATGGATTTTTTTTATATTTTCAGAAAGCTTTGAAGATGTTCGGATATTGCATGAAAACTACAAAGAGTGAGAATACAAAGTTCAGCAGCTAAAAAGACTTTAGTCTGTTTATGGCACGGAAAGACAGCGAGATATATTTATACTCCAATCTGAGTTGAATTTTAATAGCACTTTTAAGCACCTTATGATTTCAGTTGGTTATTCCCTTTTCATCTTTTATTGAATCGGGTTTCAATTTATTTTATAACAATTGATATCATATCTGACGCCCTTTCATGTGAAGAGGATTAAAAAAATAAACTAATGAAAATTCGGATCTCTCATGACCCCCCACCCTCGCCCCAAAACAGATTGTAGTTACATTTATGATATTAAGAATATATCACAGGACGGATTAAATACCCAATATCTTATTCACTACCAGTTGCATTATTTTGGAATATAGTACATACTATATATATATATATATATATATATATATATATATATGCGTACTACCTACGAACCTGATTGGGGGCCGCGGAAAGTGGTTTGTTACCTTCGCTATCTTAGCAATATTTGATTTTTTTTTCTATCTATATACACTACAAAGTACAAAGGATGAAAAATATTCGCGAATGTTGACGTCATTCTGGGGTCTTGTTGTTTCATCCAACTTAGTTCATGCTAAGTCTTGAAAAAAGACTATATAAAATTCTATATTTTTTATCCATAATGTTGAATGTGTTAAAATTCTTGAACTTTTAACAAGAAAAATATCAAGTTGATGTTAAAATTTGCCACAAACCATTGTTGATTTAAGATGAAATAATCTATTTTGACATGTCACTAAATTATTTAAACATAATAATAATTATGTCCATCGTCTTTTGTGTTAAATTTTTATATGTTCTAATGTTAATTATGTTAAATGAAAATGTCCATAAAGATGGTCTTAAATAGACCGAAACGTCCGACGTCGACTTTATATTAACATTAATACAGCATAAGTGCATATTAAGATTTTTGTTTGTTTTTTTGTATTTTTCTTATATATATATATATATATATATATATATATATATATATATATATATGATCTTTTGCCTTCAATGGGTCCTGTGAGTGTCAATTTCTCCATGCCATCTTTCCTTTTTATGTTTCACAGAAACTTCAAGTGATTCTTTTCTGATTCTTTTGTTTATATTTTCCTAACGATTTCATCACTGCTCTCATTTTCATGCTATTCTTCTGTAGAACCACATTGCTCTTCCCTTAAATCTCCACTTCATCTTGGAGGAAATTGTACAGCATTCACTTACATATAAAGTGATTGATATTATATATCATCTGAACGTATTTTTATTTGTTTCTGACGAAAGTTACCGTTTTCTTAATTCTTTATTTAGCGTTTAGAAGACATCATTTTTTCTTCCAAAGTGCCTTCGGATTTTGGTGTCACATTTTCTATCTTCTGTTGAAACACTCCCAGATAATTAAATATCCGTACTTGCTTGTAGAAGAATTTGTAACACCTAAATAATTTTAAAATGTAATTAACATGTTAGTTAAAATGTTCATAATGTTAAACTTAAAAACTTTAATTGTATGATCAACACTTAAAAGTTAAATGTAGTGGTTTAACACAAACTTGTTATTTGAGGCCTAAAATCCTTGCGAATTTATGCATAAATTATTTAAGTTTTGTATTCAGAAAACGAATAGAAATTATTCTTAGTTGTCACGTGTTAATTCAATATGTTTTTAGATATTATGCTACTGTAGGCATAGGTGGTAATAACTCTCCACAGACTCCTTTTTTATTATCTTTGAATTACCATGAACTCATGGGAAATATAGTGGCGCGGATTTCTGTTGCCTTCTCCATAGTTTGGAATTCAGAATGTTCTTCTCTTAGACTGTTAATGACTCAAGGCTAAATACACCTAGCTAATTAACCTTTATCAGGGGGATCGAAAAAGTCGGATTCATGCCTTTCCTAAGGGCATTTGTGCTAAAATGAACGCACCTAATTAGGTCGGAATTTGATTTCGGCTTGCTAGTTCCATTTTCAGTAACGATGTTCGTTACATTACGACTGACGGAATAATATGTTCTATCTATTATATTAAAATTTTCTATAAAAATATATTACACATTATTTTACTATAGAAATGCATTGCAAAAGATTTTACGGTAGAAATTAATTAGCAATCAAGAAGAAAAAGACTGTTCGTGCTAGGCGTTAAGTTATATTTTGTCTATCAAAGGTATAGAATGTATAAAAGTTCAAATGATATTTTCCCAATGAAAAATCTTCACCGACAAAAACTTGTTTAAAATTGCTGGTAACTAAATTAAGCTAGTTTTATGCAGGTTCAATGATGATGATCCTCGTTCACTTAACACTTAGAATAAATGATTCTTCCGTCTCACTCTCAACGGCGATTTTTGAAATCGGTTATTTTTCAAGACATGAGCAATGAGTCAGCTTCTAAGCAAATTAAAAAGCAACGGGTCATTGAAAACAACTTTTGGCGATGCGCCTCGAATCAAACCGAAATCGTCTTAACGGAAGCGCTTCTATGTGTAGCGTGCACCTCTCTAAACCGTTCGAACTTTCTTTTGTTGTCGCATCCTGAAGTGTGCTCCCAGACGACATCATTCCGTTAGGGCTCGAAGCGACTTCCGGCTGTAGAGGAAGATTACCTTGCTGTAACGCCAACTCTGCCCTCGAAACCATTAACTACCATTCACTCTTTTCTGACAATGTTAAACAGTTGATTTCCTCATCCACCGCCAACTCATGTCGCTTTTATAAGTTATGCCTTTAACATTGAGCATCAATGTATTCTTTTTCCATTTCACCATTTTCCAGCTCATTCAACATAAAATCAGACAACACAAGAAAAAGAGAGAAAACGAAGGAGGATAAACATTAGTCTACCCGCAGCTGAACCTGGAAAAAGTTGCACTAAAGGAGTTTATTTGAATATTCATTACTTTTTTAAAGATGAATAATGATTGATTGTTTTCTATTACACAATCTTCTCTTTTACCTTCGTTTATTATTATGTCATGTTACGTAACAGCGCTTAAATCACAATCAATTCAACGCTCCATCTTTTAAACTATAAGGGAAGACTTACATAAGTGTGACAATTTTAACCAGTCAATTATTCTTTAATTTATATAGTCATATAAATTTTAAAATGGATGTTATAGCTTCACTTTACCCAAATAGATTACAATAAGTGACATAATAAATAATATATTCTTTGTCGGATATTATTATTCTTCAGAGTTCTAAGTTCTGCTTTGTCTATTCGTTAGGTCGAGTCGATCTTTTGAACTCGGGACTGTTTTGAGGGTCAGATAGATTTGTTTGAAGGAGAGAGTTCTCCTTAATATGTGAGCAGTGACGAGGAAGACGACCTTCTGGACTTATATTAGCTTGATATTACGAAGGGTTTTGCTGGTGTGTTTTCCTAACCTTTCTTTTTTTTTCGGGTACCTCTTACCACTAGTATTGATATGGTCTTCATGCTCCACACTCTGTTACATTCAAATTCTAGATGTTTAAATTTAGAGATTTTCTGTTGTTTTCAGGGAGTGTTTCTTTCGGTGGAGACAAATATCGATGAACAAATAAGTTTCCACTATATAACCTCATTTGGTTTTAATTCTTTTATCAGTTTATATTGACATGTCCCCGAAAATAATAGTTTTAATCGTTTTGTTACAATTTCTTCTTCTTCGTCATCATTATCATTATCATTGGTCATGTGTAGCAAGAATAAAACACATCATATCTACATCAGCTTGTTTGGTACGGCGGTGGGTGAGAGCAGATTATTGACCATCGTTTCTGCATTTAGTACACTGCATTTGATTTTGCTTTCTTTTTTACATTATTGCCGCTGTAGTGAATGTATTCTGGTTTATTTGCACTTCTTCACCAACTTGAATTTCCCTTTTGAATTTGTTAGCTTCCTTTATTACTGAATAAAGTGTATTATTTCTTTCATGTTCTTTGACACCTGTCATGATCATCAGCATCATTATTGTCATTATTATCATTATCATTATTATTTTTAGTTTGTTATGTTTCCTGCTTTGTATCCGATTGAGACGGGTCCAAACTATGGTCATTTAATTGATAGCACTTAGTATATGGGATGTTCCTAGTAGGACGATCTTCTGGGGCAATCTGTATGTTGATGTTACTTGGGCAACTGTTAGTAAAATTGTCTATTCCTTTTCTCACGAGACCCAGAGCTCCGATTACTATTGGTACAGTCTCAGTCTTCATTCCCCACATCCCGTTAATCTCGATACCAGGTCCTTGTATTTGGATAATTTCTCGATAATTTTCATAGAGATCTTTCTCTCAGATGGTACTACTATGTCAATAAGCATGCACTTCCTGAATTTCTTGTCTTTGATGATAATATCAGGTCTATTGACTTTTATTTCCCTATTAGTTTGAATTGCCATGTCGCAGAGGAAAGTTACATCGTTTATTTTGGGTAACTGTGTCTGGTTGGTACGCATACCATCTCTCAGTGGTTTCGATTTTGTGCACATATGTCGCTACCTTATTATGTGGATATATTCATTTTTTCTTAGTCCCGGACATCTTGATATAATATAGTCGACAGTTTTCATATTTTCCGCAGATCCTGCATTTCAGATTAGTTTCATCCTTGATTATGTGACAGTGATATGATCTGGTTGCGAGGCTTTGGTCCTTAGTTGCAATAATTAGGCCTTCTGCGTCAGCTTTCAACCCAGTGCTCCTCAGCCACTGATGTGTTGGCTCGTGGTCCAGATTTGCTTCTTTCGTTATTTTAGGTATTTGCTATGCAACGCCTATTATTATTATTATTATTATTATTATTATTATTATCTGACAGAACAGTATGCCAACAAAGCGTCGCTGGGGCCCAGATATAAGAAGCCCAATACATCCATTATAACACCGAGTCTGTTAAGCACATGTACCACAGGCAAATGTGTGCATTGTGGTTGCGACTTTTCATAAAAGCAGCGCATTAGCCTTCAGATGGAAATACATTTAGATCAAGTAACCCAGACCATTCAGGCAGTCTCTCAAGTATCTGGATATAACTCCCAAGTCACCTTGCCTGCTTTTTTTAATCTTTAAAGAAACACAACACTCCCGACGCCCAACCATGAAGCTCCTGCCTTACTCACGCTCATGAACAGAGATGAATGGTGTGTCAGCCCCTGATAAACCAGCCCACTAGTTATGGTCAGGCAACTGATTAGCAAATCTGTGCTAGTGAACTGTATATTTATTGTAGCCCACCGTAACCCCAAGGACAAAATATCTAGATGTTAACACCTCCAATCAATTAATATCAGAAGTCGTGAGAAACATAGCATAGCAGAAGATGCATTTATTTCTTCATTGATTTATTATTTATATCTTCACAATAATTTTAAAACTATTGTGAAACTAATAAATATAAGTGTATAACAATTAGTAAAAGCTTACCGAATGTCTTAGAAATTGTGTTGTCATGATCACATCTAATGCTCACAGACAGAATAGAAAGCTTACGAGTTGATCTAAATGGCTTCTGCTGGTGACATTTCTGGAGAAAATTGATAAAGTATAGTCACGGTAAGACAGGCATCCAAGAGTCTGGGGTACAAGTACAAGTCTTGCTGGAAGGTTATTCGTTATTTCCAATCATTGATCTTTATTTAGCAGTCATAGGATAAATATAAATAATGAACTGAGATTTGCGATAAAGAAGCAATAGAAATACTAATAAAATTTAATAAAGATAGCAATATTTAATCACAAGAAAAAAGAATTGCTACTTGTTTAAATTACCAATGTTAGGTACGATTAGACAATGTTAGACACTTCATATTTTGGCCCTTTTTAAATCCTTGCTTAGTTGTCTGGCATGTGCAAATAGTTTAATATAACTGCGTGAAACATAAACTTGGCATGCCGCATTCAAATTTCGGTCTAATTAATTGCGTTCACTTTCACACTAACGTTCCTTGACATGTGGATTTATCAGTTACTTACTACCATTTACTTTTTAGATTTAATGAAACAGGAAGAATTAAGAAGAAATCGAAGCGCCAGATAATATTAAATAATCTATCTACTGTTGTAGTTTAAATGTAAAATGTTTTCTTTTCTTCGGGTACCTTACACAGTACAAAAATGAAATGGACGCCAACCAGTTGTACTGAAATCGTATTTAAGTTCTGAGTGTGCCATGCAAAAGCTATTTAAAATAGTATTTGATGTTGACTATTACCCGTCTTTCCCCCACGGCAAAATGTTCAAATTTCAAATCTAAATTGTTTGTCCGATTAAAATACTAGATTCATTAGAAAATATATTCAGTTTAAGTGCTGAAGAAGTCATTAAAATAGCTTCAAAGGGTGGTAAATTTTTGCTTATATTATTTCCAAAAATTTCAATAAAATGTTAGAAATATCTATTTTTTTATGTTTAGAAAAATAACTTTTTATCTTGTCTGAACATAATTATTTTAACACTTAATCGAAGGTAGGGTTGTTCAGACTGAGTGGGAAGGGAAACTGTGTGTGCGTGTGTGTCTAAATTAAATACAACACGCAGATGCAAATCACTCAAGCACAACGCAGACGCGCGCTTTGCATACGCCCATGCAAAGTCAAATACAATGTGTGGCACACAGAGAACGAGCTCTTCTTATTTTTTAATATAGATTTACAAGAACTTAAATCAAATGATAAGGGAGCAAGTGAAGAGAATTAAATAAGACGATGGAAAATGACGGAGAACTGAAAGTCTAAAAGCCAGTAAGGGACAAAGTGAATAACAGCAAGCTGCTTTGCTTCTACTGATTTGGTTCTACTGATGCAGTCAGCGTCAAAGCATATCTGTTAATATTTTAACCATTCACAGCGTTTTCTGCGGGGTTTTGGGTGACTGCTCAGAAAGCGGATATTGTATTTATCGACACGATTTCTTGTGATCACCGCCATAAGGGATTTGATCTTTTAAGGAAAATTTTCACTGCTGAAAATAGTATGGGGAGGGGGGTGAAGGTGGATATCAAGAGGATGAAAAAACAATAAAACTATTAGAAATGAAAAACTGACCCATTTCACGTACATTTCACGCTTGTTCACCCTCCTCTTCTCGGGAACATTCCCAATCGTTAATGCATTTCTATTGTTTAATTCGTGCTGAGCTTGAGGCAGTCGTGTGGCTCTTTATAGAACTTTTGCTTTCCAAACTTTACGGATGTTTTTTCTCAAGTCATCGTAGTTTCCGTTTTGTGAACATCATTAGGAAAATAGTCTAAAAATTACCGGAAAGTTACAAAAAAAAAACAACAACAACAAGAACAACAACAAAAAAAATACAAGTATAAAACCGTTGTGCTTATCATAATTCTACCTTTTTATTTTGCATTCAATCATATGTGATCAATAATGTTTGACTAACTATCGTTAGAATTATTCATTAAGCTTTGGAGAAAAAATGGCGATTCATATTCACTGATGAATCAGTCGTCATAAAACTCATGGGAGTTAAGAAGCTAAATAGTTGCAGGCACCAACAGACCAGGAAGTCATTTGACCCAAGATGCTTAACTCTTAAGAGTGTTAAATATGTGTTGTTTGTATTTTAATCGAGACAATTCTCAAGTCAAATTGAAAATTCCAAGATTTTATGATTTTAAAGTTCAGTAATTTTTGTAATCTTCATACAAAAGCGTTTTCTTAACGCGCGCGTACACACACACACAATTTCACACATATTCGCACACAATGTCAAACACATGCACATACGCAATGACACACATTCATGCACACACACAACACAGATACAAAAAAAAAACATACATATATACACAAAGTATATAAAACATTGTAAATAATACTGGGCAGAAAATCTAGTTGCTGCTTTGTTCAAAGAACAGAAGATATTGCTCTTAGGATGTAGGGTTAATAAACGGTGGTCTTAATAACCGGGGTGGTGGCTTTTTCTCACTATGCAACAAACGGGATGGCTTTATAAAAGGGGATCTAGAAACATTATTTCATAGGTCAAAAGTGCGAAATTATTAAACGGGGGAGAAGTCTTAATAAACTACTAGGAGGTGGGGAGTCAGAAAATCTGATATTTTACTTGCTCTATAATTTCATCTGTTTTGATTTATATTGTGCATTTTTAATTAGTTCGCAGGTTTTTAAAAGCAGAGATCTGAACATAACAACAAAAATTATGATCTACAATGCTGGTGTAATTTCAACTTTGCTATATAGTTGCGAAACCTGGACTCTATATCGTCGCGACATCCAAAAATTAGAACGCTTTCACTGACAAAAAATTAATTCAATATTAAACATTAAATGTAATTACTATGTGGCCAACACCAAAAACCTGAAAAAAGCCAATAATCAAAGAATCGAATCGCTGATCATTTAAACACCGTCTTCGATGGTCAGGACATGTAGCAAGAATGGAAGAGCCAAGGTTTCCACGTCGTCTTATTCATTGAGATTACTTCAGGGAAAAGAGAACGAGATCGCCGTCTTCGAAGATTCAAAGACCCAGCTCAAAATAACACTGACAGTCCCTGAATTTGAACCTAATTCTTTTGAGGAACAGGTACAAGACCGTACCAACTGGCGATATTCACCATCGGAACCAAAATCTTCGAACCACCAGAAGAGAAAAGGAAGAAGTCAAATGACAAGAGAGGAAGGCCCGACAAAATCAATCTCGTCCTCCACCAATGCTATCGGCTCTTCTTTGCAAGAATTGGTCTTCTTTATCATCAACGTCTTCATCATAAAGGAAGCGATAAGAAAAGAAAAAATTAAATTCTTGGATACTAGATAAAGCCATCGAGAATATATATATATATATATATATATATATATATATATATATATATAATTAACAAATCGGAGACTTCAGAAACTGATAAAATTCGTCAGACCTGGCGGTTTCAAAACAATGAATATATATATATATATATATATATATATATATATATATGTTTGTGTGTGTGTTTTGAAACGATATTTTTAGTAGATAAACGTGTTTGATTTGTTGACCATGTTTTTATTTATTTTATTAAACAGTGAAATTAATAACAATTGAAAGCTCTATTAAGGAAAAGTTGTGCCCCTGAGAGCAATCGAATCTGCATCATTTTTTTCCAACAGGAAAGCCACTTTTTGAGCTAAAGTGTACCTCTACTAGTTCGGACACGGAGGCCAAGAGCAGTCAATGGGTTTTTAGGATCTGACATTACGAAAATATAAGCTGGCGAATGTAAATGCCTGAAAGTCGCAACGAGATATGCACATTTCTTAAAAAGGGTAACTGAGTTTTGGCTTTGTTTTTAGTCCTTCGTGATCGAAGTAGGCCTTGTTAAAATGGATTCCAAGAAAAAGGGAATACTGGTTCGATTCATGACGAGATGTCATCGTCGTAATCATAAGACCCTTGACTGCTTCAATCGTCGGAGGGAACCTAAATGCAAAAGAAAGTGACAAACTCCACCTGGATGCTCCGTTGGCGGTGGCTCTCAGGGGCCCCGGCATTTTCATATCCATCCACACTTTGATTATCTCAGCCGTCAGCAGTAACCTCAATGATGGTTTTGCAGAGTCTGTTATGCCGTATGATGTGGCCAAACTCTAACATCTTAATAGTGACGACGGGAGATTCCTGTCAGTCCATGAAACCTTGCCCCGTACATAATCATTGGTTTTGTGTTCCTGGTAGGAAATGCTGTTGTGGCTGTGGTGACCCACGTGAGGATTTCGGTGTAGCAGGTGTCATCGTTTCATAAGTATTTGACGAGAATACGATTTATTTAATCAAACTTTTGAATTTCCCGGTTAGATATTGTTTTCACTATTTATAAATAAACAGAGACGTCTACCCACTAAAAAACCATTAGAGTAATAAGAAATATATATAGGTAGCTCATGTAGCTGCATCGAGCACTTTTGATATACGTCCGTTTTATGGTACGGCATTTTCCGACCTCTCAATAGATTTGTTTATATATATATATATATATATATATATATATGAGTAGTAGTAGTCGCAGTACAGTTCTCCGTGTCCTGAATAGCAACTGAGTTTGCTAGGCATAGCAACCTCATGTTCGCCTATTGTTCTCTATTTATACTTGGCTAATTTGCATATGATACTATATATATATATATATATATATATATATATATATATATATATATATATATTTTACATACGCATATTGTGCGCTAATTTAAAGAAACATAATAAGAAATTGCAATTTATGCATAAGGGATTAATTATAAATTGTGAAATATAAAAATTTGAATAACCTAATAAATAAATAAAATAAACAATTAAATTATTACGAATTGTCGGCACGCTGATTCATTACTTTTAAAAACGTGAATAACAATAAATCTCCGGAACTGCTCGCCACCAAAGCAGTCACCCATTTTTTTTCAGTTATCTTTTATTTAAACGTATAAAGTTGACATCTTACTGAATGTATCCCTGGTATAAAATAAACCTGTTTGACATTACATTTTTCTATCAAGACTTAATTAACATCTAATGCTCCCTAGAGTAGCTATAAATGTTAACCTCTCGGTGACGTTTATTAACTTACTAACTTAAAAGCCGCACTCCGTGTTGACTTTTCAGCTAGTTCATGCTGAGGGTAATTGAGCCCCCGGTCCCAAACTAAACTGGATCTCTGATAATTTTGAAGAAATAACATTAAATTCCTTAATTTACTCCATGAAAATTAAAAGTCTCACTTTAACTTTCATTTGAGCTATAAGTCAAATTCCGGCCCAAAGCCCGGTTTGGGCCGGATCATCGATTCGGGCCGAAATTCCCATTCAGGCCGAAAATTGAGTTCTTCAAATAACAACAAATTCCATGGAACTTCAGTTGAGTTGAGTTCTTCAAATCACAGACTCTGCAGAACTTCAAAACCTCACCTCACGAAAACTCTCATTTTAAAACTCATTCCTTGGTATTTTGATAAAATAAAATTAATTTCCTCAATTCACAAAGTTTTGGAGATATTTTATACTGAATTTAAAAGAAAAAAATTTAAATTCGTAAAGTTTTGCTTTACTTTAAACGTAATATAAATTAAAAACTTTTAAAATCACTGTTCTTTTTTCAGTTATTTTAAAATTTTAATTTTTAACAGTTCTTCCTCCTCATCCGAACACAATGCTGTATGTTCAAACACCAAATAAAGGGCCAATTTTCAATCTAGGATCATCCTGATTCCAAAAAATATATATGTAAAGCAAGTGTGGCTCGAGTTAGGGAGGTTCAGACACACAGACGGACAGACAAACTTCTTTAGATAAGTCCTCACAAACATAGTTCAATGTTATACCAATGATAATTTATGAAATAAAATCCATAATAAATCTTTTGGAAAATCCTCATTTAAGCTTTTCACAGAAACTAGCATTTAAGGTAGGTTTACAGCTATTCTGATTTAATTTATTCGTGGTTATTTTAATTTAGATGCAATAGAAAATAATAAACAAAACAGAAAGTTTATTGCTACTGACGTTGTAGAAAGCAAACTAGGAACAACGTCAGATGTGGTAAGACACCATAACACAGTGAAGAAAACTGAGCATCAGCGAAACTCAAGTGAATGCAACGAACAGTTATTTGCTATGACTCTGTGGCACTGCGCTGAATTACGCGGTAGATATTGGCAAAGGAAATTATAAAATATTATACATCGTGTTTACTGAATATATATATTACTTGATATTTCAATATTTATATATTTCATTAATGCATATATAAATTATTATACTTCATTCAAATTTCTTTAAAATCAGATAATTCATTTGGTTATAAACGGATGGAGGAATGGCAATAACTTTCATGAGGTAATTTGTTTTGGGGATTTTTTTTTAACGTAGTGGTTATTAAAGTGAATAAAACAGTAAATACGAAAGAAAAATTCTTGTATTTTGTACAACGTAGATTGAGATAGACTCGGTGATGCATACATTTTGTCAATAGCAATTAAGAAAAAGAGCATTAATTTATACTAGGATGTCTAAATGTCAGTGTATATATATATATATATATATATATATATATATATATATATAGAGAGAGAGAGAGAGAGAGAGAGATAGATAGATAGATAGATAGATAGATGGGAATGCTAAAAACGTTGTCGACCTGAACAGCGCGCGCGCGTGTGTGTAGTGTTGAAAAGTACTCGGCTCGACTAAGAAGAGATTGCTTCCAACTCTGATATTTGATGATTTTTAGCATTCCCATATATATATATATATATATATATATATATATATAGATAGATAGATAGATAGAATGCGTGTGAGTGTGTGTGGGTGTGCGTAGTGCTGAAAAGTACACGGCTTGACATATATATATATATATATATATATATATATATATATATATATATATATATAATATATAAACTGTTAACGACTTACTATTCTGAACGGAAATAATTAGCTTGCAAATGCAAGAAAAAGTTGCACAAATATTTATTTGCTTCTTTCACAATTTTGAACTGTGCCTTGTGCAAATATTATTTTTGCGAAATAGTCATCCACACCAAAATAGATTGGCTCTACAATAAAAGGAATAAATTTCTGTTTAATGACAACCATATATATTTAATGATTTGGTCCTATCATTAACACTCACAATTGAATAAACACTCATATCCATTGCTCTCTATCTGCTTCCACCTGTTTGTCTCGGACAAAATAACTATAAATCAAATATTACTACTATCGCTATTATTACTACCACTACTACGACTACTACCAACAATAATATTAATTATAATAACAAAAAGAGATAATAAGTAAGTTTATAAGGTCGACCAACGAGTAATTTTGACGATATTAAATCATTTAATAAACGGCAGCCCTGCCTGAATGCATAAAGCTAATGATATAAATATAACATAAATATTTATCTGAAAATTATCGTTTCTATATATATAAATACAGATTCATGTTGCAACACACACGCTTACAAATAAATAAATAAAAAAGAAAGAAAGAATTAATATTAATTCTCCAATAAGAAAATAACTGATTAACTAACTAGTCAGCGACAAGGAGTAGTGTGAAGTAATGAGTTTGACTCATTTATTTTTAGGTCACACTTATTACTTCATATTCTGTTCATAGAAGCACGTTAATAAAAATAGAAACCTAACGGAAGATATAAAGAATAGTAGTCGCTTATCATTTGCAATTAAAACCTGGTAATCGCAAATGATAAGCCCCCAACAGTTTATGTCTTGTTAAGACATAAAACTCACAATTGTATTATTTGTTTGTGAAATGCAAGCTACTAACTTTTACCAGGTGTGTCACATTGTAAGCTAACAATGGTAGCTTACAAAACGTTTTCTTCACCACTTTTATCCGCTATAAAAGCCCAGAGTATACCCTCAGCCCAGCGTATACACAGGGTTATTTTAAGGTGAGTTGTTTCATACATGGGGTATACACTCGCAAGACGATGCTGTTTCATACACAGAGTATAATTATGCTAGTTCAGTATATACCATCGAGTATCAAATGTTAGATTAGAATTTCAATCTAGGTCAAAATAGACACCCCCTTTCCCTGTTATAGAGTAATACACTAAGCGTAAGCTCAAATGTGGCACAAGGCCTAAAGTATGGAGCCACCCACTGAGGATCGCACTTACTACTTGTAATTAACCTAGCGAGACAAGCTTACTAAACATTACATTATCCATTTCCCTATATAATAAGGTACCTTTCAGCGTGTCCATATCGTTACCGAATGTAACACAAGGTATAGGTTTAAAGTGGGTTTAATGGCAATACCGCGGGAAAATTGCCCAAACCCTCTCGGCACTTCCTTTTTTGGGGACGCTTCCGGCGCTGGGCAATATTCCCATTCCCCTCCTGAAGGAATGGTATTGCCTGGGTAGGGAGGTTCCCTGGAGCTTAGGTCTAATATTTTTATATATATATATTTCTCCGACATGTGCCAGATAAGCAGAGGTTTACTTGACTCCCCACTCAGTCGGGCCGCTGGTCTAAGCTGGTCATAGCGTGTCCAAGCTAGTCAGAGCTTGTCTAAGCTAGTCATAGTCGTGATACCACCCGTACCAGGTAAGGCGATTTACTTGACCTCCAACGGAATCAGCTTGTGACACAAGGTCGGTTTAATGTCGGGAACCCGAGTGCGTACACCCGGGCTAAGCGCAAAAAATTCTAGAGCCCCCGCAACCGTCGGTTGCACTGGCCTAGGTGCGAGTGCCGATCCTTCTCTCTAGTGCAATGAGAAGGTGCAACTTTGGGCATCTGTTCCCCAGGGCTTGCACCTCACAGTGTGATTTTCCTCAGTTGCACCTCTGTCCTCCGACAGAGCCGCAACTGAGTCACACTCTGCTCGAAGACAGAGACGCAACTGAGAGATGATAAATAAAATCTACCTGTGTCAGGTAAGTAATAAGATGTTCATATTATATACACAGGTTATATGAATCATGCAGTGTCACAAGTCTGTAGAAATTTCTTGTTTGCATTCTGCAGCTCTCAATTTTATTCCAATTCCTTGGTTTGCACAATAGTAAGCTTAACATCTCTATACTTATTGATTTGGGCTAAAATGATTGAAGATTGGCCATTTTTATGATTGACCATTGTGGTGCGGAGCCTACATGCAACAATTTAATTTATTATCTTGATTAGAGTCATTGTATATCGGTCAAGTTAAGAAATACTGTTGTTGATAGTAATAGTAAAAGTGGGTAAATTGACTTAGAGGCTACAGTTTAATACCCCAATGTGTGAAATAGACTAACCCCAATCATATTCAGGAGTTTATTCGGACATAAACTAAACTATACCAGAGTATATTCTGGGAGAGAATTCATCTGGGTTGCTACTATGGAAACTTGATTTAACCTTAGTTCGCGCCGTAAATCTCAGATTCAGTATTCTCAATTGCACTCATTTTCTTTCTTTTTTTTTTTTTTTAACTTTTTTTGATTTTCACATACAATTTTTAAAAATTTTTTGTTTAGGTCTCTTCGCGCGTAGAGCTTGGTGGATTTATTTGCGTACATAAACCCTTCTTTCTACTTCAGAGAAAAACGGAAAAATAAAGAGACGCTGGAAAGACTTTCCATAGAGAATTTCAAAACGTTAATGGTAGGAAGTTTTCTTCTTTTTCTTAATGTAAAGATGTGAAGCTTTGTAATGACCCCTTAGTCATTGATGTCTAGATAGAATTATTTTTGTTTCACTGACAACCTTGATCTTTAGCGTTTCTGTTTGTTTTACAATTAAATCATAAAAAAAGAGGGAGAAAGACATTAATTGACTACGCCAGTTTGACGGATTATACTATCAGGAACATTTATAAATAAAACATCCGGACTTGTTCTTGTTAATTGTAGCAAGATGAAGTTGATAAGACAGTGATTCAGTCTACCGTGTTGAGTCGATGACATCGTCCGAGTGAATAGGATACGATTTCTCCATACAGTCTATATCTCACTTACTATGATACCTACAGAATGTAAGTAATCACAGTTATAGAAAATGGCGGCAGTTTTTTTTTTAAATCATTTCACCCTAAGCAAGACTAAGACGCAAAGGGTTACTCGGGGTGAAAAGAATATTTTAATATGTGAAAATGAAAGAAAATGAGAAGACTTTAGGAGAAGGAACCAGAAACCCAATCCTAATCAGGAGACCAACTCCGGTTCAATAAAGCGGGAACGAGTGTGAACCGGACGATAAGCGAACCTATCTACTCCTATTCATCTAATGCAAGTGAAGAACAGATTTAAGGTAAAAAAAAATCTGGTTTTAAATTTACATAATATAATAGCTGGCCGTTCGTACCCGAATAAACCTGTCTACTAGAGTGGCTCGCCAATCCTTTTTGCAGACGCCTGCTCAGGTACATTTTGTCTTGTTCAACACCCACAGAGACCACCTGTGGTTTATACTGTACTGTAAATATAATAAGCAGACGAGATTCATTATCTGGGGTGATCAACCGTTTGAACTAAGCCAGTATCACGTTGAAAGACCTATTCCCGACGACTACCGAAGTTAAGCAACATTTATTATGATCAAAATTGAGTCACTAATTTTACTCAATCAGGCATCATTTCTTGCCAACCCTACTCTGAATGAAGAGGCTGATATTGCTTACTTCTATGAGTCTACATACTAAAAGGCGCATTATCTGGCGTGATCAACAGTTTAAACAAGGTTAGTGTGCAGAATGACACGATGACTTGTGACTTCGTGGTAGCACAACCATTGATGGTGCTGTCTGCCCAGTTTCACTCAAATGGCTTTAGTCAACTCAATTAGTTTACAGCCAGAAATTGAGTCAACTGGTTTTCAGACCAATCGACTATGAAAACAATTAGAGAATGTTGATGATATTGATGCTGATGATAGCTTTCTGCTAACATTTCTGTAGATACATCCACAAAAACGTTAATAAATCAGCATACCGTGAGTAAAACATGCTCCAAACGTAATGAAAACATAGTTTTATCGTCAAAATAGTTATGCTATTATTAAGAGGAAGGATCAAAGTATTTCTTGATTATTCAATTACATTTTTACTCCTTTTTAGAACATCGACATTTTGATTAAAAAATTGATTTTCTTGCGTTAGTGGTACTAACTTTTAGCACATATGTTGCCCTCTTTTTTTGGGGGGGTTAAAGTCACATTAATTTGGAAATTCTTACAAAAATCAAATAATTGTCGGATTGTAAGGAAATTTTCAGGACTTATTCACAAATTATCAGGTTATCCTATAAGTTCTGTCCGAATTCTGAATAAAGAAAACAAGTGACCAAATGTTACATTTAATTACAGATTCAACCAACAATGTATTTTCTCTGATTATCTATGACTTCCTTCCATCTATTAACAAGCTTACTGTAAAAAAAATCTGGCTTTGATTCGAAGAACTCACAAATGTTAGTTTTAATCTCTTCCTGTGTTACGAAAGCAGTTTCTTCCAAATGATTCTGTAAGCTCCGAAACAAATGGTAGTCTGAAGGAGCATAAAGAGAATAAGGTGGATGAGGAATTTTCTCCCAACCAAGTTCTTCGATCTTTTGTGACGTGATTCTTGCTGTGTGGGGTCGCGCATTGTCCTGATGAAACATCACCTCTTTTCGATTCACTAGAGCAGGTTTTTTTTTCCTCAAAGCTTGGTTCAGACAGTATATTTGATCATTAATTGTTGCATTAGGTGGTAAGAATTCTAAGTGGATTATTCCTTGGCGATCACACCAGATTGAAAGAAGAACCTTTTGCGCATGAAGTTCCCTTCTCGGCTGTGGCTGGGGTCCTTCCTCTTTACCAAGCCACTGTCTACGACTCTTAACATTTCGATAAAAGATCCATTTTTCGTCGCCAGTCACAAGTCTACCCAAAAAAGGTGAAACAACTTGGCGAGAATGGAGACAAGAGCAGATGTTAACTCAGGATTTGAGGTTGTTTTCAGACAATTCACGAGGCACCCATTTTCCAAGTTTAGGAACTTTTCCAAGTTGTTGAAGATGACGATGAATAGTTGTATGGTTTGAACTGAGAATCACTGCCAATTCCTCAACTGATAAAGCAGGATTTTCTTCAAGGGCTGCTTCAAGAAACTTTTCATCAAACTCAACTGGACGTCCGGTTCGATCTTCATCTTCAAGGGTGAAATCTCCACCTCTGAATTTTGCAAACCATCTTCTGCAAGTTCTTTCATTCACGCATTCCTCTCCATAAAATGAGTGAATGTTTCTAGCCGCTTCGGCTTCTGAGTTTCCTTTCTTGAACTCATAAAGCATTATGTGCCTCAAATGATTCCTGGGTACTTCCATGTTAGCAGGTTTTTAATCAAACAAAATTTAATTTTATTGTTCTCTGAAATAAAATTTGATCAGTTTAAATGCATCTAAACATAAAAACAATGTTCAGCGCCATTAGACATTATAAAATACTCTTTAAATTTCGTTCATTTAAAAAAAAAAGGTAAAATTCGGACAGAACTAATGGGATGACCTAGTAATTAAATTATTTTTGAATATTTTTTTATTAGAATACCTTCGTAAAATTATTTTTCATATATGTGTTTCCTCCCCTTACTTAATTTTATGGAAACTTCAGAAATTCAACTAAATAATCTTAGTGATTCTATTGGCTAAAAGCAGAATAAACTGAAGAATTTAAATCATCGATTTTTTCTTTTTTGCAAAATCGAACCCAGCTTTACCAAATATTTGTTCTGAATCGAAAAATAAACAAATGCAATAAAACTAAGACTTTATTTAGTTAGAGGAGCTTTTGATTGCTTTTGTGAATAATATATATTAAAGACAATATTGTCTGAAGAAAAAAATTGACGAAAATTAATTTTTACAAGACTTTTTCATTTTTTTTTTTACAATCTTAAATTAAATAACTTATAAAGTTTTTAAATCTTTTAAAATTAATTTTCAATGAGATAATTCTAATGAAATATTGTTAAGTAAAACTAATCATATAACCTAAAGCTTATTGCAATCTGACGACCCCAAATATTTTAAAAAGAATTTCGATTTGTTTTTGTATGTGTGATTACGTGCAGAATTTCTGAGGTATGGATGTACAAACCAATAAATCTAACATTTAAAGATCATGGGTTTTAAAGGTTGTCCCCGCTCACTGTGAAAAATAAAACCTCAAACATTATCGTCTACTCCACCATACTTTACTATGTACACGTTCGTCTGTCAATTGAATGTAAATAAATCGATTAACGCGTCAGAAAAACAAGAACCCGTAGTTAAGAAATGTTTGTTTACAACATTTTATACTATAAGTAATATTTGTTTCAAATCAGATTAAATTAACTTTGAATTTGCTAATTTTCCTCAAATAAAGTTTCAGGAATATACATCGTATTTTTGCAAGATTTTTAAAAATCGAGAATTAATTTTTGTTTACAAAGGTGTCAAAATGTCTGTTTTGATCGATTTTAATGAATCGATTCCGATCAATATAATTACTGTTTTAATTACACTATAGAGTATTTTGCTTACTGGAAATAGTGTAATTTTAAATGCTTTAGCTTTCAGTTAAAGGTAAAATGAAAGCTTTAAGAAAGGTTTTTCATTTTTAAAAACTCATTTTAAACCTTACTTATACCGAATTAATGGAGGTACTTACATTTCTGCAATAGGATTGGAGGTTGCTGTGCTAAGACGTTCGACACATTCCCTTGATGATCCGATCCCCAGATCTGTCTCCTCCAATGAATATATATGGTATATGATGGGATGACGCCCGGCACGAACAATTAACTACAATTCTTGATGTATTGAGCTAACACATGCAAGAGGCATGTAATATTGCATCGCAGGGTGATTTCAATCTGCTCGACTGTGTTAAGATTTGCCCTGTATTAATATGGGGTCTAATTGCACTCCTCATTTTGGATCCTGCATAAGAATTACTGCAATCCAACAACATTGAATATAACTTAAGCAAATTCGAATATATTGAGGATGTTGTAGTTTTCGTTTCCCATACACACTACACAGTACAAAAAAGCTAACACCGTACAACAAAAACAAAAGTAAGACAAATATTCATTAAACTCATACACAAATACTTCCCCCGCATCAAGCACTCTCCACAAGATATTCAACAAAAACACGGTAAAAGCCAGTTACAGATGCACCGAGAATATGACACAGATAATAAAAAAGTACAGCAAAAAAACAGCCAACGAACCATCCAAACAATCAAACCCACGTGTAACTGCAGAATAAAGAACGAATGTCTCTTAAACGGCAATTGCTTGCAGAACAATGTAATATACTGAGCCACTGTAAAATCAGCAGATAACGAAAAAAAATATATACAGAAGTAACTGAAAAACCCTAGAAACAAAGAAACTATGCACACAAAACAATCTCTATAGCAAATGAGTGAACAGCATAATGCTAAACACATCTGAGAGCTTCAAAACAAAAACAAAAAGAAACAAACAAATCACACCAAAAATATCATGGAAAATAAGGAAAATACCATCAGCCTACAAGAGTCAATTATAATTACCTTCCCAGATCAACAAAAACTACTAAATAAAAAATCAGAACTCATCTCAAAATGCAGACACAAGAAGAAATTTTTACTGTTACTTAAAATTGAAAACTGAAAACGAGCAAGAATAAATCAAAATAAGTAAATAATAAAATAAAATAAATAAACAAAAATAAATTAATCTAAACTAATAAATAAGTAAGTAAATTAAGTAAATAAACAAATGAACACACCACGAGCGCACACATAAACACAAGTAAGCGTAATAATAACAACCAACGATAAAATAATCAATAATATATAAATAATAAAGTTTACAAACAACAGTATATATAGCAAAAGAAAACTGCATCTGAACTCACAATTATTCCCACTTAATAGGTCCTAGAATAATTCGAAACACAACCGCACACCAAAATAACCGTTAGAATAATACAAAAGACTACCCACAATGCATCACTGACCTGTATATATAAATAGTCGAACAAAAACACAAAGCATATGGCCTGACGATATATATATATATATATATATATATATATATATATATATATATATATATATATATATATATATATATATATATATATATCTATATATATAAGTTGAAAATCAAATGTAGATCAGATATCAGATATGGATACGAATGCGAAAAGATAATAAAAAATAATTTGTATACGTATCTCAATCTATCATGCTTCACCTTCATTAAGGCCTCGTCAGAGTTCGAGAATAGAAATGAAAAAAGCAAAGAGACAGAATACTGATATGTTACGATTTTTGGTTAGTTTTCATTGATCAGCCATGCGTCACGTGTTATTAACGCAATAGATAATATATAAATATATGTGAGTAGGTTAAAGTGTGTGATAGTGTAAGTGTGTGTAAGCAATGAAACGCTTGTATGTCTAGGTGTATGTTGGACGGTAACGTTAATTCATGTGTGTATGAGAAAATCTTGTATTTGGTTGGATTTTTATATTTTTGCGTGTGCTCATGTGTGTGGGGAAAATGCCTGTGGCTGTCAACTCTGTGTGGGTCGTTAAAACGAAGTAAAATATTGTAATAATTT